>VZTE01002597.1:1200322-1288076 GCA_013397775.1 Eulacestoma nigropectus
CTTGGGCAGTCCATAGATAGTTTAGCTGCTTGCAGCTCTGAGGGAAGGGAGAGGGGTGGGGAGGGGTGGGGGGGGGCAGGCAGGAGCCCAGGCCGGGCCCGGAGGCTCAGAGGCCCCCCTTCTCCCTCAGGAGACCGGGAACAAGAGGAACATCCCGCCCTTGCACGGGATTTAAATATGCAAAATTCGCAAAAGCGCATTGGCTTAAAGCTTGTCAGTCAACTCAGTTTCAACCCATGACCGGTAACTACAACCATTGCAGGTTAGAGATTTGGTGCTAATGTGCCAGAGCTTAGTAATATAGAACATTAGGAGCAGTGGTGCTTTTTTACAGAAGCCTGATAAAGAGACTTACACAGTTGTCCCTGAGTCATCACTATGGAGACTTCTGAGCACTCGTTAGAGCAGAATTTCTTGGGTAGAAGCTACCTCCATACACATAGCCACCTTAATTATTGAAGCACTTGCTCACAAGTTAGAAACCAGACTAGACAACCAATGATGTTCAGGGATTTGAATCTAAACTTTTAATTCTTCTTTGGCCACCTACAGAAAAACCTGCTCTCTAGCCTTCTTACTGAAGTTGTAGATTCATGTGTCCAGATGGGGCTAGTGTTGAGGAAGATTCCTCTTGTGAGCATCCAGCTGTAGTTATCCATTCTGTTTTAATGCTATGTAGTGGATCTTACATGTCGAATACAGTCCTTGGGAAAAGAAAAAAAAATTAGATTCTTCTTTTTCAGAATATCCCCATCAAGTTACTGAGGTAGGCTATTTCTTGTTTATTCTCACATTTTTATTTATAAATTTCGGATTGATAGCTGCACAGTGATTTGTTTTCTTCTTGAAGTTAAAAGATGTTTATTCTCAGTAGATATGTTGCATAGTAAGATGGGGTTTTCTTGTTATGAGTCCACAGCAGTGTGGATTCAAACCATCTGTGACTGAGGAGGGTCTGTATGTGCGCATGCAAATTTTGAATGCCAATCACTGTACAGTTTAGGCAAAAGATAACCATTACCACTATTAGTTTTAATTAAACATTTATCTGGGTTCTGTGTTAGCTGACAATAGCAACTGAGTGTTTATGTGCTCTGCCTTGCTCTCTTCCCTGCTGTTACTGGAAATTGTGGTGCTGGCATTCTGCAATTATCTAGACCCACAACACTTTTCAGTGAGAAATCCTGCTACAGCAGGTGAGAAATTGTCATCTTCAAAATGGAGAAGTAGAGATACTGATGGTCTTTAGGTACTTTCAGGAATTGTGTGGTTAATCAAAGTAGGCAATATGAGTCATTCCCTTCTACAGCTCTGTCTGCCTTGGGTTGTAACCCAGTCATTTGACCTGATTATTAATATTTTAGTTAAAACTTTCAGATAATTTAAGGTTTTTTTTCTCCTGCCATTGTCAAATATGAAAACTTTGTAGGCAAAGAAGTCAAGTCTTGCCTTTTAAAGCAGAAGACTTAAATGACTCATGGGATGCACAAAGCATAGCTGGAGTTTTGTTAAGTGGAAATAAAATACATAGTTGCTTCTTTTGCCCATTAGAAATGAGTCAGAACTCTGGAGGAAGGAAATGGACTTTATGTCTGAAAACTTTGTCCTTAACCTTTTTTCACCTTTCATTTTACTGGGAGTGGAAAGTGAGGAACATGTTAGAATGCACTCAAAAGATTGTGGAATAATGACAATTTACTGTGGTTTCTGTCACAGTGCTCCCGATCAGAGTATTCATATGTTATGGCTTGCCAGTCTTGATTTCCTATTATATTCCCTATAAAAATGTTGTTCTGACTAATGTCAGTTTTAGGAGTGCTAGCTGTAAATTGACTTATGGGAAGCTTTTCTTAATTGCTTTTCCAAATTTGAATTATAAATGAATAGGTCCATTAGTAATAATTTAATCAAATTTTCAAATATTAATTGCTTCCTTAGCATGTGAGAAGAACAAATCCATAGTAATCTATAAAAGTCACCAGAAGTTCCTAATTGTGTTTTGTAACTTTTCAGGAGAGCAACTTACTTGTCATTTACAATGTAAGTTCTTAGAGAAATAGTAAATGTTAAAAAGCATTTTATACTTTTGAAATGCTTTTTTGTGGCAGTGATATTTTTCTGCTTGTTGAAATTTAGTTAACATGGCATTTCATGGTATTGTAGCCCGATATATGGACAAATGTATAGTAGGCATGTAGACGTAACCTTTAGCAAGTACGCTTTCCTGCATATTATTAGAAGCTGTGTAAAGCTGAACATTATCAAGTTGTTAAAGCTAAGATCAGACCTGCATCTTTAGAAGCTGATTGTGTGTGACGTTCTAGGAAGTCAGCTGATACAGTAATAAAGAGATGATTTCTGACAAGACTTACATAAACACATTTCTTACGTCTAGAGTCTCCACACCATAGTGCAAACCTTCACCTATTTTCAATAGCAGTGTAATTGTGCTGTGCAATTTATGTTTTCACTTCAATTATGGGGGGAAAATGGCCTCTAATTTTCATAAATATGATGATATTTTAGTAGATGTTAATTAGATAAAAGCTTGGATTGATACTTGTTTCATGTTGAAGACAGTAGCTGTGAGGAAAACATCAGTCCCACTGGGGGATTTTGACACTTGTGATGATTTTGGTGTGAACATTGTATTTTTTCAGAGCTGCTTATTTTAGCAGAAATGGAAGGAAACATGGTGTTGTCTGTGCAAGTCTGCGTACTCTGAGTGAGATGAGGGAATGCCAGGAATGTTTTGTTAGGGATAGCTAGAAGATGCAGTGAAGAAGTAAAGACTTAGTGCCGTGTATTTCTTGATATGAATGAGTTTCATGCTTAGCAGAAATCTGTGGTACTTTTCCTGGAATAAATTAATGCATTTTCATAGTAATTTAGGATATTTAGGGCGACTCCTTGTAGAGACCAGACACATAGTCAGCTATGTCCCTGCATTGTAAGGGGAGTTCAGTTCTTCCCCAGCATGAAGAACTTCAGACCCCGTTTTTGAAAAATGTTTTTCTTGTGGTTTAGCCTTTTTTCCCAATGAAAATTGTCCATTTGTCAGTTCCAAGTATCAAATAAAACAGGCTTAACAAAAAGGCTTTTCCATGCTTTTGTAAATATCTAATTTTTTTTTAGTCATTTCAAAGCTGGCAAAATCACTAATGCAGTCTGATGTGGATGCTATGTACTTTATAGTGTAGGGTTGACTAGAGCATCTGATGTTCAAAGAAAAAAAAAAGAGGAAGACTTATAATGGTTTTCACAGTTTCTAGCAACATTTATTTTTGTGTTCCTTCTTGTTTTATCCTCTGGCATGTTGTTAGTCCAGGGAGACATTGACCCTTCAGTTAGTTAACTTTTCCACAGTCCAAAAAACCTGCATTTTTGTTTCAGTTATTTATCTGATCTGTCCCTTGCTGTTTAAAAAAAATGTTTCCAAGGATATACATTCTTCTCTGACTTCTGCATCAGGAAAACCGGCTCAGTAACTAAGAAAGTTTCACAAAAAATACCGGGAAAAGAGTGGCCATGTGTCACATGTAAGGCGAGGAAAAAACACTTTTACAGAGAGCTCATAGCTGAAGGAGAACAAGTTCAGCAGGTCGTGGAGTGATAATGGGAGTTAGTGTCAATGGCAAGACTGTGAGTGTTGAATGTGCTTTTGAATATAAAAATGGTCTTGTGATTTTGGTACCCATAGCTCTGCTGGCTTACTCACCTTGCATGGATAGTAACCCCTACACAGTCACATAGCCATTCTTGCTTTATAGTGAGTGTATACCTCACCTGAGGTGACCAAGGGTTACATACAGGGCGTTATAACCACTGAGTCAGCAAATACCAAAATACTATTTTGGTTCTGTAAGAACTGATGATGTGTCCTGGTTTCCATTTGATACCTATCTTCATGGTGTCATCAAGATGAAATGGGAAATTACCGTCTCTTGTTTGTAAAGCTGGCTTCTGCCTGTTGCGTTTTGCCAAAATGTAGCATATTGCCAAAAGCATATTTTATGGCTAGCTAAATTTGATGGAAGTGTCAAAACACACCTTCGGAGTCCCAAGAACTTCAGAAATGAAGTAACCATTTCAGTGGGAATGGTTGCATGATCTCCCCTATTCATCCTTTTCCTGAAACCTGTTTTCTACTTGATACTAAACTCAGCATCCTTATGTGATTCCAGATTTCTCTTACTCATGTTTTTTTATTTCATTAACTTACTCCATTTTACAAAAGAGTTATCTGAAGGTAGGCCATATTCCAGTATTGCTACCTCATTGTCTCCATCAGGGAAAATTCTGGGAAGAGGTACTTGAACCAGTACCTTAAATGATTATCTGTTCATGCTTACTAGGGACTGGCATTACATTCTGCCTGACTTTAAGCAGAGAAAGTATTTGAAATGGAATCTAAAATCTAAAGGAAATTGGAGAAGGGTATGCTCTCTTTAATTTTGACTCCAACTCTCTTACCCTAGTTCAGTCATTTTTTTTTTTCTGCATTTGCTTCCCACTCGTATAGAGTTGTTGTAATCGGATTTATTCAGGATTACTTGTGGTGGTTTAAAGGCTAGTTTGCTGTAGAAATAAAAATGTGTGAAAGAAGAATACATGTTTTCATGTCGTTTGCTGCAATTAACAAGATATTTCTTTTCTGTCTGCATTGAATTGTTATTATAGTAATGGTTCCATCACTTTTCTGCTTTGTTGATAATACAATGTATTTGTTTTGCACAGCTGAATGTATTAAGAAAGAAAACTGAAATAGTCACTGCTCAGACTATATTTAATCACACTTAGCACTACAGCATCATGCGTCAAAATTGCAACTAATGATCAGCTTGGTTCTTGTTTTCCGAGTATGTGCATGGTTAGCAGGCTTAGGTTAATATCATCTTTCAGGTCAATAGAAACCAAATAGAAATGTGGTTAAAAGATTACTTTGGATTGTGAAGAACAGAAGAAACATACATTTTCTTTTAGAATATATGCTCTCAGGTACATGGTGTCATTATTGGGAATGTACTGTGCAGGGCCAAGAGTTGGACTTGATGGTCCTTGTGGGTCCCTTCCAACTCAGAATATTCTGGGATTCTGTGATATTTTATAAGCAGATGCAAGAAGTGGGGAAGAACATTTCTGAAATACAGCTGAATACTGGACAGTAATACGCTGATGTGAAGAAGTACACAAGAAAACTGAATTCCAGTTGTTCATAGCTTTCTTGATTAAAAAAAGGATACCAATAAGGGTAAAAAAATCAGTTTTGGAATACTTAAGATGACCTGAAAGGACACCATGGAGATCAGAGAAGGGAGAAGCTGCTTGTTTCTTATGAGAGCTTAAATTGGCAGATACTTTTTTATGTTATAGCCCTGTAGGCATGGCTACTCCAGAAAAATGTAAATTTATTAGTAAGCAACAAACTGCATTATTTGGCTCTTCCAGTATTATAGCCAGAAATCACTCTATAGTTGGAATTGTTCTTCAGAAATAAGTATGGATAATGACTACAGCTAAAAAACCAAACCAAAACAATAAACAAACCACAAAGCAGAAACAGAAGCCTAGAAGAAGGTAGAATTTATGTTTAAACATGGAGTCAGACAAATCACTCACCTGCATATTTTAGTTTACTTTTACTAAAATCTCATCTGAGTAATAATTTCTCAGTAAATTCAGTGTCATTGTTCACCAAATAATATTGAATAGGAAGAAGCTGGTTGTGTCTTAGTAAACACTTAAGGGAAACTGCTTTCAAGGTGGAAATACCATTATTTAGGGATTACAGTCAGAGAGTGGCAATTGTTAAAAGAGTATAGTAGGAAGTACTTTCTTACCTACACAACAGCTGTATTTTTTTGTGGTTCCTTTCAGTCCAGCACGGTACAAGCAGCAAGCCAACCCCCTCCACACACTGGGTGGGTTTTATGTGTGGTGTTTCTTGCCTTAATTTCATGTTCTAGATAACTGTTAACAATTTTCTAAAACTATTTTCAGCTTTAGATCCGGCTAAAGATCCATGTTTGAAGATGAAATGTAGTCGCCATAAAGTCTGTGTTGCACAGGATCAACGAACTGCTGTTTGCATTAGTCACCGAAGGCTTACGCACAGGTAAATACTTTAAAAGTTCATCCTATAGACATTTTTGTAGTGTTCATGACTGACTTGTAAAGCATAAATACATTATAATTAGTTTAGTTACTTAACTGCATATGAGCAGAGTAGAAGTGGATTTTAGAAGTCATTATGTATGCATAATTTGATTATAATGTTTACTATTTGATTTTTTTGAACTAGAAGGTATACATATTTAAATATTGCAAGCTGCTGATACAAATACATTTAGGGAAATACCCACTGTGCCGGTACCAAATGAATAAAATTATTGTGATAGTATCCTACTGCTGTACATTACTTTGACATCACCACTTCTTACATGAAGCTATAGAACTCAAAACTGCTTGTTAAAGTGTAGGTAAAACCTGATACAGTGTAAGTTATTTGAGATTGGTGGGGTTTTTTCCCTCTTCTTTTTCTCTTCTCCTGTGCATTCTGATTTTCTTTGCATGCTGGACTGGTTGAATGTAAGGAGAAAAAATATGACAAATTAATGTATTTTTGTGGCTTTATCTGAGGCAGACATATGAACATGTAGGACCTGAACAATACACTTAGTTGAGTCATGACTGTTGTGTGCTAAGGAGATGGAGTCAAATTGCATTTTTGACTTGAGATTGTTCTTTTTTTTGCACACTTCATTGGAGGAAACAGGACACAGTAGAATGGCTAAATTTCAATAAATTGATTTAAGTAAGTGTCTGTTAAAGTGCTTTGCTCAGTAGGGGCTGAAAAGAGCTGAGGAAAATAAGACTTCCTTGTGTGTTGGAAGAGGATCATTTCAAGTACAGTTTTATGAATGACATAAAGAATGTTCTGAGTGTCTAGTTATGTTAAATACATCCATCTGGAGCTTTTCAAACAAGCAAGATAGTACATAGTGAAAGGAAAAGTTTAAACTGTTCTCTAGCTGCAGCTGCACTTAATTAACAAAAAACCCCATTATTTGTAGTTACACTGTTTATATTAAACAACCTCAGTGTAGAACTAGACATTTTAGTTTGATAAGGTACTATATAAGGTGCAAGAATTATTATCAGACAAATCTAGGTAGTCTGATTTCAGTTGCATGTGAAGTGTCGGGAGTATATGAGTGTTAACTGTGAAGAAACAACATAATAATTCAGAATTTCTAAGAGGTATTACATGTCATGGAAAACAGTGGAAAAAAATGACCTCTTCTAGTTAAGTATACATGCAGTAGGTGACGGCTGAAAATTCTTTTACATTAGGTGAAGATGCATACTCTTGTTGAATTAAGAAATTTTTTGACATCAGTCTTCATCTGTGTATTATTCCTCCCACAGTCCTTGGTGCTGTTTTACAAAGGTAATACTTTAAAAGGCAAAACTTACCTGATTATAATGCAATCAATAATGGGAAACTTTGGAATGGCAGCAACTTGATGATTGTAAAAAGCACTGTAAATCTAGTCTTCTAAGGTAGATGAAGCAACTTTCTACTGATCTGTGCTGAGCCAGGACAGGGTTTTCCCAAGCTTAGATCTCCCTATTCCCCTAGATTACCACATAGGAGGAGAAATCATTTGCTTTCTGCTTTCTTTCTAAAAAGGTTTTTCTGCATGCAGTTTCTATCTTTCTGTAACATGGTGGGATAAAAGTATGAACAGCATAAACACAAGCAGTCGTGCTGGGTCTCTTGACCACTATTGATTTTCTTTGCCCAACATGTTATTCCTTCACATGTATCTGCAATTTGCATACTGATTATCAATAGGGCCATCTGTTTCTCAGAGTTCCCGAAGGACTAGTCCACTCTGTATGAGTCTTGATAAAAATGAGATGAAAAAGCATAATTTACCAGTTGATAATATAACCTATCTTCCAGTGTCCATTTCTAATGTATCATTTGTGTGTAATGTGTTGAGAATAAATATTTACAAAATTTCATCCCAATAATCTTTCCTTTTTGCTTAGTGTGTGTGTACATGTGGTATTCTTCCAGGATTGGATAATATGAATAATTAAGAAAGGCAGTTGGGGATGTTTTCCAAAAAATAATTGAGACCCAGTTTATGAATTACTGGGAACTCTTCATAAAGAACTTACCCATAGATTTTAATTTGGACATATTTGCTGTATAGATCCATAGATGTTCCAGAGATTTTCCCAAGACTCTTGCACAGGAAAAGTAGTTTTAAGAATGTGAATTGATAAAGTGGCAAAGACGATCCTCAAGAGACTGTCAGGGGAGACTTTGCATACTTCCAAGATAAATAAAAAGTTTATGAGCACCTTTGGGCTACCCCAGGGAAAGAGGCATGAAATACAGTTACAGCTGAATAGATTTTTCTGTGGTGTCATGAAGTTGAAATGCTCTGATTTATGGTTAAATTCTCTATTATTAGAAGCAGCATTCCCAAGCAGCCCTATTGCCTAGTTCCTAAATTTCTATTTATAAGTTCTGTTACATTTTTTAGGTAATAGCATAGACAGAGAGGTTGCTAATCAGTGAAGACTGATAATTGTATCAAATGGAGGAATCAATTTAATAATTTCTTTTGTTGTTTGTAAGAAATTAACTTGCAGAAAAAAGACATAGGCATAGATATTGTTATTCAGTCCATGCTGTCCCAGGTGTTCTCTGTACAGCAGAATCTCCAAACTATTTGGAGATTGTTTGGGTTACTGAGGGCCCCTCAGGACCACACAGTGAAGCATAGGTGGATATCTCAGCCACATGCAAGGCTGGTACTGACATGATATGACAAGATCCCAGCAGGATTAATTAACGTGACAGCACACTTTAGTGATGATTCTACCTGTGCTTTCAAAAGTATTAAAATTTCTATTAGTTTGGGGATCTCAGCACTGTGATCTTGCTGCAATGTGCTTGCCTTTGGATGGTTTCAAAACCACCTACTACGTCTCACTGTCCTTTTCATGGAGTTGTGGGTCAGGCAAGCCTATGGTTTTGCTATTTCCTCAGTTTCCATGGCAGCTGAGATCATGGTCTCCCCTCAGTCTCTTCTCAAAGCTCATTTCCTTCTCTGGTAGACTGCCAAGATGGCAAGTCCTCTTCTAGCACGCTCCTGCAGGGCCACAGCACCCCGAGACAAGAGCTTCCTTTATGTACTGTCCCGGAAAGACTGAATAGCATTTGACAAAAAGATGAAGTAAGTGTTGTAGTCCATTGGTCATGAGAAGAGTTGGAAGTACCAGAACTTTGAAAATACAGGGACATGCTTAAAGGAGCAAGGTTTTTGTTGGTAGCAGGTAGCAGCATTTGCATCTCTGCTGGCTCTAACTGTGTTGGAAGCTGTGTCCGGTGTGCTACACACTTAGCTGTATGCTTTGAGAGAAAGATAATGTACTTGAGGGGAAAACATGCAGGAGATATATATAGATAGACAGATAGATAGATAGATGAAAATGTTCACATTATTCACATGTGGATTGCTGTGGTAAGGGAGTATCTGCCTGCACTAGAATGCATGTAAGCAGGTAATTCAAACTGTGGTGTAAGATAGACTTCTCATTGATTCTTTGAAATTTGGGAATTTGTCATTAACTTTTCCTTTTGACTGAATGGTGTTTTGCCATCTCATTGTGCTTTCCAGTTTGTCTTTATTGGTTAAGTGAAAGGGCCTTATGGGGGAAGAAAGCCTGTTAAGAGTCCTTACAAGAAATAATGAAATGCTTTGGAGTACACCTTATTCAGTTACAAACAAAACTTGCAGAATATGAAGTAAAATATTGCTAATACTGGGATGTGTTGATGTGAGTGTTACAGGGACAGGCAGGATATTCATCACACTAAGAGAAATCATCTACTGAGTTTCCAATCTCTTCACTTCCAGGAGATTTAGTTATTTGCATGTGCGGTACTAAGAATCTCTGGCAAGAGTTCACCCCTGTGAGCTTGGGAAGGAGGAAAGAAGTTATGTGAGTGTTCCCCCAGAAGACAGTTGGACAGGATATAAAAAGGGATGAGTTGGAGGAGAGGGCTGTAGGTGGTAATGGACATTTCATAATGGCCGTGATGGAATGTGTGCTTTTTGTATATGCAGGGCAGCAGATGGTAGAGATAAATCCTTAAATCTTCATGTACTTCTTGTTGGCGCTTTGAGCAAGGAAAGAAAGGATATGTGCAGACACCACAACATGTAGGAGCTCATTAAGGCCATGCAAGCTGGTAACTAACCAGGCTCAGAAAACTGGAAAAGTTAGTCCGGCGGTGAGCTATCCTAGATTTACAGGTCCTGATGAACAGTGTGTTAACTTTCTCTTAGATTTGAAACAGACAATTATGGTATTGACACATACTGTAATTTTCACTAAGACTGACATTCTGTGAATAATAGGCTGCGGTACTAAACTAAGCAGTGTATAGGTGAAGTTCTAAGCCAGTAGGTTAGCTGCAGATGAAGAGCAGGAAAACTTGAAAAAATGGGCAAGGGTTGCTACCCAGCAGAGAATTTTAATGTAAGCATAACAGTAAACATGGGGCAGTGCCTGTGGTTTCAGGTGCATTACTTTTATTGGAATCCTTTTTGTACTCAATGTTTGTCAAGAATATTTAGGCCTAACACTTAAAGGTGAAAGAAAGAAGAGGAGGTACGGGCTCTGTCTTCTTCAAATGTTTCTCTTTGCTTTGGTCTCAAACTAGCTGCAGGAGACAATTTACAAAGGAGATTAATTCAGTTGAGACCTAGTTATTGTACAGCCCATTGCAAGATTCGACTGCTTGCAGCTGCAAACCGGTGAAGACTCTCTCAATGTGATTGGTCTAAAAGTTCTGAAAATTAGGAAATTGCAAAACAGTTTTGGGCCAAAAATCATGTTTCAAGTAAATCTCAGTGTCTTTGAACACTAGAACCTAGTGGCTAATCTTGTACTTACTCATTGTTCCTAGTGGAATCTGATAAAAACCAGTCTTTTTTTCTTCTTCTGTAAGTTGAAGAAAAGTACTGTGTAAAATTGATTGGATACATTTAATCAATCAATGCTTGGAGGCATTAAATTATTCAGTGCATTGAAGGTGTGTGCAGTTTTTCTAGGCAGATGTAGATCAGTCTCTTTCATGAATTCCCCACCAGACATAATGCCCCCTGCCCCCACTGTGAAGATCCTGCTATGCTGTTGCGAGTTCGTTTATGTGAATTGTGCAGATCAACACAATGGTTCCCTGCTATGGCAGAAATAGATTGCATTTGTCTCTGCCATAGCATGTTAAGATGGAATAACAATGTTTAAAGACCTGACAGCATTTAGTTATTTAATGATATCGAACTCCCTATTTCTTTGTTGGATTTTTTACCTTCTCCAGTCATTTATTCTTAGGTTTCTGAGTAGGAAGCAGTAGTAACTGGTTCCCAATAAATATTAACCAAGCCACAGATTCTGGCGATAATAGCAATTCCAAAAAAACCCTTACCCCATTTTATGAAAGTAAAGGTTAAGATAGGAGAGGCAACTTTTTCATAGTAAAAACATTTCAGTTACAGATGTTGATTACCTGGAAAATGACGAGAATTCACTAGTCATGAATAGAGAGTCATGATAAGAAAGCATTTCTCTACGTTAAAAGTAAGAAATAAAAAATCATAGTGGCTCTTTTTCTATTAGAGCTCCACAAGGCAGCTTCCAGAGAAATGTGCAGACTGGACATCTGTAAGATGCACAGCTGGGTAGAGGTGAGTAGTATAGAAGGCCTAATGGTACAGAGTTCACTCTCTAAGAATTACTGACTCTTAAAAGTTTTGTTAAATGAAGTTAGATTTAGTGACAATGGTTCCCTGCCCCAAGCCTTTGTGGAGCAGGATCTGAATTTAGGGATTAATAAAAATTCTGTAATATTTCTGCCTGTGGGTGCAGTCTTCAAGTTACGACGGTGTCACTATTAAAGCATATTAAAGAGTGTCACTTTATTACAGACTCACAGAAGCTGGTAATGGTAAAGATGTTGCATCACCTAATCCAGTTTATTAAGGTAGAGGAGTTGGATAGCTTCATAAATTTTATGGTAGCATTTAATCTTGTTACAACTTCCTTCAGGGTTTTGGTTTAAATGACATTTTGAAGTGCTCATTTGGTTCAAGTCATTGGTTGTCTAGATCATTATCTTGCCTTGGACTCTTCCCTCTTCCAGTTTTCTGAAGAATGTGGAAAACCAGTCTAAATACATTTCATGAGAGATAGATTACCAGAAGTTCTTCCTTGTGTATGGTCACCTTAGTATTTTAACTTGAGGAAAAAGTTCCATCTCAGCTTGGAAGTGATGAGTGTTGGGCCCTGGAGCATGATGTGGATTAGCCTGGGTGATGTGACAGAAGCTCGGAGTAACACGGATTCCACTGTGAAAGCAAGCCAAAACCTCTTCTCTTTCTATTCATGTGGGTACTTCATGGCCGAGATTATGCTCCTAAGCATAAAAAGTGAAGAAGTCGAAATATGTGAGAGGCTTATTTTGCCTGTATGTGAGAAAAACGCACACACATACATAATGCACACATGTGCATACATACATATGAATGAACATGTACACATGCATATGTATTCTTTTTGTTCGTATTGTATGGATACATGTATCTCAGATTTCCAAAACATCTTACTTTTGAACCTGAGGTATTTTGCTATCTCCCCTCCTTTGCAACAAAGGAAAGAGAGATTTTAATTTAGACTTGTTACCACTAAATTTCTGATTAAAAAAAGAAAAAGGATGTAATTGCAAATCTGTAGTTGTATTCAGTAGTATGAGCAGTGTTGAAAGCAAATCTACTAGAGCCGATATGGAAGATTTTCTGATTTGCTTAGAAAAAAAGGAAAAGAAGCAGAGAAGAAGGAACATGCAGTTTTGTAGCTTTCCTGTAATTTTAGGTGCTGCAATGTTTTATTATTTTTAAAAAAAAAACAGCAAAACAAACAAGCTTTCAAAAAACTGAAGCAAAACAAAGGACTTGCTTTGGGCAGATTTTGTGAAAGTTGCAAACACTACTATTTAGGATGTCATCATTTCACATTATAATGCTGCTCAAGAAGGCCAGCTGGTGCAGTTAAGTCCCTTATTGGAAATTTTAGTCTGATTCATTACTGTGATTTGTAGTTGTACACAGAAACACTTAATCATTCTTATCCTCTAAGCTCTATTGAATCTACTGAAGGCTTTCTGGTTCTTTGCATAATTTGTGCTGCAAGTCTGCCAGCTTGGCAGTGTTTCAAGCTTGTTGCATTATCTGTGTTTGTTTGCACAGGAAGTGATGCTGCACGTAGGCTGAATTTACAGTAATTCTTTTGTAATAGTCTAATGAGCAACACTACTTCATTCACAATACTAACATTATATAGCTTTGATTAGACCAATTATTCTGTAACTATGCCATTGTGATCATACTTGCACTCTACAAAGTACTGAAAAGGAAATTTCCTTAGCCGTAGCTTAATTGGACTTGCGGAGAAGGTAATTTGGACTTTTATGTGCTTACGAGAGGTGAAAATTTGAATATGTTGGAGATTTTTATATGCTGCGCAATTTAATTTATTAAAATAAGAAAATGAAGCTTCTTTTTTTGCTCTCCCTTTCGTTGCATTGGGGAGGAAAAAAGGCGACTAACACTGTGCATCATACATTCTGCATTTGTTGTGGAGGCCTGTTAACTCCCTGGTGAGCTTGTTTCCTCCATTCATTTTAGTAGGAGCTCTGGGTACACAGCTAGAGGAAAACAGGATCCTCTCATGGAATTCATTTTCTCTCTCTCTATGGAACTTTGCTAACACTAGTGGAAGCCGCCTATGTTGATTGCATTGTATATTGCAGTATCAGTGTTGTGCAAATCAGCCTTACTGTTTATTAAGGTTGTAAATAAGCCATACAGTATTTATACTTGTTGCTGTCCAGCTTCAAAACTCAAAAGCTGCTGTCCTTATGGAAAAAAACTTATCCAACCTCTGCCCTCCCCAAGCTGTGTCTGTAGAAATCAAAAATAATAATTTTTTAATGTTTGGTTTTGGTTTTTTTTTTAGTATGTAAAGCAGACTTTAAATAAAGGAGACCTAAACAGAGCCTTTGTATTCTCTTTGTTAGCAAAGCAGGTGTTTTCCACTATACTTTCTCCATTCAAAAATCCATGGTATGCCTTTTTTTAAGGAAAATATGGAGTCCTATGCTAGACTAAATCATATAGGCTTTAGTTAATTTAGTACGTCCTGGGCCTACTCGTGTTCTACCTGCTCCAGTAAGAAGCTTCTTCAGATTCTCAGTTGCCTGTAGGAGTGAGAGGGTGCACTGGATAATCAGTGTGCATGATGAATTTTTTTGTGATCATGGGAGTCCTACTTAGAAATTCTGCAATGAGATTGTAGATTAGGATTGTATTCTTTTCAGCAAAATGGATTTCAGCTTGCTGTATTTCTTTCTGTCTTGCTGATGGTGGCTGAAGGCACACTCAGTTGTACCACCTCCTAAGAAGCACTGAGCTAGGACACTTCTGTTCATAAACTAGATCGCAAGAAAGATTATGGCTATCTAGGAAAGCTTTGCTGGTAGAGTGTACAATTTCGACTAATCCCGGGGGATGTTAATGTACTGTCCTGTTTGTAATGGTGTGTGAACTTTTGTTGTGTTGTTTTAAAATGGTCTTTTCCCTTACAGTATTCCTGAGGATCTACTTCAAAAGATCGCTTTTTTGTTAAAAAAATTAGGAAGAATGATGAAGACAGTGCTTATAAATTATTTCTCTGCCCATAACTATGAAGTTGTGATTGCAGTCCACAGCAATAAGAGTGTGTACAGCTCTAAACATTGAAATAATACACAATTATCAGAATAAAATCTTGGAATATTCCTTTATTAGAAAATGTAGGCGAAGTGAATTCAGGAACAGTTCAATGCCGTTTCCTAAAAATACTCGTCAAGCTTGTGATATGTTTTCATGGCGCTTTAAAAATTAGCTGTCAGAATGAGTTTTCAGTGTCCTTTATTAGAATATATTATCAACTCTAAAGTAGCTGATGCAAACATTTGTAATCAGTTAATGCTTAATTTGGAGTTTCTTTGTGGGTTGTGTGTTCAGGGGTTTGTTTTTTTTTTTTCTTTCAGTATTACTGAAATACTGTAACACTGGGTAATGGAACACAATGGAACTTCAGGGTGCTTGTATTTGAAGAGTTCTTTCACAGGTTTTAAAATTTGATTTTGGTTATAATGAGGTGCTTTTATTACTACCTAGCATCAGTTCTTATGCATTTCATTTTATGTGAAAGTTTTGGTTCATAAGTTGTGTTTATAGGCTCCGAATACCTCTGTTGTTTTGCTTATATACCAGTGGTGGGAAAAGGATAGTGTGTGAAACTGAGTAGGAGTAGTGTTCAGGGAATAGAAAGCATTGTCCTAATTTCCATTTATGTAAAACAATACATTTAAGATATCCAGTGTTGAGAAATACATTAACTGTAGTAGCTGGAGTTGTTGGTCATCATCGAGTGAAGTATGGGCATATATTGCTACTTTGCAGTAAAATGTATTACTGCTTTTGGAAATGAAATAGTGTACTCAGGATGCGAAAGGCATGTCAGGAATCTCTAAATGTTCATCTTTGTTACATGGTCAATTATATAAGGGAGTTTTGTGTCTGATAGTATTTTTATCTTTTGTTTAAAATCAAGTGCCAAAACTCTTTCCATGTGTCCAGATTGTCTAAAGTAGGTTTGCTTTACAAAATGCTGTAGTCTGCTACAAGAAAACAGAAGTATTTTACTTAGGTATGTGGCTTTTCCCACAGACTGCTATATATTCTGTATTAGATCCTTATTGCCAAAAAGAAAGTTGTTTTTTTGTTTTTTTTTTTCATTTAATGTCAAAATCTGCATACTGGAACGCTTACACCACACAAATACTTTTCCTAAAACACCTATGCATCGTCTGTATTAGTAGTAGTAGTAATAATAATAATAATAGATTCTTATAATCACAATACAGTTAGGGCTGGATTTAAAGCTTCCTATATCCATGGGATCCCCTGCCTTAATTCGGGCACTGTCTGTCCCGTGGTTTCAGAGTTGTTTTGGGTTTATTGTACATGCACAGACTATCCACATCGTGTGTGGCACTGTAGATTCTGTGTCCGGAAATCTCAAAGAAATACTCCAATTCTGTCTAAACAAAACTTCTGAGTGAGGAAAAGAATAGGTTACACCTGAGAAAACCTGAACTCGGAGTAGCTGTGACTCCAGCGTGTTCTGGTTCAATTCCTTTGAGGGATACTTCTTTAAAATACAGACCTTCAACAATACATTTGAACATTCAAGGTTCAAATGCTTTGGGGGTAAGATTTCTATAAGCATTTTATAATTGTAGAGTGTAGTTTTTTACAAGATTGCAGAAGTGCACAGAATTCAGGATATATCATAATTTTATAGATTGAGCATTGCCCAAAGTTGCAGGTGCAATAGCAACAATGCTTACAGTATAACACTTTTCTAATAGACACAGACTTGCAATGCCTAGACTGTTCCATAAAGCAGTAAAAAGAAAACAAAACCACCTCAAAACAAGCTAAAAAAATTACACAGAAAAAGAAGTGTCAATTCTCTCCTGTGTTCCAGATAACTTTTTTCCACTAACTAAAGGAGTAGAAAGATTAACAGACAACTGAACTAGTTCATAGCACCTATGGGTCAAGCCCAAAATAATCCAAATCCAAAATAATCATCTTGGAGGATATGTAGTCATCAATGCCTAATTTTTTCACTGTGATTTAAAATTATTTAATTCTTTGTGTTTTCAAGCATGACTCTCTGTGGACATAATTTTTCTGTACTGCTTTCTGATTATTATTCTTTCTCCCTTAACTGTAGATTATTTTAATTCAGAGTCTAAAATAACAACTGTTGTAAAATACAGCCTTTTGAATCTTAGAAATAATGCCTCTGGGAAAGATGTTTCATAGAGGAATATACCTACCTGGGCTTTTTCTTGTCAGAGTGTTTCGTATGTGTCAACATTTAAGGTAATTATTGTAATTTAGGAATTACTTCATTTCTTGGTCAGCTGAAGATCTGGGCACCTAAATGTTTCTGAAAACATTGTACATCTTGAAGAATGCATTCCCCTTGCCTTTGCCTTCACCATTTGCACATTAATTGCCAATGAATGTTTGTTGTATAAAGACTTGCATATTTACGAAAGCTGATTTGAAGTTCTGATCCCTAAATTCAACACAAGTTACGTTCCAGGCTTTTTCTGTTGGGCCTTCTTTTTAAAGATAACCCCAGACATCATCTCCTCTTCAACCCCAAACTCATTGGTACAAGGTTAAAGCAAATAAGAGAAAATATTGTCTGAGAGGAGATTTAAGCTGGGGAGTAGAGTGATAAATATAAGACTTCAGGAAAGTGATATCCTGAGGTAATCAATGATTGATTTTTCATCTCTGGGGCATGCTTCTAGTCTTTAAAAGGTATGAAGGTACAGCCAAGATCCTCTGGATGATCTTAGATATCATAAAACAAACTTACATGTTAGGAAGTAGGAGGTGAGGGCTTGCTGTTTCCTTACTCATTATTATAGTTAACACTGGAGACCTTTGTACTTTTGACCTTTCTACCCATACAGTTCTTTCGTAGAGAACCAACAATAGCAAGACTTCTAGGGTAACTTCAGCTTTTTTTTTTACAGATTTGAGATGTCTAGATAACTGAATTTTGTTCGTGTTCTAGAAGTGTACTGACATCTAAAAGTTTTATGACATCATGTAACTATTTACTTCAAAGTACAAATGCTGGAGGTTTTTTACTTACACTGCAGGACTTCTGTCATGCTCTAATTCACCTCTCCTATCTTTAAATGGTAAAACAAGATAATTTCTGATAGGATCGGTAATTGCTTATATGTTCAACTGAGAAGCAAACACAAAGGGTCATTATGAAGAACTTGGAAAACTTATGCAGATGCAGTAGTTATAAAAGCAAACAAAACATGGACATTCGTAAAGAGTGGTAAAAAGAATAGGCTGTAAATGTTAAGAAATCATTTTGAGCAAGGTCTCACAATTTATTTAATATGACCACCTTAATAAATGACACATACCAGAAACAGAAATGCTTCTGAGCTGTTGAAAATATGATCAAAGACCTAAAGAGACATCTGGAGGAAGACACTGGAAAATGGGTGCTTAACTTAAACCTAACTTAGTAAGAAGGAGTATGACAGGATTTTATTTCTGTAATCATTGCTCAGTTAGTTAAATTTACTCTCATAGTGAAGAAAAGGAAAGAACACATGAGGCAGCAGATTCCAAACAAATTTTAAGAACCTGTTTAATTTTGAAAGATACTACTGCCACAGAGCTCTTGGTCTGCACTATGGTTAAAAGGAACATTGAGAAATGTGTGTGTGAAGAGCTAGAGCCATCCTCTAAGCTGGCATGCAGGTAAGACAGCTGATTTTTCTGGCATGTGGCAAACCTGTTTTTCGCAATAGAGTTGTAAGGTTTGCCTCTGGTCACTTTACTCTTTAAGTTTCCTTTTAGCTGTTCCATTTAGTTGTTCCTTTCCATCTTTCCAGCAGCTGTCTGCAAGGAGGTTCTATACTTGATCAGCAGACTGGACACTAGCCCAATTAGATACCACATTTTTCTGTCTTACCGAAGTAATTTAGATACCAAAAGATACAGTTATTTAGATATGCCTGAACCTATAAAGACTGCAATAAAAATAAAAGTTAAGCAAAATTAGGAAGTAGAGAAGGAAAAATGCCACTGGAAAAAGTAGCACTGTCGGCTCTCAGGATTTTTAAAACAAAAAAATCCTTCTTTTGTGCAAACAGATGCTTTCCCAAGAAAACTATGAAATGCTTTTTTGTGCCCCACAGTGAGAGCAGACAAAACCTATTCCTGTTTGTCATCTCTCAATAGATAATTTTTTCCTTCTTCCATGTAACCACAGTATTTTTATCACTCTTACTGCATTGTGATTTTGGGACTTCAAAGCTGAATTTGTGCTTGGTCTTCTAAAGCAAAGTATTTGGAAACATGTTCAGCTGTGAGGCTGAGTGGTGAATTTTTTGGTTTGCAGAGTCATGACTTGGAAGATGAAATAAGGCATCTAAATCAGGAACAGTATTGTGTTATGGTGTGCAGAGTACCAGGGGTGTCCAGCTGAGGCACCAGCAAGGGCTCCAGTTGTATGAAAATGTAGACCCTCTAAGAGCAATTAAACAGAGGAAAAGGTGAAGCCTTAGGTGTCTGATTTTTCAGCTTTTTCTGAACAGTTGGAAATAATTTTTGAAATACTCAGAGAATTTTCCAAATTTTGTGTGCTGCAGAATGAAGACGTTAAAGTACAAACAGAGCCTTAAAAGTTGACCTGCAATTCCCTTTGTGTTACCATCCCAGAAATATTGATTATTGCTGTTTGACCTTTTATAATGTGTTTTTGTTTATTTAAGATTTGCTCCTTTAGCGTTTTTGTTGTAGTTTTGTTTACTCTTTTTCTGTCTCTTCAAATAATTCTCCGTTTTTCTATATTACTTTTCTTCATCACAGCACTTCGTGTTTTCACTCAGCATGGCTTAATGTTTATGCAGTCATGTCCGGTAAGCTTTGTGGTGGCTTGAATGGAAAAGGAATAGATTATGTATTATCCTGTAGGTGCCATTTTATGGGACCCATATTAGAGTAATTGAGGAAGACAGAAAGAAAAAGTAAGGAAGAGCCTATACTGTTAATATTTATGACCATTAAAAGAAAAGGAAAAGGAATTAAAATTGGAACATTACTGACTTCTTAATGGCAGAAGAAGAAGTTGTTCTTTCCAGTTTTTTGCCTATCAGATTAATTTATGGAATCAAGTTGAGTTTGTTTTTTCTTGCAGACATAGAGGGAAATATAATGCCAACATAAATAATAAAAGAGAACTGTCATGCTAGGCTAAATAATGTGAAATAACATTACAGTAGTTAGTAAAACTACTTTTGGCAGTATTATTGACAATTTGTTTTTCATTGATATTCTGGCACACGTATTTCATTATGGATATGTCTGTTTTGTATTAAATTTTCATCTGTAAAATGATCTATTTATATGTGTGAATTATCAGGCTAGAAAACCTCACACTTTAAATCTCTTTGATTTTCTTGCCTCAAGCAATAGCACAAATAATCTTTTATGTTTTAAAAATACCTTCATTTATAGATGCTGATGAAAGTAGCAAAGTTTTGTTTTAAACTGTTTGGTTTATTTCCAGTACAGCAATAACTGTATCTGTCTCTATGGGTTTAATATGTCTATGACAAAAGCAGATTAAGAAGTAAAACCAACTATAAATTATTTAAAATTTGAATGTTTTCAAGCTGTAAGAATCTCCACTTGCAATATATATAAAAAGCTAAATTACTTCCTGATTGTGAAGGGAACATTTTTTTTCCCCCCAGTGAGAGTCACTGTCGACAATCCTTGGATTTGATCAGAGGTAAAAGAGTATTACAAATTAAAACTAGAATTTAGGGACCATCACTATTGTTGCAAAATATGGTCAAGTTTTGAAGAACAAGGGCAAACACAAGCAATGTGCAGCCAAAATGGAGACTGTGCGAGTGTTGTTGTCTATTCTAGTACATTTAGCTGGTGCAGTGCTTTCTTTGTTGAACTGGTTTTTATATTTATCAGAGTTTTGCCCTCTTCTCCCATGAAGTTTATCTAAACAGATTTTGATACTCATTCAGTGAATTTCTGCATGTTTGCCAGTGTGGGTGACCACAGTGTACAGACCTGTTGCACAGTGAGTGTGTGATAGAAATGGTACCTGCTGATGGTTTGGGCTTATTGTGGCATGCATGGATATCATTGCCTAGGCAGGCTCTGACCTGAGCTAGCTGTGTGAGATTTGAGCAGAAACATTCCCAACCTGTGAGAAACTTAGCTTGTTTTCAGAAGTGAGCAAGGAGAAAAAAGAGAATTTTTAAGTTCTTTTAATATAAAAGAATATCAGTAGAAAAAGTTAGTATATTCCAGCAGATGATCCTCTATGGCCTGTAGTTTGAGAACCAGTTTTCGCTCGTTTATTGTCTTACTATACACTTGTTGCTATATGATTTGTCTGAGCAGACCTCTGCATGATGAAAGCTTGTAAGCTCTATCTTCCCACTTTCTCATGTTACCAGACATCATTCATAAACTCAGAAGATATCATATTGGCAGAAAAAAAATAATACCAAGCTGAAAAGCCTTTCTGTCTCTTTTTTGTTTGTTTTTTTTTCTCCTCTTCCTCTCCCACTGCAGGAATGAGAAAATTTGTGCTGATAGGTGCTCTTCCATCTGTCTAAAGAGCGCTTGAAAGATTACAGTACAGTAAGCTGGCAGTTGTCTACATGGTCTAAAGGAATTCTTTCTTTCACAGACATGCCATAGCTATTAACCAGTGCCAGAATACAGGAGTTTGGTGAGGTACTGATTCACAGATAGAGATAATTCTCTTAAAAACTCATGAACTGTAAAGCATTGTTGTTTGTAGCTTGCAAGTGCTCTTTTAACACCTGATTACCAACACCATCTAAAAACATCACAACTTTTGTTGAAAGTGGCCTAGAGTAACTACAATAGCAAAACTAGTTTGAGATAATACTTCTTTAGTTTCAATTTAAGTACTGTAGAGATTTAAATTGTAATCCTGAGCACCACTGCATAACACAATTTTCTGTCCGTGTGTGCTGTGCCTTAGAATCTATAACTACAGACATATTATTGTCTCTATGCTTTTGAAATTGTTTTGGCTGTAGAATTAAGGACAAGTAATTCTAGCACTAGAATTATCAAGACAGCTGGCCTATTTCAAGCCTTATTCATCGAATGGTTTGGGTTGGAAGGAACCTTAAAATCATCCAGACCAACACCTTTGTAATGGTCAGGAACACCTTTCACTAGACCACGTTGCTGAAAGCCCCATCCAGCCTGGGCTTGAACGCTTCCGGGGATGAGGTGTCCACAACCTCCCTGGGCAGCCTGTTCCAGTGCCTCACCACCCTCATAGTGAGGAATTTCTTTCTATATCTGATCTAAACCTACCTTCTTTCAGTGTAAAGACATTACCCCTTGTCCTATTCGTACGTGCCCCTGTATTGCTCCTCAGCACTAGGTAGTAGATAATACATAAAGAGGTCTATTATGTCTATTATGTGGTTTTCTTCTTTAGCATGATTGTTCTTGATTTATATGAGTCCATTTCAAAGTTATTTAATGTAAATGGGAGTCCAGGGTAGGTAGAATTATATTGCACAGTGCCTGTAATATAGCAATTTAAAGTAAAAAATCCCACTTTTACTCTTTAAGCAGAACAGTTGTGGCACTTCTGGAGAGGGGGAGAACAATAAATTAAACCTGGCAGTTTTAAGAAGCTGAGCAGTAGGTGGTGGGTGCAGCATCAACCACACAGATGGAGACACTGATGAATGGAGTTAAGTACTGTACAATAAAAGCTGAAGCAGGGGTTGGGGAGGAGGGAAGTATCGCTCACTCTAAACCTGTGCTGAAGAGCAAAGAACATTTGTTAAAATGAATGGCTGCAAGGTTTTCTGCCATAAAAGGACTCTGAAACAACCCTGAGTAACTTCTGCCATTAAGGGAAGCTCAGATCCCTGAACATGAATACTTTGAATGTAGTCTTTGTAAAAGTGGCTTATTATTCCTCACAGGTGTAATGAGGAGCTCAGAATTGCTAAATACAGTCTGGAGTTCCTTATGTCTCTCTTTAAGTTTTTCAATTTTGGCTCAAAGTATGTTTCTTTAGTTACCTTCCATACTTACTATTCAGAAAGAAAAAACCCAAGCATGTTCTTTTGAAATTGATCAATAACTGATATTTTCTACCTGTAAGCCTACCTAAAGAGTTGAGTATAGAGAACATAAATTTAAGTTATTGACAGAGCAGACGTATGTTGATAATATTAAAGGAAGAAAATGAAAATCCTTCTTTTAGCTGTTGATTACTGTGATGCTTGTAAATGGATTTTTCTGCCTTCTTTTCTGTCTGTATTTTTAAGCAGACACTGTGACTCATCCTGCATGAGGGAAGAAAGAGCTGGGAGCATGGGCAGGAGGGGTGCAGTTTGCACTTGCCAGGCAATGAGAAAGATAGATTGAGTGAGAATCACTCTGCAGGGTTCTGAATCTGATGAGTGGAATATCAGTTTATTCTTATAATGGTGAAAGAACATTTTTGTGGCAGCAAGTGTTTTGAGCCAGTAGGAAAAGTAGCTATTTTCTAGTGAAAATTATTCAGTAATTATGTTGACATAAAGTAGTGACTGTTGTAAGAGTAAACATCCTCATAGTAATATTAGTCAAAATATTGTTACTTTTTGTCTACTTTGGGTTGTAGAAGTGATTATTAGTTATTTGACTGTTTCATTTATTTCAATTTTTTTTTTATGTGTAAGTTATTTTTATTCACTCATTTTTTGTGAATCAGAAGGATTAAGATGCTCTCTAATGAGAACTGTGTCTTAATGGGACTATCAAATGCAGGTAACAAAAAGTATCATATTATGCAAAACAGATTCTGAATTAATAACTTTGAATTCTCTCTGCATAATAGACATATAATCATTGAAAAATTAAACCATTACCCTAGCTTGAAGTTTCAGAACTGCTAAGCATGCTGATACACAGGACCCCCATTTAAGTTATGCTAACAAATGAAATTATTGCACTCTGCTTACTATTAGGGAATTTTGAATTCCTGTTCAGCAAACTACTAAGAATTTAAGATGTGGCACAATGCTCTGGTTATTAGATGTAGTTCTTAAAATTATCTCTATTGACTGAAGAGAACGATTTTCTGTCTTAAAAAAAAAGGGTTTCTGCTTTATTAAATAATGTGTAAAAGAAAAAAAAGCACAGAAGCAGAAGTAATCTGTTTTGGAAAATGTTGAAAAATCTCTGCTTTCCTTTGGAACACAAATTGATGTCTTTTTCCAACAGAACTAATACATAGTGAATATATTTATATTCAAAGAGGTAAGCTCTTCAAGGCTCGGTACACACACAAAATCTATATAATATTCTGTCTTCGCAAAGTAGAAAATGATAGGTTTGAAAAGCGTTAGGTAATTCTTTCGGCTTTATAAAATGAAAACAGTTCTGAGAAAAAGTAATATCTCTAAGAAATTATTAAAACATTGCATTATGACAAGGTCAAGTGCTTAGATTAGCATAAAAAGCACTTATGAAAGACATTTGCATATCTTAGCAAGTGATCAAAAGGTGAAGTCTCAGTTCATAAGTTAATACACACTATTAAAAATCTTTCTAAAATAATACATAATTGCTTTACCAAAGTGGATATGTGTGTGTATGAATCTCAGTTTCTTTTGTAATATTGCTTATATGTTGTATCAACTCAAATGTGTATTAAATTCTTTGAGGCTTCAATTCTGGAATGATTTAAAATTATGAACATTCCATGTAGTCGCTCAAGCTATTCATGTCTTCACAACTTTATTACTATCTGTTTCTGTTGTGAAAAATTTAACTATTGATTATTGGTGAGATATTTCATGGAATGTTTAAGATTTTATAGATTAAAATAATAAAACCTTTTCTGTTTTACTTTAGTAACACTTAAGTAACTTTGTTAGTTAGGAGATCCTTAGTTTCTTACCGTCTAGTCAGTAAGTAAAAATGCACATATCCACTGAAAGGAAAGAAGTCACATTTAGGTTAGTTCTTACATGAAGTGGAAGAAGTCCTCTAACAACTTGAATTAGGAAAAGCAGTAGGTGAGTTGATAAGCTGAAAAATTATGAAGTCAGTGGTAATTTTGTATGATTTCTAATATGTGAAAACAATATCTAGTAAAGGAAGCATCTTTATTGTTTAAATGACAATACATTTTCATACAGTTTCAAAATAATTGAAAGACCTTTTTCTCTAACTTTACTGTTCTCCAACTCCTATGCTGGAGGCCAAAATAGCTATGCTGAAGAGCCAAGTTAGACATCATGTGATAGTTCTATCATTCTGCCATTTGTAAGCACCTGCTTCATCCAAGGTTTCCTTCCAGCATATGCTTAACTTGTGAAACTATCATTGTTAGTCTTTGCTCTCTGGACCACTTCATTCAAGCTGTTTTTACAGGGCATGAAGGCTCTGTAAGCAGAATACATGCTACCTAAAAGTATAAAATACCTATTGCAAATGAGCATAATATTTAGCTAGGACTAATTTGCTGTTAGAATGTATTGATGATGCTCTCCACCTTGCAGATGATCTCCATCTTGCTAGGTACTCAGTGGGTCTTTGCTGGCCAGACAGTTCCAAGTATAACATGTGTTGACTTCCGTGGCTCGTTGAAATGGACTGATCCTCAGTGTTGTTTAAACTTCTGTCTCTGTTTTTGGTTTTATGATTTTAAAACTTTTCATACTTGTGGCTTGTTTTCCCTCCACTCCTGACTGACCTTGTTCAACAAGCTTTGTTCTGTCTGCAGTTTTGCCTTTCTTAGATTGCATGGTTCTACACTATATAATTTCTCATAGTTCTTCCTCAAAATTTAGTAGTTTCCTCAGAAGTATCCTTGGCTGCATCCAAAGCAGCGTGGCCAGCAGTCCAGGGAGGTGATTCTCCCCCTGCACTCCATTCTTGTTAGAACCCACATGGAGTGCTGCATTCAGCTGTGGGGCCTCCAACATAAGAAGGATGTGGATGGGATGGAGTGAATTCAGAGGAGGGCCTGGTCTTAGGGGAAGGTGTCCCTGCCCATGGCAGGGGTATTGGAATGAAATGATCTTTAAGGTCCCTTCAAACCTAAAATGTTCTATGATTATATAATTTCTGTGTTGCAGTGCAGTCTTTGTTGTTTTGTCTTATTAAAATGGTACACTTGCTAACTCACTCTAAATAAAACAGATACTATTCCAGGAAATTTTGGCAGCATTGCTTAAAACTTTTTTAGTTCATAAGGTTTAGATTTTAGTTTAATATACAGAAATACAGAATAAAGGAACTATCTTAAAGTGTAAACTTATCTATTTAATAGTACAGGTAGGTGGAAGAAGTCAGAATTTGTATCTTTATGCTATCTACTTATTTCCGTTCGCTGGTGCAGATGAGTAAATAGCATTTTTTTAACGTGCACAGAAATAAATATTATTCTAAATTCTGAAATCATTCTGAGTATGTATATGCTTAGTGATCCTTACAAAACCAGTAGATCATACCTAATTTTCTAATCTAATGTCTTGCGCCCAGATGTTGGCGAAAAAACAGTAGTTGAGTTTGTGTAATCTCACACGTGCTAAACACTGAAATTGATTATCAGTAAATACAAATGTCTGACCAACAACGCTAATTTAAAGTTGCTAAAATGTATTTTATTTTGATTCCCACATTAATCTTACTAATTTTTGCTTTACTTTATCTCAGTTTTATTCAGTTGTTATTATTAGTTTGTTCAGACGGAATTTTCTTCTATTTGTTAGAAATAGTGGGAAGTAATGAAACAAGTGAAAATAATATAGACATACTCAAAAAGACTGGCAATAATGAATTGGGAGGTTTTTGGCATTTTAAAGAAACATCTTAGTATATTGACAGCTATAGTTTTCTTCCAAGAGGCTTCTACATGAAAAGGCAACTTTGAAGGAAATTCAGGCAACTCTAAAGAAAGCAATTTAGATTTTATGATACAAGTGGTTTTTCTGGTTATGTTAATCTGACACAGCCTGATTGTGTCCCCCAAAGGCCATGGCAAAACGTAATCAGGCAGACTCTGTAAATTGGAATAACTCTCAAATCTCCTAAAGATGCTAATGTAGTTATCAGAGAAGAGTTACAAGAGTTCTTTCAAAGATTAGTTTTTAGTAACTCAGACTTTTTTCTGCCAGTTTGTATTCAAAAAAATGTGTTTGAAAATGATCAAATCTAGCTATAAAATATCATTTTTCAATTGAATTGGGCACTCATGCATTTTATAGATATTGTTAAATAAGTCATGTTGCCAAAGAGTTGCTTGAAGCTAAATTTTAAATGGGTTACATTAAGTATTCTCAAAGTATTTGCAGGCACAATCACTGTGTATACAGGAAGGTAAGTTTATGTATGCAAACAGGTACATAGGCTAGAGTAATTGGGCAGATTGGCTAATTATGTTTCTAGGCAGGCATGCACAGTTTGGTGTATGCAAATTAATGCAATCAGAAGCATTGCTGGTAAATTAAGCCTGTATATTTAATTTTACCCGTTTAGGTGTCAACAATATCAGATAAGGCGGAGCTTGCATTCGGTAATAGTTATTTTATTGCAAGACAGTTACCAAAGCCTTTTCAGGAAATTTTGGTGGAAGAGGTTGACTTTCACATGACATCATATATTTAATGTGACAACTGCAAGAACTTTTATAGTGATTGGAGTAGAATCACAAAATTTTATTAGCTGCAAGTTGCAGTGATCTGGGTTTTCTTCTTGCATATTGAATTATGATAAATACAAGGAAGAAACAAGTGATTTATTAAAGCTAAATAACTTCCTTGTTTGCTGGTTTTTTTGTCTTAACATTTTAAAATGTAAATATATATTGCTTTATCTGCATATCTCACATAAGTATTAACTTATAATATGTAATAACTATATATTATAAGTATGTAATCTATAATATATATAGTAATAACTATAATGTGTTATAATTAAGTTTTGTGCCTATTTCAGGATATTGTTGACATACGTCAATGATCACATCTCAAGATAATTTTTATCATCACAGTAGTTTCTCAGTTATTTCCATGTCAGTAATTTTCATGTGTGATCATTGCCTAGCTGTAGAAAGCATAACTCCCACATCTGGTTACAAAGAAATAGTCAACAGAAACAAATCTGATGTAGTTAAATAATGGTGAAAGGAAATGTTTGAGTATATAAGTAAAATGCATTATTCAGGTATTTTATGAAATGCACGTATCTACCATAACTAGCATTAAAAATATTTTTAATTGACTTTTCATATTTGCCTGTCAGTGACTGACAGTCAAAAATAGCTGTTCAGGAGCTTTGATAATACAGTCCACTTTCAGCATCATGGTGCTAAAGATTCTACATAGATATCCATACAAACCATATCCATGACCAGGTATCTCTGGATTGATACCTTTGAAGTATCATTTTTTATAATTTCTTTATCATTGTACCTTCATTACAATTTTGGAAAAATACAGACCTATCTGTTTTTTGCAAAAATATTTTTAGTTATATAGAAACCAATTTTGGTAACAGTGGTCTATGGAAGGTCTCAGAGGAGTTCTGTGTAAAAGAGGAAATCTGACGCTTTTCACCTTAAATGAGTACCCTGGGACAGATTGGATTTAAAAGCCTAACAAAGCAGAGGTTAGTTGAGGAAGGTAATTTATCTGACTACGTCAAATATTTTCTGGTTTTTTCATACCTCTCTACACACCACAGAACTGCAATTTCTACATTCTGAGCTAGTTCTAGTTTCTGTCCTCCTTGCGATCCTTTCTGAGACACCTCATTTTCTTTTCCTTCAAGTGATTTTACTTCTCTTCATCTAAAAGGAGGGTTTTTTCTCCTTTCTCTGTCTTTTCTTGTCTTCATCAAGGGCATGCACAAGGGTGCCTATATACTAAAACACTAAGCACCCCTAGTCCTTTCTTTGATATGTTTTAGGCATCTACACCAACTCCCCCTGTGTGTCTCACAGATTCTGCTTCCAGTTTCTGGTTTTTGCTGATGTCAATGAGCTTCTCTCTGTTGATGTCTGGAACTTTTGGAATTGATTTGTACAGCATTTTAAAGTTGCTGTTTCTCTGATAAACAGAAATTGCATCAGATTGATAGCTGGGATGCTGGTCCTGTCAGTAACCTCAGGCTACGGGGGCACTTATGGATAATTGTGAGCTATAAAAGGAACAAGAAGTTCGAGAAAGATGCAACCATCTATATAATCTGATGATGCTGGAACTCATGTGAATGATTGGAAAACTCTCAGTCAAGTGAAAGGAGCAGCACTAGTGTCATTATAACTATATGTTGTACATGAACAAAGATACAGTTCAGCTTTTTTTTTACTATAATAGAAAGGAGAGATTTCTGCTTAGTCTTCAAGTTATGCAACTCATCAGAAAGGATTGTTATTTATTGTTAATTAAGGTGGTATGTTTGAATTGTTTCTTTTTTGATACTTCCTGGTGGACATAATAACTTCCTGTATTGATATTTATTGCTCATTATGCTACATGTAACTGAAGCTATTTCTGGCTTTTTCAATAGTAACTGACAGCTTCTGTGTGCAGCATCTCAGGTTCCTGTTTACACTGTAAAAAATCTGTGCAGTTCAAAGTTTCATCACACAGCATAACCTGAATGTAAACTTCTATGATTTCTGTGATTTTTTTTTTCTTCTAAAAGACCACATTTACAGCCAGAATTATTCACAGCATATGAACATTAGCATAGCTTGGAAATGGGCTTTTGTTCTTTGTCATCGCTAGTTTACTGCTTTTAGCCTTTTACTCTGCTCGTTATAAAACCAGAGGATGAGGAGTATATTTTCTCATGTTTATTACTCTAGACAAGCTCTTCTCAAACAGTAATTCATTACTAGCACAATAGTTCTTGATTATCTGTAGGTGAGCCAATGTGAGAGAGTTCGGCTCCATTAAAGAATATTTGATTTCAGATTTTCGAAGTTCAAACATTTGCCTATGTCCTGATAAGTCATTGCTGTATTCTAAGTGTAATCAATTTTAGATTCCTCATTAAGATCCCAAGAAGAAAACACAGTATAAAAATCATGCATTATTGTTTATTTTTTTTATTTGTATGCAAGAAGTTACTTCATATATTTTTAGATCATAAAGGAACTGTATCACAGGATACAGTGGCTGCTAAATGCTTTCATAGTTGAAAAAATATTGGGAAAATGAATGAATGAAAATTAATTCAAAGCTACAGAGAAAAAGCATGTCTGTCTGAAGATGGCCATATGCTACAAACTGAAAGCTACAAAAGTAATGTGAGGAAGCATCAGTAATGTATTTTAGACTTTTAGTCTGACCCAGCATAGCCTTTTCCTAAGTTGAAGTGATCCATCTAGCTCTATATATCTGTTTATATGGGGATACACAAATATGCTTGTGTAGATTGATTCTGTGCTCCAGTGGATTACCTTTCTTTTCCCTTTGAACTTTATGTTGAGTGTTGACTGAATTTTGCAAATTGTAAACAGTGAAAGATAGTGTTCAAAGTGGGGCAAACAGTACTCTGAAGGACACCTCCCTGTTTCTATTAAGTCTTTATTATATAGTTCTCTAAAACTTAAAGGTTGCCTCATTAAATACCAATGTTGATACAACAGTCCTGTTCATACTGTTTAATAACAAAAAGAAGAGTAAGTGCCACCTAATTCCAACATCTTTCACTGATAAGTGTAACAGTCACCAAAGCACCATCTTAATCATCTTTTTCTACTCATATGTCTTAGAAAGTGAAATAATATGCAGGCATCAAGTATCACTACAGTGAGTAAAGTACAAAGGTGAAGGCGTTTATACCAAAGACATTGGCAGTTCTTTACGTAGAAGAAAACTTTATGGTTCAAATTATGTATGGCTTACTGTTTGTAAAGGCTCATTAAAATGCCCTGTATATGTTCTATTTTTACTACTGCTTATCAGAATTACATACTTTTTGTTTACTTACAGTATGAAAGAGGCTGGTTTAGGCCATAAACAGTGGAGGGGTGGTCCCATTTCATCAAACTGCAAGCAGTGTCCAGTAGTTTATACCAATCCTGTTTGTGGATCAGATGGTCACACATATTCTTCTCAGGTAAGAATTGAATAAAGAACTAAATTAATCTTTCATTGTTCCAGTCAATTCCAGCTTTTGGAAAATAAAATACTGTATTATAACACAAACTAATATTTATTTGTTTTGGCTAAAGTATGTATTACAGAATGCAACCTACAACAATTCTAGTATATTGTATGATGTGAAAGCAAAATGGTAGCAAATCCTAAGCGGCATAAGCCAGTAACACCTGGAGCAGCAGAGTATAAGAGTGCTCCACAATGTGATGGAGCACATTGAGTGCTCCACAATGTGACAGACACCATGGCAGGGTTTTGAGGAAGAAAAAAGTGTTGGGTGTCCCCAGCTGGGGGTAGAATAGGCATGTTAAGTCAGATTTTCCAGTTGAACATTGAAGGTGGGCTTCAAATTCCAGGCACTTAGACATAGATGTAACATAACCAGAAAAAAAAATGTAAATAATGTAAGTAATTGTTGCATATCTTTCCTTGCAACAGCATATGATGAGTTTTAAGATCATAATCAAATCTTCTCTAGTCCTTAACCCACCTGTCTTTTCTCTCGTACTTATTTGGAGATAAAATAGTAATTTTAAAATGCTACTGTCAATTCACCCATTCTTGTTTGGATGAAATATTTTGTGCTGCTCCTGCTGAAGTCTAGAAATCCTGGGACTTCTGTAGTACAGTGCAGAGTTGAAATTGAGATGGAGGGACTTCATAATGCTGAAAACTAATTAATTTGTTTAGCATCCTTCCTTAAAACTTTCAGCAGAAGAATGCTCAGCCAATATTAACAACTGAGTCCTCTCTAACAGAAAAAATTGTGGGCTCTTGATGAACCCATTTTTCTCAGAAACAGCATGCAATTCAGTACTGTGAAAGGAGCTACTGTATTCTGTCTTACTGACACTGTGTCTTTACACTAACAAATTGTTTCATTAGTAGATAATATCCAGTGCTTCAAGAGAAGTATAATAATAGATTAAATTTATGGAGATGAAAAAGCTCTGTGTTTGTTACTTATGAAGAAAAAATTCCATATCTCATTTTAAACAAAACATGTTTAGGACATTTTCTAGTATCTATAGATTTTTAGAGGTTCCATTTTTTGAATTTTTTGTTTGTTTTCTACTGTAATCACAAACTAATCACATCTGAAGTTTACATATCTGTAGTCACATACGAAGTTTATAAAAAAGAGTTAGTTTCCAGGAGGGACTACGTGTTGGATTGAACACCCAAGTGTCCTCTCCAAGGATATGTAATTCTTGATAAAATAAAAACATGAGATATAACTAGTGCTTCCTAAGCCCTGACAATTCTTAGGCTTTTATCCTAAATCTTACATTAGAAAATGTTTTTCCTACAAACTTGAATATTTCATTGTAGGGATTTGATTTAGAATCCTAGTCTTCCTTTAAAGAAAGCAATTAAAAAATTTCTAATGCTTACACTAGGTTATCTGAGGCCCTATAAATGAATTCTGGATTCTTCGGCGTAGCTGAAAAATGCTTCTTTTCATTGACACTATGACTTTAATTTAGGCATTTGAAAAGTATTCTTATTTTCATTAACTGTAATCTCCTGCCTATTATTTTTTATGAGCTAGAAGTGTGCTAGCATCTTACTAGGCATTAGGTGATGCTGTCATTTAGTATTTACTTTGCCTTGCCATTCAAAGGTTCAGGCAGTCTTTAAGTCTCAAGTCCAGCCTGCAAATATAAATCACAATACAGATGGTTGTCTCTACAATTTTGCAATTTAAATAGATGAGGTAGATAAGTTAATATAGTTAATACTGGATGAGCATCTTTTTTATTTTTTAAATACTGCGTATTTCATTCATTGCAATCTCTCCCTGTGTTCTTCCTAATGTAATCCAAAAATCACCCCACTTTAACCTCATTGCTTATTTCCTATTTTACCATATAGGAATGCTGTATTCTAAATAGTTCTGTAGGTAGAAGTGACCTTTCTGGCCTCTCATGGTCTGGTCTGGAGTAGGTGTACAGAAGTCTGTAAATATTGATGAGATGCAGATATTTTTAAATCTGTTCATGTGTTAAAGGTGCAGCTGTGCTTCTCAAAGAGAGTGATGAGAAATGAGTGGATTAAATAGACACACTGTGCTTCCATTCCAGTGCATTGTCAGGGCTGCAGTCAGTGCAGCAATCCATGTTATCCAACCTCAATATCCCTTGCATGCAAACAATGCAGAAGTAACACACCATCAGAGATGTTTTGCAGGGTTGTACTTTAGTCTTCCACTACCTTGTAATGGTAGATTTCAAATCTCAGCTTACAGAGAAAAATTCCAAAAGTGTTTATTGCCACAGAAGATCTATATTAGCCTATAAATATTTATTTTTACTTGTTTTCATGATGTGAAGTTTTCATATTCTGTGGTACCAGTTGCATCAAAACAGAGGTCCTTGCCAGGTTGTTTCAAGAGCAGCGTTTTTAAAAATTGACTAAAGACAAATATTACTGTTCCTGTACTCCAGGCAAAGTTTTTTTCATTGTGTCATCAAGCTCCAGTAGGAGTTTATACAGCAATTTTCTTTTATTTAGAAAGCATTTATCAATGATTCTGGAAAATTGTATAATATATTTTCTGAAAATAAGTCATTAAATAGTAATAGTGTTGTAGAACACAGCCAGACAGTTGACATTTGTCAGATGGATGCTGTTTTGGGAGTATATCCTTGCTTTTCAGGACAAGCCCTTGAAATGCTTGTACTAAGTTATGCAACTATAGCTATTTCATACATGTGTTTTGCTTTGGAAAGCAAACAAACGAAAAATTATGTAATAGGTGAACTATCTAGAAAGAAAGATTGTCTCCTAAACTGAGCTTTTCCAGAGTCTGGTAAGGATATTTTGTTTTCCACTCATTTTTGCAGTCCGGGTTAGGTTTACTGCCCCCAGTTAGTCTCATGGAGTCAGTGTAAAAGAAAAGTAGCAGGTGTAAGATACTTGCTATTAGCATTACAAGAATGTTGGAACAAAAATATTACATGCTGAAATGTTGAGTAATCAAAGTGAACATTAATCATTGTGTGAGAAGATACTCAGTATGAAGAGATCCTGCCATTTCCTTGGCAGGGTGGTGGTACAATTTTTACTTTATAGCCTTTAAATAATACTGTGTGTGTTCTACAATTGGTCTGTTTTTACCTTCTGCCTTTCTCTAAACTTTGGCACTTGAAAGTGCAGTATCCATTTTTGCAGTAGGAATTCTCAAGCAGTGCTGTCTCATAAGGCTTTGGTACCCCTATGTACTTGACATTCTCCATGAAGAATGCAGCCTGTTTATAGCTTCATCTTTCCTGGGATTAATAGGGAAATAAAAGGACATGAAGTGCAACTCGGAATGGGGTGTTTTGAGGCAGCAACCGAGCTGCTGCCATTCTTTCACCCAGGGAGGCAACTCACTGATGTGCAGCACACACTGTAAAGCTGGTATAACTGAGGATGAGATGGTGATGCTCTGTTGGCTTGGATGCTTCTGTTGGAACAATTCTCCCATATTTCGCTATATTGTAACTGGACTTAGAAAAAAATGGCCAAGAGGAAAAAAAAAAAAAAAGGGCGATTTTGCATATTTTCATTACAGCTCTGGTATGTGGTGGAATAGGCTGAAGTTTTCTCTCTGAAGTTCAATGTGGCTGACAATTAGTCCCACTTTAACAAAATCTAACCTTAAGTAAGATCAATGAACAGTGCTTGCAGTATTTTGAAAACACCACAGAAATAACTTCATCTTTAAATTATGCCCATTGCCCCATGATTTTATTCCAGCATCACTTTGGCAATTCTATTGTTAGCAACAATTTACTCAAGATGGCTTCATATTGATAGTGGATTTTTTATTAAATGTATTTTTTCCTCACTGTGAAAGCTTCATGTTATTGATGACAACCCTATATGTATAAACAGCAATAAAAATTATGTTTTGCAAAAGTAATGGGTCTAAACTAGCTTCTCAGACTAAGATGCAAACTGTATAGAAAAATATTCAGAGAAGAGGACACAAATTCTTGACAAACTACACAGATAGACAGGTATGTGGACTTAGATCTTTTTAATAGTCAAATACTTTCTTCAGTCTCACAAATTACAATTCCTTTCTGTGAGGAGGGTTGAAAGAGAGTTGGGGATAAAATTGCATTGTGTGAAGGGGTGAGTTCAATACTCTCTTCAAGTTTTGTTTATCATTTTGCATGAATCTGAATTAGGTTTTTATTCTCAGGGCGTCCCATATTTAACATTTTTCTTTTTAAAATCATTGCTATCTTTATTCATTTCAGGTATTTTTAAAACTTTAACTTAATAAACTGTATCTCTTAGCAGTGTGTTTGGTATAAGACAGCTTGTTGGGAAGAAACAAAAATTATGTATTGGCATTTTTAATCTTTGTTGTTACTTTAAGGATTGTGATTTTATATAAGTTAAATTGATTTAATTGTATTTAGTGTATTGCTAGCTTTCAGTTCACATGCCTGAGCTGTTGAAAGTTCTTTTCTACTTCAGAAGAGATTGCTAGAAACGGAATCGCTATTACAAAACAGATATTTTGTAATAGTAAATGAAAGTATTTTTCACAAGCCTGATTCAATGTATGTCAGTCTTACTTCTTAAATTGGACTAATCCACTATGCCTTTCCATTTTTATCTGCCTTGTTACTAAGCAATCTGCTGTAAGACTTAACTGTCAGTTGAAATGTAGCCAAAAATAATAAGGTTAAATCATTGCCTGCCACCTTTAGTAATAAAATAGTGTAATCTCTCTGAAATAAGTTGTTTGACAGTGTGCAGGTCTTTACTTTTGCAGCTGGAAGACGCAGCTTTTTCCAGGTGCTCTGCCAGCACTGATTTGTTTTTCTAATAAAAGTAGATTTTCTCAAAAGGGGCATCTCAAAATTAAGATTTGTGTCTCTGGCCCAAGCAACAGCCAGTCAAAATCACCCTGTTCAAAGTGGAAAAATTTAAAACCTTCTACAGACTGAATCTGGGTTGTACTGTTACAGTGAACTTGTGGCTGAGGTGCACTGGCAAATAAAACAAAGTTATTGGTAAATGAAAAAAAAAAAAAAGAGGACCAAGAAACCATGGCCACCCCTTTCTCTGCCCCATTCTCTCCCCTTAAAAAACCCCACAAACAACAAAAACTCTGTAACGAACTTTTCTTGGATGAAACTGACCAATGGACAGTGATAAAAATAAAATGTATCTTGCTTGATTGATCCTGGAGTATACTTTGGGTCTTTACAGAAATAGTAGAAACTTGTTGTTAATTGTTGAAATGCTTAAAAAAGGCAAACAATAAAAAAAGAAGGAAACGAGATTGGCAGAAGCTGGAAAATCGGACATGGATCGGTTTTGCCAGTAAGGCCTGAAATTTTATCAGGAACCTTTATATTGCTAGAATGTGGTATTCAAAAAAAAAGGCAGATAAATATCATAATGGTGATTAACTTTATTTATTCCAGATTTTTCAAATAGGCTGATGTACTAAAAATTCCAACTTGTATCAAATTATACATAACTGATCTCCTCTTTATCTACTGCATTCAAAATAAATAGCTGCTAAAGATGTAAAGAAAGAAGACAATAGCTTAGATAACAAAATGCTTCACAGAAACTTTAATATTTTGAAATTCTGAGCAATTCAGTATTTCTTAGACTAAGATGATATGTTTATACTAGCAAGAATTTATTTGATTCCCTTTTTCATTTCCAGAATACTATGTCCGTTTAATATAAAATTGTATATTGAGTTTGCATTAAAAGATACATAAACTTTATTACTTCAATAAAAACAATAAAATATGCCCCTTTATGGGGGGCACAAATATTTTCCAAAGGCTTCATCTGTGTAATTCCTTAAAATGGAGGTCCACCTCAGAATGGATGAGACGCTGACCAAGAGTTTAAGGATCAGGGCTAAAGGGAGGCAGGGACAGGTGACGTTAAAGTGGGGTCTGCTGCAGGCCACCCCACCAGGAAAAAACAAGCAAATGAAGGCTTTGATAGGCAGATAGGAGCAGCCTCACTGTCACAGGCCCTGGTCCTCATGGGAGACTTCAATCGCCCCCTGATACCTGTTGGAGGGACAACACAGCAGGGCATAAGCATTCCAGGGGGTTCCTGGAATGTGTTCATGAGAACTTCGTTTTCCAAGTGATAGAGGAGCCGAGAAAGGGGACCTACAAGAGACAGCTGGAGAGAGACTTTCTGCAAGCGCATGTAGTGATAGGATAAGGGAGAATGGTTTTAAGCAGACCGTGAGTAGATTTAGTTTGTGTATCAGGAAGAAGTTCTTTACTATATAGGTGATGAGTCGCTAGCACAGGTTGCCCAGAGATGTTGTGGATGCCCCATGCCTGGAAGTGTTCAAGGCCAGCTTGGAAAGGGCTTTGAGAAAAGTAGATTTATTTGCCCGTGGCAGGAGGGTCCAAACTAGATGATGTCTAAGGTCCCTTCCAACCCTCAAACATAGACTCATACTGTGATTCTATGTGTGTTTTTTTAAAATGGTTTTATGTTTTTTCTAGAATAGAAAGCATCTAGGCTGTAAGGACAAATCAATAAAAGAATAGGACAAGCAGGTAAGTGAAAGAAATATCAGTGTTTATTGAAGAACTCTCATGTCACAGCAGCAGTGTATGGATACAAAATTCCAAATGTTAATATGTGTGTTAACTGTCAAACAGGACAGCCAGGAAAACAAGAAAAGTCACACTTCTGAAAGTGAAGTGGAGATGATAGTTAAAGATTCAGATTTCTTATACTTGAGATTGCATTAGAGACATACATACTTAAGTGAACAGTCTTTCTCTGAGAGATTTAACAATCAGAAGTTAATCTTTTGAAAATAATATTAAAAATGTTGCAACTGGAATTGCAACTAAAATAATCGAAATCATTCTGGCATAGCAATTCTTTTCCAGAAAAATGTGTCCACATTATATGCAGGCAGAAATGCATAGGAGCTGAACACAGGAACTGGCAGAGTTAGCCTTGTGGAGCAGAAACCAGTTCTGTAAAGAAACCAACAGAGAGAAGGGTCTGGAGTGTTGAGACAATTCATAATGTTCTTAGGTTTTGTGGTTGTTTGAAACATTAAGGCACTTGAGAAAATACTGTAGCAGGTAGTGATGAGTTGTGTGGGCTGCAAGAAGGAGATCAAGAGACACAATTGCCTCAGATTTACCAAGGGGAAACTCATTAGAAAATGTGGTTTCAGTGGAGTAGAAGGATGTTAATAATTCAAGAGATAGGTGGAATTAAAGGATTTTTATGACCTTAGGAGGCTACTGTTTAGGCCTTTATTTCTAAAAAAATGAAAAAGAAGCTTTTAATAGGGAGAGAATGGTTAAAGATGACATAAAGTGAAATAATGTCAACACAGGTGACAGATTTTAAGAGTTTATAGTAACAATCTGTGATAAGAATGGAGTTAAAGAAGTTGAGATGGAAACAAGAAAATGGCAAATGAGAACTGGCTCAGATCTTGGCCCAGTGAAAGCATTCTGTAGCAATTAGCTACAGAACTGCAAATGAAGTGAAAATTGCTAAAAAGAATGTAATTATTCAAATTAAAATTTTTAAAACATGTAATTAAATTTAGTAATCAAACAGAAAAAAGTGTTTCACTTCTAAAAATATATTCTTACGCAATGTTCTTGCAGGTCACATTTGCACTTAGAAAGAAGCTGAAATACTGTGAAATTATGGTTTCAGGCACAGGTTTTCTAACAGAAATTTAGACCAGCAGTGCTGTAGTGCTATGAACTAGTCATGCTGGCCTGGAGAAAAAGAGAAGCTTCAGTCCCAGTAATTTGTCAGATTCCAATGAGGTAAAATGTCTGTAATGTTAAAAAATCTTCTTCCAAGTCTCACGCTTTGGGGTTTTTAAAATTTGTAATTCTGGCAAGCTCACAGTGAAATATTATAAATGTGAGCTAATTGCTATGTAGATATTTCATTGAAAACAAATTCAAACATATGACTGAGTGTTAGAGGTAGGTCCTCTGCATTGTAGTGATGTGTTATCAACAGCAAAAAAAAGGTAACATCTTAGGCCACCGTGGACATACTGGAAGAGAAAAATAAGCGTTTATGTAGCAAAATTTGTCACTCTGGCTCTTCATTCAAAACATAACATATGAAAACTTGGCTTTGTGTTGTCCTGGTTTTAATCCGTATGTGTTTGTCACAGAACAAGGAAAATTTTACATGTTTTAGGAATTAAGTACTAACAGCACAAAGGGGAAAGATTTAGGCACAGTTCTGTGTGCCTCTACACAAGATGTATCTCTTTAAGCTCAAGAAGAGATATGTAATAGAGTGAAAAACAGTCATGCTTTGGAATATTAACTCCCACTTGTACAACATCGTGTTTCTTTCGTGACAGACTGAAAACTACTATGACTCTGGAATTTCACAAATATTTTTGTCCTGATAGCACATGGAGCCTTGTATTTTGGACTGTTTAATAAATTAAATCTAGCACTTGGAGTTCAAATGAATATTAGCATACATTTTTAGGTGGGCAAAAAAGCAGAGAGCTGTACAGGTGATATGCTGGGAAGAAAACTGAGTGCCTAGGTGTTTCCCCTACATGTAACTAACTATACAGAATTTCTTTTTCCTTTTTTTTTTTTTCCCCTTTTTCACCACGGTTGACAAAGAATAGTTTAAATGTCTTTGAAACTTTAATGGGCTGTCTAGGTCTGTGCACATTGCTTTTAGTACTTTTATTATTTTTCCTGTATTGAAGACTAATGAGCATGCCCTTTAGATGCTATTTTAGCTCAGATACAACTTTATAAATATTTCAACTTAGATATAATTGGATAAATTGAACTTGTTTAATTAGCATTGCAATCAGCCAGCATGGCTTAGGAAGTCATATCACATTAAAAATACAGTGATAATGCATGCTAATAAGGAATAAACAAATTTTTTTATCAAAAAATTCTACACTTTTAGAAGCCATTTGTGTCTTGTTATAAGATTCTACAGCTTTGCCATTACCTCTATTTTACTCTTGCCATCACTCAGAAATTTGCATGCCAGCTGAAAATCAGGGAAGACCTTTACTAGCTGATTTTTGAACCAATATAGTCAGCTATTTTTAAGATGGTTGTGTGGGAGAATGACATGTTTTTATTCACCTTTAAAATTTTTCTTTAAATATTAATTTTCAAATTTGTAATGGGAACTTGAAAATGTAAAGTTAGTTTTATCTGAGCAATATTTTTTTTTCTGTCTCGCAAGAAATTTTCTCCAAATTGCAAAATACTGAATGCCAGCAATGGGGTACATGGAGGATCTCACATACATACAGTGTTGAGTGACATTCTCTGCATCTCTAGCTCAGGTGGGATAAATATGATGAAGAAGTTTGAAACAAGGAGAGCCTGATAAAGTGCTGAGATTTGGACTATACAGGCGAGAGCTCTGAATAAGAGCCAGAATGTATGGATTAAGTATAAGCTTGTATATGTCAGAAAGAGATTTTTTTTTTTTGGTGTTAAGCATGCTTACAAGAAGCTTTTAGTACATTTTCAGACTGCATCAATGTTTATATTTTTGGAATAAGTCAAGAGCATGAGTAATATCGTTCTATATTTTTAGCCCTTTTGTGAATAAGTTTTTAAAACACCATAATTTTAATTTTTTTTGATGTTTGAAATACTTTTTTTACAGAATTCGTTGTCTTCAAGGAATATTGAAATATTAATTCAGATGTGAGGAAATATATTACATTTTTTACACAAATATGAAATGCATAATTATTAATTATTCTTAATTTACTGGAAATAGTGTATTTCAAGCAGAGATTTACCATTAATTAAACTTTGTGTTCTTACTTGATGGTATAAAATATTAGTTAGCCTGTTTGCAATATGTATAAGATAACATGGTGAGGTATATATTTTCCAAACTGAGCAGGTGTCTAAAAATTCAGACAGCTGATTTTAAAAGCAGATAAATTCTTAGAAGGATTTGCAGAAGCTCCTGAGCATCGTGTGTCTCTAAGAGCCTCTAAGTAGGAAAGCAGAGATAAGTAGGTGCCTAATTTAAGTAATCCCAGTAGACATCTATTGGCATGTTTCTATGACTTAATATGTGTTACGGGGTGTCCGAAAAAGATTGAATATCTAGTTGACCTGATTTCAGTGATTTCAAGCTTTTAATTTTATGCCATTGCACTGCAGAGCGCTGAAGAAAACAGACGAGATATTGAGGCGAATAGGAAGAAAACTGTGCATACAGGTTTTCAATTTGTCATGTGAATAGCATTCTCTAATTCATAGCTTCATAAACAATGTATCATCAGTTGTCTTTCAACCACAAAAGATTTTTTTTGCTCAGAGTCTTGGTTCGATGGAAACATTTCCTTTTTTTCTCCAATCAAAATGCCAGTTGCATGTCTTTATGGTTAATATATTCAACAGTTGTTTTCATTTTAAATATTAGTACTTGTTTGCTGAAAAGCTTTTTATCCAAACTCCTATTTTTTAGGTGAATAATACACATGCTTAGCAGGTAAAATGATGAGATAAAAAGGCATCTGTAGATCTTTGTGATGCTTCAGGGATAAATTCACTCATTAATTTTTCATTTCTAAAGCTTGAATTAGTTGAAAATATGGTCTCTTGGTGTTATGTCTAGCTGCATTTAGCTTGAAATTCTATACCTTCTTGGCTGCTTTTTGTAAAGAAATGCAAAATTACATAAAAAATAATTTGAAAATTAGGTTTACCACATCACTAAGTGTGGCCGTATTTTCGCCTTCATTTTAAGCCAACCCAAAGTGATGGCACTGAACATGATTTATTTGCCTGGAATTGGCCCCTTGCATGAAGCAATCCTTCACTGCCTCCTCCATGTTCTGTATCAGGTAATGGTTTGTGTTGAACTGGACCTGGAACACACCTGATCAACACTCACCCTGCTCACCCTGCCCCTATGTTTGGTGACAGGAAACCACCAACTGAGTTTAAAAAGATAGTTTCTTTACATATTTTACTCAGACTCAAATCTGAGGGCATAATTTCACATAACAATTTGCACCAAATGCAGTGAAGGCAAATTTTGAGCTGAGGAATGTATGTAAGCTTTGTGAAATAGGAATAAAGTTTGAAAATGGGGAATGTGGATAAGAAAACAGAAGAAGCATAGCATGAAGTTAAGTTGAAAGCACATAATACTGAGTAATCAGAGATTATCTGTTCAGCTGTCAGAAATGCCAGCTTCTAACATGCGAGAGAAAACAGATCTGTATTGATGCATGAATGTGGAGCTCTATGGGAAAGATTTCTACCCGTGAAACATATAATAATACTGGAAGAAATATATCTTTGTGGTACTCTAGCAAAGTACTAGAGTACTCAGAGATCCTGTTGATTGCAGCATACAGAAATCTTCTGACCATGAATTGTTGATCATCTAGAAAATAGCCAGGAAAGGAAGAATTGTGAGCATTTTTTGGTAGGAACATGTAAATTTGAAAGGCTATTCCAGATTAACCCAGTGATTCTATTTGTAGTGTATGAACTGATAATTATCAGGGGAATCTGGATTTAATTATTAATCTGTGTATTTTTTCTTAAATATGGATAGCATGCCTTATTTGCTTTTTAAGTGTACAAAAACATCAGGATGGAGCTGTCATTGAGATAAGGTACACTTAAAGGTGATGGTTACCTTTCAAAGATGAGACACTTTACAGTTTTATAAATATTAGTTATTGGTTGTCTAAAAAGTAATTTACTAAATGCTCAGTATTAAATGTGATGGTGTTCTAGAAATCATTTTTGTCAGTATCAGCACCTCAGCAGATGAAAATATCTAAAAGACTTAACACTGAATTTGCACTTCATCCCATACTACAGTTATGCTTCTGTTTAGAAAAGGGTGTGTGGATGTATCTGGCCAAACTCCAGTCTTTCAGTGTGAAGGGCTTGAAGCACATAATGGACACAGTATTCACTGGACGTCTAGATGAGTATCCTGGCAGCTAATTTCTGCTGACTTGTGTGCTGTAGGGGTGTCCCAGATCTGCTTCCAGATGTCCAGGATGTATACAAGTGGAAAAGAGAGATTGGAAGAGAGTGCCTGCAGATTTTACCTCAAGGCACTAGTTCATCAGCTTCTGTTCTTTACTTGCCAGAGAAGTCACAGGTATCCTCATTACTTAGCTGGAGTTAGTTTTGTTTAAAGCCAGTAGATATTCCTGGCAAGGCAGTACTGTTGTGGAAAAATACTATCTTGCACTGAGGTTGTAGCATTCTCAAAAAGGAACAGAATTAAGTCTGTGAGAAAAAGTAAATTGATAAAATGATAGGAATTGCCAAAGTCAATGTTGGACTGTTGGACAAGGACTTTATCTTTCTTTTTGTGTACACTTAAAATGCAATCCTAATTCTGTTGCTTTCTTCCACAGGGCTCTTCACTCACATAACACACAGAATGGACATACCTCCCTTTTAGCTAATCAGGAAATTGTTGTCAGTACACTCTTATGCCTTTTATTATGTGGTAGCCAGACAGTTAAACTAAATTCCTCATCTACTTTAATGTGTCTTTATTCCTTGTACATTTTGAGAAGTCTGCAAATAGCAACTAATTTACAGCCATCTCACGCACTGTCCCTCTGTGTTATATGTCATTTTACAGATAGAAGATGTTTCTGCAATGGAAGCAAATAAATTATATGTGAGATGTGGATATCCAACCTAAGGATTTTTTTGTTCGCATTTCACATTGCAAAGCATTTATATATTCAACAATTTTTTTTTTAGTCTATCTAAAAATACTTACCATGTTCCCAAATCGTATGTCAGGTTTTCAAGAGCTCAGGAGAGCACAAATACACTCAGTACCAAACAGAATTTTGCTGAAATTATCTAGGATCAATAGACCAGTATAAGCACTACTTCTCTTTTCTTTTGTGCCGTGTCCCTAGTTCATTCATTACATGTCTTTCAAACTCTTCACTAAATGAACAAGATTTATGCAAGCAATAATCTCTTGACACTGGTTCATTCCTGAAGCAGGTCTGTACTGTACTTCCCAACTGACTAAGCCTGATGCCATCTGATCCACCCATTTTCTCAAAGCAAGATAAGCTACACAGGTGTAATTCCTGACAGATTTATCTAAGCCGGGTTGTAAAGACAATTACTGAGATTCAAAAAGCTTCTCCAACTATTTGTTTTAAGATGTCACTGTCCTTCTTAAAAAGTCCGCCTAGTATCTAATCTGATACTTTTCTGCAGCAATTTAAGACAATTTTTTGTAACATTCATCATGGTATGCTTTTCAGGTACCTTTAAGATGTCTTTTGCCTATTTGACAGCTGTTATGTGAATCCTCTTTTCTTAAGATCCAGTCCTTCAGCCTCTTTTTGGTGACTATTTTCTTGGTTTCTCATTATTCCTGTTACTCCTTTTTCAATTAATTCTTGTCTTGTTTGAAACCTTGTCACAAGCTGTACAGTGCTGCCAGAGCTATGTGAAATTATCTTACATGTTTTGTAGGTTGCACTAGCATTTATGTATCCTGATATAATGTTTTTAAACATCGCTCCATTGTTCTTAATGATCACTAGACTCCTGTTTTTCCTTTAGAATGGATATCTAGCCCTTTGCTCCACCTTGTTGTTAATATCTTGATTATTTTGTCTACCTAACAGTAGAACGTAGCAGTTTACTGTGTTGAATTATATTATATTTTAGCCTATTTTAATATTATGACTATTTTTTTATATTTCTATCTTCTAAAACTCTTCCATGTCTTATAGGATATCCTTTAGTTCATCTTCCAACCCACTAGAATCATCAAATAACCTGAGTTGAAAGGGACCCACAAGAATTCTCTTGTCCACCTCCTGGCCCTGCACAAGACATCCCCGGGAGTCACACCATGTGCCTGAGAGCCTTGTCCAAACACTCCTTGAACTCTGCCAGGCTTGGTGCTGTGACCACTTCCCTGGGGAGCCTGTTCCAGTGCCCAGCCACGCTCTGGGTGAAGAACCTTTTTCTAATATCCAACCTAAACCTCTCCTGACACAGCATCAGGCCATTCCCTTGGGTCCTGTCACTGGTCACCACAGATAAGTGATCAGAGCCTGCCCCTCCTCTTCCCCTCATGAGGAAGCTGCAGAGTGCAATGAGGTCTCCCCTTAGTCCTCTCTAGGCTGAACAGACCAAGTGACCTCTGCCCTCATCATATACATTTCTCTCAAGGCCCTTCACCATCTTTGTGGCTCTCTAATGGCTTAACATCTTCTTTATATTGTGGCACCCAAAAGTGCCCACAGGACTCGAAGTGAGGCCACCCCAGTGCAGAGCAGAGCAGGACAATCCCCTCCCTTTCGCAGCTAGCGATGCTGTGCCTGATGCCTCCCAGGACAGGGGTGGCCCTCCTGGCTGCCAGGGCACAATGACTCAAATTCAACTTGCCATCAAGACCCCCAGTTTCCTTTCCACGGCACTGCTTTCCAGCATCTCATTCCCCAGTCTGTGCATACATCCAAGGTTGCCCCATTCTAGGTGCAGAATCCAGTACTTTTCTTTGTTGAACTTCATACAGTTGGTGATTGCCCACCCCTGTAATTTGTCCAGGTCTCTCTACAGAGCCTCTCTGCCTTGGAGAGAGGCAACAGCTCCTCCGTATTGAATATTGTTGGCAAACTTACTTCATATACTTCTTAGTCCTGCATTCAAGTTGTTTATGAAGACCTTGAAGAGCACTGGCCCTACAGTGGAGCTGTGTGGAACCCCAGTAGTAACTGGTCGCCAGCGTGATGTAATCCCTAATGTTACCCTATTCACCCCTTAGTGCTTTGTGTCCAACCCATGAGCCAGGTGCTCACCCATCACATGATGGATTTTTCCATCCATGTGCTGGACATTTTGTCCAGAAGGATGCTGTGAGAGATGGTATTGAGAGCAGTACTGAAATCCGAAAAGATTTTATCAACTGGCTTCCCTTGGTCAGCTTGGTGGATAACTTTGTCCTAAAAGGAAATTGTCAAGTTGGACTTCGTCCTCATGAAGCTATCCTGGCTGTGACCAGTGATTGCATTGTCCTTCATATGTCTTTCAGTAACTCCCAGAATGAATTTCTCCATAATTTTACCAGGCATGGAAGTTGGACTGGCAGACCTATAGTTACCAGGGTCAGCATTTGCCAGCTTCCTGTTGATTCTCCGGAGTCCCAAGACTGTTGAAAAGTCATGGAGAGAGATCTCATTATGAAATCACCTAGCTCTTTGAGTACATTGGCATGAATCCCCTCACACTATCTCTCCTTTTTGACCACTGTTTCTCATTGTGTCCTCATAGCCTGTATGTCAGTGATTTATTTTTCTGTGGAGTTTTTCATGTATATTTCTTGCTTTTCTAGCAGTTTGAGAGTAACATTGAAGTTTGACCCACCTTTATTTAACTGAGCTATCTTTAAAGTATCCCAGTGAACTGTTAATTTGAGGAATGATGACAAGAGGTTTGAACCAAAGTTCTGTTCTTGGTGTTGTTAGCTGCTAATATGAAATTGTCAGAACAGCCTTGATTCATTTCCAACTTATGCAAGCACCATGATGTTGCTTTGTTTCTGAAAACAATGAATATATCTCTGCTGCCTGCCTGTCCTTAAAATGAGTGAGGGTAAAATTTTATTTTATCTGTGAATGGGAGTAGTGATTTGGAAGTGTTGTGTGCTGACCTTGCACTCAGTATCTCATGTATCTCTGCCAGTGCCAGGTGTCGAGCATTAAGGTTTTTTTAGCATTTAAAAGGACAGTGTTATTTGCAAATAGGACTGAGTAGACAACTTCAAAGAAAAATAAATCAAAAGGACTAAACTTGCAACTCATAATGTTAGCTGAAGCACCTATGAAATATTTACTAGCCTCTTCAGCAACATTCGAGTGAATCAAAGTTAGGAGCATTGGAGTCTGTAAAAAATAATCTCTCAAAGAAAGGATTAAAGAAATATTCAGAAATTTTTAAAAAAAGTATTACTTTTTTTCTCACTCTTCATACTGTGGTTCTCAGTAAAACAAACCTGGAATGTGTTTATATGTAAAATTTTAAGTGATGGTCTCACCAAGTGGAGTAATCAAACCCTAAAGCACAGCTATCTGTAGATTTGAATCCTTAAACTACTAAGTTTGAATAATAAAAACTCTCAGATCTTAAAAAAGGAAAAGACATCTCTTTTTAACAGAAAAAGGTACTGAATTTGAGCTATAATCCATTCCACAAACTCCAAATATTGTTTGGAGTATTAAAAGATGAATTAGGTCATGTACTGTCTGGAGAGAGGGCTGGTGGGTATCATAGCTAATGGAAGTACTCTCCTGTACAGCCAGGATAATTGAGATAGAAAAAGTGTTCAGTTGTTTTAAAATCAGCATAGGCAGGTGTTTGCTTTACTTCCATTTTCTAGTCCTTTATGAGATATTAGTGCTATATAGCCTTCAATTGGAGCAGTTCTGTTGGGGGTTTTCTGGGAGAACTAAAAGGTTCTTTTAGTGTAATTTTCCTTTAACCATGCCTTTTTGGCAAAAGGTGACACATTCAAAACTGAAGTACAATAATGACTTTCTTTAAATAGAAAAATTGAGGTATAAATTTCTGTCTTTTTGGTACTGGCAATGGTGCAAAAATATATTATTTTGATACAGTGATGCAGTTCAGGTTCTGCAAGATACAGAACTGCATGAGAGTGTGACAGGACTAGAAGTCTGACTGCTTGAAAAGTTGATGAAGTTCTGTAAATTCACAATACTTACATCTGCATACTAGTGGAAACCTCAAGTGCAGTCTTTCAGGAGGCTCCTTGATTCTTACATAGCTACATTGCTCCCACCCCTTACGTATTTTTCGGGAGAGAGAGAAACTTTGACTTTAGGGTTTGCTGGAAATCCTGATAATCGTATAATGGAACTGCATTACAGTGAAGTTAGGTACCCTAACAAAAGATGAGTCAGGGGATAAAAGAGACGCATTCTGGTGAGATTGTTCTGAAGTGTTGTGATGCATAGAAAACACTTCATATTTTTATTTGTTACTTGAACTGGTTTTCTGACTCATATGCTTCTGTGTCCTTTACCTGTTCAATGAGACATTTTCCATCTCTTGTTCAAGGATGAAGTGTCTCCATAACAATCTTTCTTCTTTTGCCTTTTGAAAAATCTCTTTGTAGATGCTTCCCTCCTCTTTGTTTTTTATGTTTTTCCTGATAATACATTGGGAAAACATCCCAGAAAAAGATCTCTATGTAAAGAACTGTTTTACTGGAAGAAAAGTTCAGCATTTCAGTAAGAATGACAATGTTTACAATGATACTATTTTCTCTATGTGTGTTTTTTAACTACATTATTTTTATATGCTTGAAACAACAATTCTGTTTCTCAGATATAGTTAAGTTTTTATATGGTTTCTGGATTGGAGCTGTAACTACACAGATCAGAACCTCACAAGTTAATCTGTTTCGTTATCAGAAAAGATAGTTGCTATGCAGAATTACATTAGGCAAAGCTTTTCATTTTATTCATTAATTCTTTTTTATCAGGATACTGAATATCTTAAAGGATACTGTTATCTTAAAGATAGAAACTAAGCGATAAATTCTATAAAAATTGACTGTTTATTGCTTCATATCAATAATGAATGTTGCTGTGTTTATTTGCTCATAGAATACAGATAAAACCAATGAAGTCTCCTTCCACCTAGCATGGATATTCAAGTCAATCTCACACCACAAGTGCCTTCATGCTTGAATTGAGTCTGAAACTGTAGCCAGGTTAGGGACCAAAAACTTTGTACCTTCATTTATTCTAATTTTTGTTAGGAAGTAACAGAAGACTTTTCTTAGCACCTGTGTCTGCAAAGATTTAAGCATTTCATGAAAGATTGCTTCAGATTTCTTAGAACTATGATTTTTTGTTATAAAATATGTTTCTATTAATGATAGTCATTCTCTCTCCTTACAGTGCAAATTAGACTATCAAGCCTGTGTCTCAGGAAAACAAATTTCAGTGAAATGTGAAGGACGTTGCCCTTGCCCTTCTGACAAATCCACAAATGCAGGCAGAAATGACAGGAGAGGTGAGTGACGGTAATTCGTGTAATACTTTTAATGCTCATTTCCAGAAGGAAGGAAGATTTTGCTCACAGAATATTACAGTTATCAGAAACACTGATTATTCTTGAATAAAACCAGCTTTATTTTGTTCAAGGTTGTTCCTTTGCCAAGGGTTTTGAAACTGTACCTATAGTAAAATAGCATGGTATTTTTCAAATGAACTACTGTAGTATGAGTTATTGCTATTATTTTTTTCATTTGCTATTTAATACTCCTTGAGATGCTTATAGGTGTATTTAAGACAAAGAAGAAATTAATTCCTTGCTCCTCAGTGTTTTCAATTGAATATTCAAGAAAACAAAGTGTGATAGAAAGAAAGAAAGCTTAGAAGTCCTTGTTGCTGGTCATAGGAGCAAGCAGTTGTGCTGTAGAACCGTTAGTAAATGCTGCATTGTATAAGTGAGTTATTTGAAAATTGCTTGAGAGGAATAAATCAGCTTCATTTTGGACCATGCATGAGATTAGGCTGCTAGAAAATGAAGTTGCTTTGCATTGCTTCTTAGCCATTGGTGCAAATGGAACAAACTGGAGAAAAAAAAGTGGTGGCTAAGCATGTTTGTGTTTGAGTGGCTCCCGGGTGATTATGGAAGGCTGTTTTTAAACAAAACATGATACTGTCTTTGGTGCTTCTGAATAAAGAGCTATCATGAGGTTTTAGGCTACCATGGACCTGAATTTACCAAGAAAAGCATGACTGGAGGTCTGCATTTTTTAAATTTCTTTAGACTGATCTCTGTTAGATGCATTTTTTTTGTTCTTTCTGTATAGTGACACTTTTGATGAGTAAGCTAAAATCGTTATGCACAAATACCATTGAAAATACAGAAAAATTAGTTTTTAAAGATGATGGTTTTTTTCCTGTAGCAACTTTATAACAATAAAAGGAACAAATATTGCATTCCTGCATTAACGGTGATATTTCATTATAGTTTGAAGCACTATTCCAGATTTATTGGGCAGGATAGTCTTACTGTTTCCATTATAAGCTGTAGCTACTGCCAAAACGATATTTTTTTTTAGTTTAAAAAACAAATTAATGTTCTTCCAACAATGAAGATGACCACTATAAAGATTAAACTGTGTGCAGGCATACAAGTGAATTAAAAAACTGCTCTGAAATGCCTCTTTAGGTCCTTTTTTTCATCTTTGGCAATATAATTGATTGTGTAATTAAATATTAATTGAATATATGTAATTAAATACTCCCTGTGCTGTAACCCCTCTGCAAAATTATAGTCTTGATGTTTTTTAAAGCATTAATTTACAATTTCCTGTAGTATCTTGAAAATAAGTAGATAAATATGTCATCTACGTGCATTGTTGAACAGAATGAAAAGCGCAGGAAGACCCAGCATGGTGTGGCTAACATGGCCCCTTTGATAACATTTACAGCGTAACCTGAATGTGGTTGCAGTATCCACTAGCAATAATTTCTGTGTCTCCAGGATGGATATGGGAATATTTGCTTAACAGTGGGCATGAAGTGAAACTCAGATAATGAGGTGAAAAGCATCTCTCTGTGAAGAGTAGGCCTACCATTCTCCAGTGTTAGTCTTTTAATATGCTATCATTGCACGCACTTTTATCAAAATAAGGTTATCATTTTCTCTAATGGAAGTTTTTTCACCTGCTGCAGTTATCTTTGTCCTTGTGTGTAATCTTTCAAGCATATTCTATTTTTCGTACTCCTGTACTAAAACACTGAAAAAAAATCTAGAGACAAATTTTTTTTGCTTCAAAAATTGGAATTTTTTTAAATTGAGAATGAACTCTTGATGATTTAAGTTGCCAAGGGGTCAAGATTACTTGTGTCTAGTTATGTAAAAGAGAAAGAAAAAAGGTCTCATGGGTATGGGAATTAACACTAATCCTGTCCTGACAGATTGTCAGAGCAAGCAAAATACAGGACTTTTCCAAATGCTACACTTTATTGCAATGCTGAAATTTGTTAATATATTTTCTTTACAAGGCCAAAAGCCAGGAAACCTCAGAAACATGAAAGTGAGCTGAGTATCCTCAGTGAAATTTCAGCTTTTTTTGTTACAGAATACAAAGATTCTTACAAGTTCTTAAACAAAAGTTATAAGAATACAATTTTTGTCTTTAGATGGAGCTCCCTAAAGTGTTGTAGCGGTTGGACTCGATGATCTTGAAGATCTTTTCCAAACTAAACATTTCTGTGATTCCATGATTCTACGCTGCATATATATGTCAGTTGCTTACAAATTTGACGAAGCCAAACAGGCAAAGTAAGGTTACTGCTCCTGTTTCAGGGATAACTTAAGTAAGGGCTTCCTGAAATACATCCCCTACCTAGGCTATTCAGGACAATTTTTTGTCTTTTCAGGCTGATTTTTTTTTTTTGGTTTTTTTTTTTTTTTTTTTTTGTGTGTCTGGAGAGCAAACTGTGTCCATGAACTTTCTCAAAATAGTCTTGGTGTGGATCCCCATAATCCTTTGGGAAGCAAAATTAAACCAGTATTCAGAAAAACAGAGTTTCTTCTTAAAAAGTATGTGAACCTAATAATGAAATCAAAGGGTCCTCTTAGTTGGAAGTGAACTATTAAGTTTTTCTAATCCATATCTCTGATGAATGCATGAGGCAGGTGAGGGCATCCGGGCTTTTGTGAAGGCTCTCTCATTTTAATGATACATTTAGAAACATTGAACCTAATTGATGCAGGGGCTCCTAGGTTAAATCCATAAATGAAGGGGCTAAGAACTTGAGTTGGATCTAGATGTATAAGTTGTTAAGAAGAACAAGTGACAAGCAAAAAAACCCCCAAACCCCACAACAACAAAACCCACAATAAAATAAAAATCTTTCTTTGCCATCTTTGTTTTGAATGTAATTTAGAGAAAGCAATGGATGTCATATAAACTGCAATAGATACTCCAGTAATTTTTAAAAAGAGACAGGAAAGACAAATAAACTTAGGGTTATAAATGAGAGGGGGACATCTGCAGAGCATTAGAGGCAGTATTAGGGGATCACAAAGTTAGAAATAAATGAATATGGGCAGTACAGAAGAGAGGGAGGGCTTTGGAAGTTGTGCAGAAGCAGAAAGAGAAAAAAAGGTAGGGCAGAATGAATGGGAAGCACCATCACTTGTGAGAGAGGTGTTAAATAAGAGACACATGAGGAAGCATCTTGTTTTCCAGGCATAGCCATCACCTCATGTCCTGCTTTTGCCCCAATCTCCTTTTCAAGTATGTGCCAGGATTTGGGGTATCCAGGTCATACTGACTTGAACAGCTGTGAATGAAGGGATTTCACTGAGCTGGAATCTGCAGATCTTTATTTTCCTAAGCACTTCTGAGGCTTTTCCCAGTGGTTATGTGGCACCAGAAACTAGGAAGGATTCTGTGCACTGTGCATTTTTACAAAACTGAGGAGTCTTTTGTCCTCTTGGCAGTGTCTGGCCACCATTTTTTCTTTCAAATAGTGGTCATGGTCCTTTTGCTCTGAGATACAGTGAGCCTTGTCCCTTGCTTGTCCTGCTCCTCAGTCGGATGGGTAAGAACAAATGCCCATGATGCAAAGTGTGGTCTTGCCAACAGGGTCACTGGGATAAGGAAGTATGAGACCGGTCCATGGGGTAAATGCAAATGTTGCACTCATTTTTAAGGATATACAAGTCCTGTTAACCTTTAACACTTACCTCTGCACATGACACCTCATCTGCTTTACCTTTTGGCAATTCAGATCACCCATCTCCCCATTTGTTCCCAACTGCCTAGAAAACAAGTACACATTAATCCTTTCTCTGCTTCTCCTTTGGATAGTAGGCATGCTTAGCTTTCATATTCAGCTGTCTAGAATGCATAGGAACTGGTAGACCTACCCATTGCAGTGAAGTTTAGCCTGTTCTGTAACTATCCCATGCAAGACAGAGTAAGCAAGAACCAACAGTGCATCTGGATGCTGGGATTTGTTCAAGAACTGAGGAGATACTGCTTTTACTCAACTTGATTTCACAACTTGAGTTGCCTCTCTCACTCTTCCACCCAGTGCTGCCTTCAGTAGATCTCAGCTTACATTTCAAGCCAGGGAGATTACTGCTGACCTGGGAAAGTCAGGCAGAAAATTGTGTTGGTTTCTGCTCTGAAGCTGCACGGAGATACCAAGGTGTATCTGGCCACAGTCTCTGGGACTGCCTCAATGCTCATCTCAGTGCATCTTGCTGATGAATCCAGAATCTCTCCTCACTTCCAGCATCTTTCCAGCAGCCAGGATCTGAAATGTCTTCTTTCAGGGAAGGTTTCTTCATCCAGGATCCGTCCTTTCAGTCCCTGCCCCAATTTTCCCAGTCTAAATAGGCTGTGTGTAGAGGTGCAGTGCACTATCAGCCTCATAATTGTTAATTGTGTTCCACGTCTCTTTATTTAATGGAGGATTCAAGAAGTGCCCGTTTTGTTTTATCAAAATTTATACCAGTCCATACTCATTGCAGCCAGCAAGGAGCAGCCTTATGCTTGAGGGTTCAAAAGTTCCAATTTTGAAATTCAGATACACCCACAGACTTAGCTGCTACCTGTTAGAGTTCACATTTTAAACTACTTTTTTCAGCTACTGCAATAGCACATTTACTTGAAGCTTTGTTATGTTTAGTGAGGTACAATTCACCAGCCTACATCACCTCTTTCAGTGATTTAAAATGCTTTTAGCTGTTGGCTGTTTTGATGTTATTTAAAATATGCTTCCTTTCAGCCAACTTGATATTAAAATATTAGTGAAATTTCTTCAGGGAAAATTAGGTGACTTAAAACAGAGAAGAAACAGGGTGAAAGGAATAGGAATTTTCTGTCTCGTCTCATTAACAGATTTTCATTTTAATTAATGCAATTTATTTCCTTAAAAAAATGTGAGGCTTCGAACAAAATTCGTTTTGCATTGTTATTTTATTTTTTGGTACTTCTTGCTAGTTTTAATTTATTCTTTTTTTCAGCTGTGGTTTATCCAGACAACAATTCTATTCTAGTTTAATTTTCTTACTGGTTCATGTTTGATTTGTACTGAATTCCTTTGAAACCTGTGAATAGACACTGAAATGGTCAAATTTGTGTAACATAAGTGTGTATTGACAGCATTCCTTCAAGAAAATAAAATTGTAAGTTTTCAAATCTGATTGAAAGAGTGAGATTATGGGAGGGTTCTTTCAAGTTCTTAGCTGATTTCAAGACTTTTGAGTGGTAATTTTACCATCCTGTTGGAAAAATAGAAATTATTATTTTTGTCATCTTAATACTGGGTGGAAAAACTAAAAGTTTAATGATCTGCAGTCACAAGTGAACTGCCTGCTTCACAGTGTTTTATTTTGCAAGTTAATGTATTCAAAATACTTTTCTCAGGTGCATTAGCTTCTTTTGATGCTAACGGATATCATTAATGACTGTTGCAATTCCCTAACAAACTCAGTGATAACTTGGCATGATTCGAGAAGCATTTTCTTACTTGTTAGAATTTTTCACAAAATGTAAAATGTATCTGTACAACAGCGTACTCATATTCTGAAATAATTGTTTAGAATACATTTGTGGAACATGACATTGTTTTAGTTCAAGACATTGCAATAGAAAAAAAAGATGGACAGCTGAAAGTAATTTTGTACTGTTAGCTAATTGATATCTAATTCATAATTAATGTAATGTAATACTGTTCATTATTGGTATTGATCAAGACCTGTGGGTTTTTTTCTACAGAAAGAAATAAGGCAGCCTGTGGAATATACGTCTTAGAAAAAAGGACATAAGAAGTAAACAAAGTTAAACTTTTATGTCATTTAATGCAGTATATATAAGACCTTTCTGTATTTGTGTTTTTATAGTGTAATACCTCACATTTTCTAGCTGACAGAAAGAGAAGTTCTAGATTAAATTGAATACTGCTTGAGGAGTCAGGGTAGGACTGTCATGAGCCAGGATTTGTTTTCTTTTATAATTTTTTTCTGTAGAAATTGACCTTATTTTCAGTCTTAATATTTCCTTGGATTTCTTTTTTTACTGTCATTGTACTTGGATTACTAGTTAAGATATGGAAAATTAATTATATTAGATTGGTAATTATTTCTTAGGAAGGTAGAGGTTAGAGGACTGTGATGTTTTATATCCCACCTTCCAGAAAATAAAAAGGGAGGTCCCAGATAACAGCCTCCTGTATGATCAACTATAGCATTTAACATCTTTCAAAAGCTGCAGAATGATACAGAGGAAGGAGTACATCAGTCTCTGAAATAAAACTGTTTCACTTCCATTCAGAAATTGAGATCGAGATTATTCACTCTGCCTTAAATGACACTGCACTTACTGCATCATTGCAGGCATTTCCTTCTGTGTCTCCTTTGCTTGTTATTTAGGTTACATAGAGGCTTACTGATTAAATAAATAAATAAAGAATTGTATAAAATATTGGCTACATGCAAAACATTCGTTTCTGGACTGTTTTGTTTGGTTTTCTGCTTGCTTGGACCAAATACCTGGGGTATGTCTCTCTATTGTCACCTGAGTATGAGATGTTTGGCAGCACAGATGACAAAATTCCGCTGTGTATGTCAGTCTGAAGGAATACGGTCAATGAAGACCACAGGCATTTCTGCAGAAATTTCATCAGCAAATGAGTGTATGGCTGACAGCTCTTAGCTGTGGTCAAAGACCTTCAAAGGTATCTAAGAAAAGCATTCATTGTCAGTTATCTCGAATTTATTCCACCCCAGAGTACATACATTGGGCAGGTTTAATTATTCTTAAAACTAAAAATCTTTGGACGGAGTGCTTTGTTTTATTTCCCTGTCAAGCTACACTAACACTGTGACAAATGTGTGCCGTGACATGCCCAGGATCCTGGTCTCCTAAACAGTCTATTTCAAAGATTTGGCTGATGTGTACTACAGCATCCTCCTGGATTATGTCTTTGGATATCTTCATCATAGAAATAAGGCTGTGTTTCTGCCCTGACATAGAGTCAAGATTCAGCTGGGACGTGTAGTCATACCCAAAAGCTCAAGGCCAGCTGAAGGTCCTGCAGTTTAAATAGCAAAAGCTATAGCATTGTTGGTAAAATACTGAAAATGCATTTTTATTAGCTATTGAAATAGAAGAATTCATTCTCAATAATTTTTCAGTTAATCTCTAATAAATCCTGTGCTAAGAGCTCACTTGATATTTTCACTAAAATAAAGAGAGGTAGGCTTATATTCATGGAAGGAAAAAAGGGCTTCTCTTTACTTCAGCATCTGAGGAGGACCATATAGGTAAAAAGGAAGCTCTTATAAATGTCACACTCTCTGACTAAGCTTTTGCCAGAAGGAGGTGAAAAGGCAACATTGCATTCTGAAAGTATTTTCAGTTAGCATGTCTGAAAGACTTTAATCACAGAATATGACTGCTCTCTCAGCTGCATCCTGTTTCATATGGAGTACTGCCGAATTGTTAATTGCTAGGTAGAGATGGGGATAAATAACAGTAGGATTAAAGACACTGTGGATACTGTTTCATTCTGTGTGCATCAGTGCTTGAAAAACAGAGGGACAAACAACCAAGCAGCACTCTCCCAAATCCTCTGATATAATTTGCATAGCATCATCTTTTCCATACATGACCTCCGCTACTCCTCATATAGTACAGGTATAGATGCCAAAAAAGAGCTTTTCTTTTGTTTTCATTCAGAGAGAACACTGACTGGTTTCCAGACTTCACAAATAAAGAAATTGGGGGCCAAAAATAACACTTCTGTTAACTCCCTAATCTCTACTTTGTATTTTTGCCTTTCAATGACAGATAGTACTGTTTTGTAATTCCCTTTTTTCCTTTTGAAAAAGTAACTACAGGTCATCAACAGAATAAGAATCTATATTCATACCAACATGTACTAGGCCAGTTAGGCCTGGTATTATTGATGACCAGTTATGGAGTAGCCAGAAGAGGTAATTTGTATGAGACAGAGAGCAAAATTCCCATCTGTAAGATGAAGAGGTTTGGGCTGTGTGGTCAAGGATAAAATTTAACTTTCAAACTTGAAATAAGACAAAAATAACCCACCAAAGAAAATTGATGGTATGTAACAGTGCTGTTTGGGCTTTATTTACAAATATGTTGTTATATTTTAAAATATTTCTGAAAAGGTCTAAATTTGGCATTTAATTTCACACTGTTGTGCGTGTTACGGAAAATAAAGTGACTAGCCTATAAAAAGAAACACAAGGTAAGTGTGCTGGTTCTCATCATGGGCAAGTTGCTCTCAGTTGTTAACTTTCTCTTAGGAATATGCACAGTAAATGTAAGGAGGTGGTCTTGGTAGTCTGGGAGTATAGGTGGTAGCAGCATTTTATATATGTGAGTTAAATTTGCACTAGGTAATTGTCAGCCTTCTAGTTTACTGTTCTTCTTAGCCATACATTTATATTCAGTAGATATTTTTTATGTAATTGGTACTGCAGTTCTATAGAATGCAACAATAAAAGAAAATATCTATGCTTTCTTAGTTGCTTAATTTTCATTAGAAAGTTTTGCTGATTTTTCTCAAAATGGTGTTTAGATGAAGCCTGAAATAGAAGAGCATAATGATCAGTGGTATCAGTGAAAGCACTCAGATCCTGGAGTTTGTCTTACCTGTTTTGATATACACTGCTTGAGCTTGATGTCATTGTGGGCTCACAAAAAAAAATTGAATCTGGGTTAGTATTTCTGCTCTTGCCTTTACTGCCAGCATCAGTGTGAATCTTGCTATTGATTTAAAAGTAAATGGGCTCTAACATTGTGACTCAGTTTCCTTGTTAGAGGAAAAGACATTATCCATGGGTAAGCCTTCTTACTCTACTAGTGTTTCTGAACACTATTTTATTATTATTTCTGAAACCTCTTGATTTTAAAGGTGCTACAAAACTAAAATGCGTTATTATATTTCCATTGTAGTTCTTCAGAGGGTATTGACTTAGAAGTAAATGCTCATTTTGCTTTTATTGCTTTTTATACTACAATATACAGTTTTTACTTTTCATTCTTAAAGCTATTCATCTTTGACCTAGATTTGTCCAAGCATGCAAGCTAAGATACTGTTTTTCACCTTTTAGAATTTGTTATATACATTTACAGTAGTGGTGGGCTGCAAGTATACATTATATATGATTTGAAGCTATTTGAAGATAAAGTGAAAATGGATGCATTGTAGACTTTTATGCTTTAAATTTGGTCAGTCTAATTCATTAAGAATGTCTCTTTTTTTCTCTGTTGTATATAAGGTGAATGATAGACCATTTTTTACTTGTTTTTTAATAAGAAGTTTTACCAGATTGTTTTACCAGATTTTAGAACTTTACTAGATATTTTATAAATGGTAGGTTATTTCTGAGATAGCAGACTAATAATCTTTGCAACAATTCATTTATATCTGTAAAATATTTCCATGTCTGTGATAGGAAGGGAATTTGCTAGCACAAAAATACTGTTACTGTATTTGTAAAAGGCATTTATTTAGGATTCATTACTGTGTTTGTGTAATAACAGAAACTCAGTAGAGCTAATTTTATTGATTGTTTCTTCAATGCCAAGATAAATTTTTTGCATGAGGCTTTTAAATTTTTTGACTGGATATCTTTTTTTCTCGAGTGACACTGAGCCAAGTAAAATTATCAGCAGTATCTTCTTTTCATTAATCAAACTCCATGCTAAGACTTTCTAAAAAGAGACTTCTCCATCAAAATTAGTAGTAATCTAATGTAGTGTGATTAGTAGCAATCTAATGTGCTATAGAATGACAGAGAATGTGTTTGGAATGAGAGTGATCTGACCTGCGTGCCCACAATCCATGGTTCCCTTGTCAGCTGCTCTGGCTTTAGCCAGAGCACACCCTCATACCTGGGCTTCCTTCCTCTGGAAGCTGGGAGAGATTGGAAAGGAGTCTTACAGGCTACTTGCCAGGTATTGTCTATGTGTGATGTGGAAGTGATGAAGGGCCTGTGGCTGTTTCTGAAGGACTGGAGAAACGGAGATGCAGCTATGTAAGCTGTTGTTAGGCTGTACGAGTGACTTCATTTGTCAATTTTGCTCCAGATGCCCATTTCTCCTGTAATTTCAAACTTATTCTGCATGGAACAGTGTGTATTCACTTTGTTTTAAACCCTTTTGTAATTTGAAAAGGATAACTAGAATTGGTTAGTATATTCGTAGATGAGCTTTTGGCTAAAAGATTCTTCCTTTTTCTTTCTGTTCTTATAGGGATTAGAATATTTGGGAACAAGGGGTAGAAATACATGTTGTGTAGAAGTGATACCGTAAATGCAGGTAGAGCAATGAGGCAGAGACATTCTAGTAAAACAAATACTATTAATTCATATCAGAGTGGAGCCGATAGTGTAAAAAAACAAGAAAAAAGGTAGAAATGTGCTTGAGCAGTGATCTATATTTTTTATATTCTCTGCAATGAACTCAATTGCAGAATATAAAAATTCCATTGAGCTTGACTGTTATAAGGAAGAAGTGAAGGATTAAAGGAAGATTGTCCATTCCATGATAATACTGTTTATATTAAAAAGGCTACACTATATATGCTGTGTTCATGAAAAATAATCCCCGTTGCACTGCAGAGCATGCTCAAGAATGCTTTGAAGAAGAACTTTTTATTGTTGCCAGGGTTAAGTGTAGTACTGAGAAAGGATTGTTAGCTGAGTGGTTGTTGTCAATATTGCAAAGAGCTATGACACTAAAGGGAAGATGGGAATATTGCATACTCATCGCTGGAAGCATCTCTTTGCTCAAAGTTCTAAGCACCTTTGCAACAGCAGTCTTCTCTAGAACCACCTTATCTTTGCTCTTCATTTGGCCTGTTTATTTCCAGGTCATTCTACTTTTTATGGCTGCTTTTGGAAGCTTTTGGTACTCAAATCTATACAGTTTTGTCAAATCAAGGTATGTACATCTCATCCATGAATTTACTTCTCATTGGAAAATTCCTAAGGTCTCAATGCCATGGAAAACTATTCTTTCCTACTGTGGTGGGCTGCACTTGGAGAATTTGCTTCTGATGTTTCTTCTGTTACCAGCAAGTGTGTGTTGAACTGGCAGATGAACTGTCCGTGTGTTAAAAATATTTGTATAATACAGTTTTTAATTTCTAAAAGAATGTCAGTGTTGAATATCTGCTCGCTGTGTGGGTACTTCTTATCACAGGACATCGGGAGCATGTATGTCCTGTGCAACTTGTGGCTTAGAAAACGGGTGTGCATGTTTGAGGAGCTGGGCACAACCTTTTCCATCCAGTGTGTAGGGAGCAATTCAGAGTGAACTTCCCAAACTTCATCTCAAGCAAAGCTAGCCTGGTTCACTGTAAGTATGTAGGAGTGAGCTTACACACATGGAGTGGATGCTTAGAATGCATTGCCTTTTTTGTAATCCTTGATTTCTGTGGGGTTGTTCTGGCACTCAGGGCCATTTATACACTGCTTTATTTTAGGTAAAGACTCAATCTATACAAGGTGAGTAATTAGTCATTCAGAGTTGTTTTCTTACTATTACAAAGTATTCATACAGAGAGGAAAAGATTTTTCCATGAGCGGTTGCTTCAAAATGATTTATTATGAAAATTTTGGTTAGCTTGATTGATTTCTTTACTTGCTTTCCCCTTGTGTTTTAGTAGGAGGGGAAGCCCAAATGGTGAATATGCCTTGAGAGGCGAAAAAGTTATCTACAGTGTATCAGCCTGTGGTTTTGTGTGTTGCTGCAATTTTAAGAGAGTTAGGCAAGCTGTTATGATGAAAGAAGATAATTAATGCTGTTTTCATTGTATGTTTTATAATTTCAGCTTAGGTCTTGAAACAATTCTTGAGAAAATTCAGTCCTAGAGTCCCCAAAACACCCAAATTATTTGGGAAGTTTAGTCTGTGTAGCACAACAAACTCTATTAAACTATTTTAGGTAGACATGAGAGCATGCTTTTTTAGGATATATTCATTATTTTCTTTTGCTCTCTGCCAACCAGCTTCCATGGCTTATAAAGCTGGAAGCTTACATATAGTCCAGACCATTAAAATGGTGTTGCATTCGATTATAATGGCTATAATTGCCTTAATTATGTAAATGAAGGGGCCTTGCCAATCTTATGGTACGTTAAAGGCTTAAAAGTGTGCCACAGTAGTTGTATTGAGAATAAATAACCAAAGAGATGCAGATCATATGCTGAGTATCTGGATCAGCATTATCTTTCTGTTTATGCAATGTGCAAGTAAGCTAGCAGGATGCTGTTATGTTTGTGTCTCAATTACTGATGTGATGGTAATATTTTTTACTGACACTATTTTTATACCATCAATATGCAGTAATATTTGAAAGTCTTTCATTACTCACTAGTGGGAGATAACTGCTAGAAAAATCAGGTTTTTCTGTAAATCAGGTAATTACTTTAAATTACTTAATTTGCTCCTCCTTCTTATTTTTTGAAGATAAAGCATGTGGTGCTAATTGCATAACCCAATTCTGAATTTTTTTTCTGTAAGTATGAAAGTTTATTGAACAGTGAAGCTACTTGAGAGCCTTAGGAAGCTCAGGAATGCACTGATGATGGTTCAGTACTCTTCTGAAGGTAGATCAATGAGATTCATGGAGTCCTCTTCAAGTAGGCTGTAAACTGAGTGGTGTTTAAGGAACATGTGATACCCTTTTGGCAACCAGTTCTCAATAACATTAATTGAGTCTTTAGTACTTCAATATCCTATTTACTTTACTACTTCAACTGTGCTATCTGTGCTCTCTGTTAAATAGCTGCTGTATCACTTTTCTGAAGTGACTGTTCTAATAGCTCCTAGAATTTTAGTATTTTCTTTTAAATATCAAAGTCCTTTAGAAGATAGGGATTAAAAAGTCCGTCTTTGGCACCAACTCCTGATGTTTCTGCAGCTGCTACACTGAAATTGACAGAAATTTATTGTGTTAATTACAGAGTTAATATCCTGGTAATATGGTGGCCCAGTTTTTATTTTTTTAACATACATGTTGGATCTCATTTATTCCTTGAAGCTGACATCTGTCATGGTAACTAGTTTCTACCTGAGCTAATTTTAAACAAAAATTCCAGTAACTTATTAAGCAAGGAAAAAAAATTTACTTGCCATATCCTTGCTTGGTTACAATATAATTTTTCAATAATAAATATATAATCAATTCTTACACATAAAAGTACAAGTTTTCTCTAAAAAAAATCTTTATCACCTCTCCTGAGCATACAGACAGAAGAATGATATTGATTTACTGTTTCACTTCTCTTTTCTTGCATAAATATTTGAACACTCTTCCACAGTTGAGAACCATTGTTCTCTTGGTTGGTGTAGAGTTTTAAAGCACTATTGAATATTTTAAAGTGGTAGTGTGTATTCAGTGATGCTCTGAAAATGTCTGTGCATTGACGGTATGATGACACCTAGGCCGTGTTCACATCACTCATTTCTAGCTGTGGTAATTTCTAAAAGTTTGAAATGATGATGCAGCGTTAGAAAGAAATGTAACAGTATTAGAAAAAGTTATTTAACAATAACTCTCCAGGACAATTCTTACACACTTCTCAGTGTCTTTAAGCAAAAGGAAGATGTATTTTCAAAAAACCCCCCATCCTCACTTTGCATGCAAAATAGTCTTGCTAGCTTTGAGTCTTTGTGTAGGTTACTACAGCTTTACTCAAAGTCTTGGTAAGAATATGTACTAGTGTCAGCATGATCTAAATCTATTTCAGGTGATACATTTTCATATCTTGACTGTTTTCACTGCCAAGAAGGCAGGTTTTTATGCATAAATACAGATTTTTTTTGTATTCTTGATGAATCAGCATTATGAAAACATATAGCAATAAAATTATTAGATCAGTCCTATGTGCCTCAAAGTATAGTAATTACCTAACTGTGCTTTTTATCTGCATCACAAAATACAATACTAGTTTTGTTTTTTCTTGATATCTTTATTTTATATCCCAGATGCAGATTACTTTACATGTCAGAAATCCTCTAAATAAAGCATTAAAGTCTTCATGGAAAATGAAAAACCCAACTTCTTTCCTGAAGGCACCATGATCCATGAAATTAGCTGTGGCATCTGTTCTAACTGTTCCTGCTGATACTGCAAGATCAAGTGCTACAGCCACCTCGCATGCAGGCATCGGCACCTGTTCAGTTGTGTCAAATTGTTAAGCTTTGGCTCATTAGCATGGTGGCACCTTTGACACATAACTACCCCCTAAAATGAAATGGCTTTATATTGTGATTTACTAGTACTGTAATATGTTTTTGTAGGAAAAGAAAACAAACAAGCCAAACAAATCTTCTATTTACCATTTTTGAGAAATCCTAGATTGATTCATCTTCAGTAATAATTCCTGTCAAAATTTTTTTCACTATTTATCCTCTTTATAATAGAAGTTTGTTATAAATTCCTGAGAACAGTAGTAGAGCATGAAACATTTAAAAAGAGAGTTGTAAAGCCAGGAAACTAAATAATTAAGACAGTTTTGTTCTGTTTGGTCTCTTCAGCAGGATTGTCTCCTTATCTGAATTCAGGTGTGGTTGAAGCTTTTAAGCAAGTTTATAACAAAGTTTACTATGTCTCATAGGAATCTGATTTTTTGAGGTATAGTTTTCTTTTAAGGTCAGTGTTTGATCACCCTCTGTAGTATTTCTGTATATACAGTTTAAGAGGATTAAAAGATGTGTCGAAGACAGAGGCCACTAAATCACTGGTATTATGTAGTTACCTTCTTCCTAAAGGTTTAGCTTCAGAAAAGGAATACAAAAAGAGTGTATAGTTTTAGCAAAGTGAACAAAATACTACTGCAGCTCAGAAAAACAAAGAAAATGGTAATTCTCTTTGATTTTGTGTTTCACTCTGTTTAAATTTATTAAAGAGAAAAAGCCAGAATTTGTACAAGTATATCCAAGTCAGTTGGGATGTTTATGACCGTTTAATTGAGCATTGGATCATAACTAGACTTCAGAGAAAATAGGATACATAACATTAGGGAAGCAAATTTAGAGAAAATTACTACAGACTGGAATAATTGAGAAGAGTTGTCCACCAACTTTAAAGACTGCTGATTGATCCCTAAAAGTATTTTTTCTGAGTCGAAAGCTGAAAATAGCCAACAAGATGTAGTGTGTCAAGGCTAAAGTATGCAAACAATTGTCAGAGATGAGCATCTGTGACAGTTTGCTGCTTAGAAAAGGAAAGCTAGAGATCAGTGCAGTTATTCACAAGGCTACTGTGTACACGTTTACTTCTTGACATCTGTAGAATCTTGTTTATTTCTTGACATCTGTAGAATTTCATTCACTAGGGTTAAAGGTAGATTTTGTAGTGCAAGCACTGATTTACCATGTCCATAGCTCATCCAGATGGTCATTTAATTATTGGTGGGAGCTCTCACTGTCTGTAAGGATTAGCAGCCTGCACCTGTTACAGCCAGCACCTCTGTAGTGTTCATTTGTGGGCAACATGGATCTTGTCGTGTAAGATGCCGGTCTGTCAGGATGTTTTTCCTGCATAGCCTGGGGGGTTGTTAGAAGTTCAGTGAGTGATGCTAGGGAACTGATTACTGTAGCTTCTTGAAAAAGGTTCTCAGCATTGGCAGGAATACAGCGCTCAGTATTGGAGTAAGTATAGTAATTCAGCTTTCTAGCTGAAGTATATTCCCTTTCTGGAGAGCATCCTAATTTTCTTATGTTGAAGAACTATATATTAATTTCTTTGTCTTTTTCCTGCTCCGTAGGCCACTTTGTACTATTTTTGCATATGCCATGTAACACTTCACTCTGCAAGTGGTAAGTCTCAGGTATTAGTCCTTGTAAGTTAGGGTAGGAGAGTTAGAGTGAATGATAAGCAGTAAGTTACTCATTTATCTTAAATTGTTTCATTTGCTGTTTAAGTTAATTTGAAATTAATTCAGTCTTTTGCATAAAGATTTGTAATAAATGATACCCGGTGTTGTAAAGATTTTTCTTTTTTTTTTTTTTTAATCTATTATTAAATTCCTCCAATATATTGGGAGAGATTTAAAATCAGTTGTGTTTTGTACCAATAGACTTTGATATGGCTGAGGGGTCAGGCTTTTGATTTGCTCTATTTCTCCTTTCAAAACCAGAAACAAGTACAGAAATGAGCTTGGGGGTATGGGCGAGGTGGAGGTGGAAAACGTTGCTTAGTGTAAAAGAGGCAAGAAGACAGGAATATCCTTTTTTCCCAAAATAACCTGTGCAACTAGCACAGGGAATCTGAATAAAGAATTAAATTATGCCATCACTTGAATTTATTTGTGTTGAGATGTTTGAAATTATCAGTAAAATACTTCTGCTACCAAACTTTTACGAGGCTACACACCTACAATATTTTGCAGAATCAGACTACCAGAACTGTTGACTTTGAAAGTGACCTCTGGAGGTGCTCTTGCTCCATCCCCCTGCTCAAGCAGGGACACCTAGAACAGGTTGCTCAAGACCATATTCAGACAACTTTAAAATGTCACTAAGGATGGAGCCTCTACGACCTCTCTGGACAACTCAGTCACTTTGACAGCAAACAACTGTTTCCTCATGTTTAGAAGAAACCTCTTGTTTCACTTTGTGCCCATTGCTTCTTGCTCTGTCACTGAAAAGAGCCTGGTTTTCTTTTTATGTCCTCCCTCTAGGTATTTATTTACATTTATAAGATCCTGTTGTTTTCTCCTCCAGGGAAAATGGTCCAAGTGCTTTCAACATTTTGTCATATGAAATTCTTTGATGCACAAAATGTAAAACAACAAGGTCCACATTATAATTAGCTAACCAAAATTGTCTATCATAATAAAACCTCATGAGTGATTTTGTCACTTTCAGTGGCAATTAGACAATTTTGGTTAGCTGTGAAGACCTGTGAAAGAGAAAAAGCTTCCAAAAATGGTCTGAGAACTATAGCACATGTATGTATGTTAGCGAATACTAAACTTACTTCTCTGGAAATGTGCAGATGTGCAAATGCATATTTTTCTTTCCTAGCCAAAATATGGAGAAAGAAATACAGTCTGATCTCATGTGTTTGAGGAGCAAGTTGACAAATTTGTAGCTTAACATATAGCATGAAATATAGTCATGAAGATGTGATTTATAGCTCAAAATATATTTATCATAAAAAATTCTTTGTCATTTAAAAGTGGTGATGTAAATCCATAAATTTCCTAGATAACTTTGTACAGTTTACATTGATTCTAGATTTATATGCTACCTTATGTCAGAGTTCTAATTAAGAGAAATCTCTTAGAAAAAAATATTGTTTGCCAACATGCACACACAATGCAGACATTGTAATACTTCATGTGTATATATGAAGCATATTTTATATATATATGAAGCACCTAGAACATTGAAACTATTCTGTGGAACTGAGTGGGTTTTTTTGTAGGGTAGCATACTCATGTACAAGATACACTGAAAAGTATGATCAGTAATAGTATTAGTCTAGAAACCCAGTATTCTACAGAACATGGACTCATAAAAAGTGTTTGCAAATCATAAAACCTGCAAAACAGCCTTTCCATCTGCTTCAGGCATGGTGAGGTAACATTCAATTCAATAAGCATTTTAGTGGGTAATGATTTATTCTTGACATTTAGACAAAGGACACAAGGAACCTTGGAAGTAATTTTTAAATTCCTAGCTATATATATTTATATGTAGAAGAAAGTTAACTATACACAGAGTAAAGATAAAATTGTACTGAATTTCATTACCACAGAGGTCATCGAATAATTGCGCAATCTACTATTCCTTTTTTCTATTGCTCTACCTTGAAGGAAGCTTTCTTCAGACTGAAAGAATGCCCCTTTTGCAGTTTAAGGACTTCCATAATGGAAATAGAAATGCATATATCCATTAAGAAGGCATTTGCAAAGAGATTGATGGTGTTGGCATGCGTTTGCTAAGCACTAGGCAGACAGCCAGTCCATATGTGCAGATCGCCTGCACTGCACATGCTGTGAATCTGGTGTGTCCTGGAGGCTTGCAGCTTAATGACTTGAAACTTGTATGGTATATTCTTCTGGGAGAGCTGAACATGAAATGGCCTGGTCAGAGCTTCTGCTCTTGCTCTGTTATAATCTGAATTTCCTTTTGATTTCCAGAGTTTGGGTAGATAAAAGTTGAAATGTGGTAACTCTTTTCTTGTATGATTGAGCAATTTGATCCAGTGTATCATGTGGACATTATGTCATTCTGTTACATAAATCAAAAATGAATATAAAAACCTTATCAAGCATTATAAATTATTGGTGTTATTTTGAGTGACGAGAAATTCCTTTTGCAATGGGAGCCAAACAGTAACTGTGAAAACAAAATGCATCTGCCTATTGCGGTCTTTACAGAGGTCTTAGTTTTTGCTATCAGTGTCTCAGTGTTAGCCTGTATTATTTAATTTTTTAAAACTTTGAATTACTTTATCTGTGCAATATCAGCCTATACAAAAATTGGACGTTTTCCTAAAGACAATTTCCTTGATTCTTTCAATGCTACAAGAGAAAAGGGTTATTTGCGGACTCAAAAATTGCACATATCTGCATTTCTTCATAGTGATTGCAAAAATTTCAATCAATTAATTTAGATTAAACTGTTCATCATCTTACCTTTCTGAAAAAAAAATGTTCTACATTGTAGTATTTTTCAAAAAATGGATACCTACTATTTTTGCCAGAAAATATCACTCAGTAACAGTATGATAATGATAAAAGCTGTTTTGTTACAGAAATATTTGCTCAGTGACAAATGCTTCATTTCACAAGAAATTTTTCAAGACTAGAGTGATTAAAATGAGACACCTGGATTATGTGTTGTACAATAAAATATAAATAATGTGTGGTTCATTAGCTCTTGACACTTCAAAATGTGAGGGACTAAAGGAAGAAATAGCCGAGAAAGGTGAATAAAGAAAATGTGGATAGCAAGGAGGTGATGATTCTTTAATTACACCTTTGGCTTGAGACCGTAATTTTGTGCCAACAAGGCAGGTGCTCAGCTGCCTTGTCTAGATAGAAGAGAGGAGAGAAAGTCACTATTTTTTTTATGTCTATATTCAGCCATATATTTTTGTATGTCCCTATCTTCTGCTGAAGAGCTGAACTATTTTGTGTGTGTGTGTAGTAAATAAGAAACAAATAAAATCTAGATACCTAATGGACCTAGTTTACTGCCTTTTAGGGAGATTTTGGAGAGTTTGTGTGAATTGCTCCCCTGTGGGCCATTACCACTGCCTATATCCTCAGGAAGGTTCTTCTAATTATCGTCACTGTTGAGTGACTGAATAATCAGAGAAGCTGTTGCCTACATCTTCTTCACAGATGATTGATGTCAGTGTGTTGAAAATGTCATGGTTTATGGTTCCTTGTTTTTTAATGTCTTCTAAGAGACTTACCTAGCTCTCCAGCGTATTTGGGCTTTAAGCAGTGACTAGACATTCAGTATTCATTTAATTTATTTTGGTCAGCTATTTGTTTACATCAGGTGTTTTACACAGCAGTGTCATAGTGGCAGTGGGAGTGGTTTTGAGTTCAATGGACCGGGTGTTGTACATTGATATTATTTGGGCACAGCTCCCTCATGCTGACTCCTATTGAAAGAAACAGTATTACTGAGTAATTCTGGGCGCAAGTCTAAATTGGAAGAGGAGTGGCTGAAGAACAGCCCTGCCAAGAGGGGTCTGAGGTTACTGGTCAGCAGCAGCTCTGTGTGAGTCAGCAGGGTGTGCCCTGGAACCCAGAGGACAAAACCCCATCCTGGGGTGCATCAGGCTCAGCACGACCAGACAACCAACAGCGGTGACTGTCCTGCTGCACCCAGCCTTGGGAGCCTCACCCTCAGTGCTGTGTGCAGTTCTGGGCCCCACACGTCAAGAATGTCAAAGTCCTGGGTTGCATCCAGACAAGGGAAACAAAGCTGGTGACAGGGATAGAAACAATGTACTATGAGGAGCGGATGAGAATTTTGGGCTTGTCTAGCTTGGAGAGGAAGAGGCTGAAGGGTGACTTCATTGGTCTCTACAAGTCCCTGAAGAGGTGGAGAGGGAGATGCTGAGATCGTCTCCTTTGTATCCAGTGATAGGACACATGAGAATGCTTCAGAGCTGCGCCACAGGAGGGTTAGACTGGACATTTGGAAGCATTTCATTACTGAGAAGGTGGTCAAACACTGGAACAACCTTCCTAGAGAGGTGGTCGATGCCCCGATCCTGTCAGTGTTTAAGAGGCATTTGGACAATGCCTTTAATAACACGCATTGGATTATGGTCAGTCCTGAACTGGTCATGCAGCTGGACTGTCGTAAGTCCCTTCAAGTGAAATACTATTCCAAGTGAGTAGGCTTATTTTAATTTGATTGCTAAGATTCTGTTAAGGAATCTGCCCACTGACTTTCTTGTTTAATAGATTTGCCCCAAATGCAGTATAACATACCTTGAGGCATAAACAGCAAAATTCACAAATTTAATTTCTACTATCTGGAAGATAATAAAAACAAATTCTTTTCTATGTTTTTTTATATATTTTGTTCTTCTCAGCCTGAACAAGAAAGTCAGTTTCTTGTAAAGTTTTAAGCTTTAATGAGTTTTTGTTTTATTTCTATGTTCTGAGGCTTAAACAACAGTTTTGATACAATTTTAAAATGCAAATTCAGTGCCTTTGGGTTTGGTGGGAAGTCTGTTCTTATTGTAACTTCCCTTATCAACTTGGAAACATTAGGGTGCAATTTAATTTTTTTTTTTAAAGACATTTTTTCACAGCTCAATTTACTGGCTGATTTCAAAATACTAGATAAAGTTGTACTGAAGTTTTTTATACAGTAAGTTAAACTACATTACCATAGTGGCAACTGCTGGTCATACTGTGTCATGTCCTACGAAAATTTATTTAGTCACAGCCATCAGCTCTGGGATAAGAAGGACATGGACCTGCTGAAGTCCAGAGGAGGGCCACAAAGATGCTCAGAAGGGCTGAGAGACCTATGGTTGTTCAGCCTGGAGAAAAGAAGGCTTTGGGGAGAGCTTATAGCAGCCTTCCAGTATCTAAAGGAGGCTACAAGAGAGCAGGTTGCTCAAGGCCTTATCCAACCTGACCTTGAACCCTTCGGGGTTGAAGCATCCACAGCCTCCCTGGGCAGCCTGTTCCAGTGCCTCATCACCCTCACAGAAAAGAATTTCTTCCTTGTATCTAACCTAAATTTCCCCTCTTTCAGTTTGTACCCATTATTCCTCCCATCACTACAGTTCCTGATGTAGAGTTCCTCTACAGCTTCCCTGTAGCCTCTCTTGAGATACTGGAAGGTTCCTATGAGGTCTCCACACAACCTTCTCTTCTCCAGTGGCTGAGCAGCCCCAGCTCTCTCAGTCTGTCTTCATAGGAGAGGTGCTCCAGTCCTCTTTTCAACCTCATGGCCCTCCTCTGCACTTGTTCCAACAGCTTCATGTCTGTCTCATGTTGGGGACACTGGAGCTGGATGCAATATGCAGGTGGGATCTCACAAGAGCAGAGTAGAGTGGGAGAATAATCTTCAATTTGCTGGCCATGCTCCTTTTAATGCAGGCCAGGATTCCGTTGGCTTTCTGGGCTGTGGCTGCACACTGGTGGCTCATGTTGAGTTTTCATCAGCCACCACTCTGAATTCCTTCTCCACAGCCCTCCTCTCAGTGACTTCTCCACCCAGCTTGTAGGTGTGCCTGGGATTGCCGCAACACAGGACCTTGCACTTGGCTGTGTTGAACTTCATGAGGTTTGCATGGGCCTGCCTTTCAGGTGTGTCAGAGTCCCTCTGGATGCCATCCCTTCCCTCCAGTGTGTTGACTGCAGCACACAGCCTGGTGTTGCTGAAGGTGCCCTTGATTCCACTGTTCATGTCACCGACAAAGATGTTGAACAGTATCAGCCCCAAAATATAATTATTCTCTACATTTAATGACCTTTCAAAATTACATGTTACATCCGGTCCTATTAGACTTCCAGGTGTGGCTACAAGTTATAAAAAAGATACTCTCTGCCATGTACAATATGTTGTAGGATTATGTTATATTTATTTTTCCTCATAGTTAGCAACTTACTAATCCGTGAGCAGTCCTAGAAACTTAGACAATTTTGTTTCTAAAGCAGGAATTCAGTATAAAATGAGACTAATCTAGTGGTTTTTCAGTGTAAGTTGATTGCATATGAAGAAATATAGCAGTGTTGGTTCTTAAAGTAGAAACGTGTTGATGATGTCCTTTTAATAATGAATTAATATATGTAGACAGCAGAAACTAAATAAAATGCCAGGGCAGTTCAGATATTCAAGCAATAGCCTTCAAATTACAACTATGAAACCAGGAGGAAGTTTTGAGGTTTTATGCAGTAGCAATAAGGTTTTTCCATATTCATTGAGTGCAAAACTGGTACTGAAATTGATGACAAAACTCCCACTAAGCGGAACCAGGATTTCTGTTTGTTTAATGAAATAAGAGCCATGGAGAAACTCTTAAACTTGGACCCATTTGCACTATAAGTTAATGTTTTTGGTGGTGGTGCCTGCTGTTGAATCCAGTGATCTTTGCACACATTTGCTGTGCCTCAGCTTCACCTTGCTAAACGTGAATTTGCTGTTGTCTGCAAGTCATTGAGGAGCAATACCAACATCTTGAAAGCGAGGCAGTGAGCCATGCAGACAGGACAGCAACAAAGTTCTGAGCTCAGTGCAGTGGTAACAAAACAGGGGGTTTGACCACAGTGAAGTCACACGTGGCTGTCAGGGCCTGTATCTCTAAAACTACCCCTATAGCCTGGTGATGCAGCTGGCCCTATAGGATAGAATAGTCTGGCAGGACTCTGTAGTGCCGTGGTGATTTAATGGTGATTGTTGTTCAAGAAATGAGGAACTTGCCTGCTTCTGGGTGACCACTGAAATTCAGATATCACTATGATATATTTCTGCATGTTTCTCTGTAGTTATTGATGTGTTTTCAGAAATATAAAATACTTCTAAGAGCACAGCCCAAAAGGGACAGAAGAGAAACACTCATGAAATTGAATTTCAGTAATAAAAGGAACAATAGCTAGAAAATGATGTTAAAAGTCTTTTGACAGAGAACAGAACCTATGTGAGAAATAGACATAATTTCACACTATAAATATTTCTTACTGTTCTTACTAGAATATATTGAAAACCATTATCAGTAGGTATTTCAATATTTCTTAAGATAATTAAAGTACTGATTTTGTTTTTCACTTTAAAGTCTCAGCTACTGGTGCATTATTTTCAGACTCTTGCTGATGTCACTGACAGTTTAAACACTTACAGATTTTGTGAACAGTGCAAAACAGTGATCCATTATTAAGGACAATAGTTTGGAAGTCTCAGATGCAGTGGTGAAGAGGCTCACAGTTGATGACATTTGGCAGTTCTTTTCAACTGTAGGCAATGGTGCTGATAGTCAGCACAACCAGTTAGTACAAATGCCTTTCATGGCTTATGATTAACAAGTAAAATTATAACTGAATAGATTACTACCTGGCATCTCTAATTGCCCATACTCTTTTTGCCTTGAAAGGTTCTTAATCACCATGTGGAAAGATAATGTACATTCTAATTACATAGATTTTGTCTGAAATCCAGCACATTTTCTTGTGTAGATTTTTTTCAAAAAATGTCATATTTCTTTAAACAAAATGGTTGTATTTTTCTTTTAATAGACTGCAAAATTTGTGAAATGTAGTTTTTCATTGTGGAAAATGTCAACAGAATTGTTTAAATAATCATCACTGTGTTGACCAGTGTTAGCATTCCTTTCCTCTTCAAAGCACCAAGTAGTTGGTCTAGACAGCAGCAAAGTCAGGGTGAAATTCTGGCTGTACTGAAATCAGCAAGAATTTTACTACTGATTTCAATAGGATAGAATTTTAAGAGAGCTCTGTTCTGTTCTGCATACACTTGGTGCTGATTTGTGCCTTCTGTAAGCAGGTCCTTTCGAAAACTTCTGTACTTGCAAAGTTAACATGCAGACACCCTGCAATGCAGGCAGCCAGCAGACAGACTATGGCTAGAAAAGAAGCATTTTCTGAAACCTATCATGTTACCAAGATTGATCCCTCATGGTGTTTGGTTTGGATCTGATGTTGATTTTTGTCACACACAGTTTACTCCATGTGTTAAAGATTCTCTGTAACACATATGAGGGTCACTGTTGGTAATGCAAGATTTTTGGATTTAAAAGATGTATAGGAATAACCACATTAGAAATTACCAAGGCTAAATAAATTCCTATCTCTATGAATATTCATATACATCTCATAAAAATTCCCTGATCTACATCAGACATTCATGAACAATCCATTTAGTGCTGAATGCATAGACCAGCAAAACATAATTGCACTTTGCTAACATATTTCATGTATGCATTTGTAAACATTTTGGATATTTGTGCCCTAATCGTATCTTTTTAAACTCATTAGTTTCTGCATTTCTCTTTACACTTTTGATGAGTGAATTTGTGTGGAGACACAGCTGTAGATTACATTCACTTAACCAGCATTCTGGTTTCACTGAGGTGGTGGTGCAATGTAGTAGAGTTTGCATCTCACTGGCTGTGATTCCTGTGCCAGCGGAATTGGGTCCTGCTGCTCCATTACTATAGGATGGATTAACTGTCATAGGTTTATTCAATAGTAGAGAAAGAGCTTGTCTACCTCAGTTGGCCTTACTTTAGGGAAGATACAAATAATTAGCTAAATTGGAGTAATGCTGCCCTCTTGGTCCTCACTGAAAGATCTACAGGCAACTGCACTCTTTAATGAACAATTTCATGTGATGAAGAGCAGTGTTAGTGATTAAACATTCAAGAAGAACACACAAGCAAATGGTTAGAGTAAATACAAAGTGATTTAAAGCATCAGATCACAATCTAAATATGAAAAAAGTAAATTGCTGCAATGCAGCCTTGGATCTGTTAGACTTCAATGGGATCCAATATGATGTAAAATTCCTTTATGCTAGACACTTGAGGAGCAGTTTGTAGTTAATTTCTATTAAAGAGTGATTGTTCAGCCCACTCTTCAATTCTGCTGCCCTTCCCTGCCAGAGAAAAGGTGCAAACCAGTAGATAGTCATAGTGAGGAACAATGATGATTTTCCCTTACTATAGAAAGAAAGGTCCATCAGTCCCTTCTAGGTTCTGTGCACGGTTACCTTATGTGATACACTTTTAAAGTCTCTTATCAGCACAGAACATTTCTGATTTCAGAAAATACCTAATTTGAAATGGTGAAATAATATATACATATTTTTAAATTTTCTTTATAAAGAGCATTGTTCAGTGATGTTTTTACCTTTGTCTACTATGTTTCAAGAGGCTGTATGCCAAATACAAGAAGTCTTTGCAGGTCTCTGTCAGTCATGATCTTGAAGGGAAGAAAATGTCAAGACTTTGTCCCAAAGCTGTGTAATGCTTTCAGGAATCCTTAAAACTGAATTTGGAAAACTGCCACACCTTTGGGTTATGGTTTCCTTGAAAGCTTTTACCACTAAGACAATTTTTGGTCTGTCCCTATTTGATAATTCCTATATCTTTTATTACATGAAATACTGTATTCAGTTGAATATACAGAAATATTTGAGAATTATCTTGGACTATAGCATATTACAGTGGAACATCTCTTTGCTATCTTATTTTGCTGTCTGTGTTCATAACTATGCAATTTACAGATTAATAACATAGTTTTCATCCTCAGAAATTAATAGTTTGGAATAACAGAGCACAATGAGAAATGATAGCCAACACTAAAGGTTAGCAGGAGTTAGCAAAGGAAGCCATATACATTGACTATCCTCCAGAAAATAAATTAGCAAATTCCACAGTAGGTCTGTGATATCTCTGAGAGACTAAAGAATCAGTACTATCTTATTTAATTGCAATGTTTTTGTAAGTCCACATATTTTAAGTTGAAGACAGTAACTTGGCACATACATTCTGTATGTTGTGGTTACTACTATTTTTCCTGAACTCAGAAATTATTATTAAATTTAAATATGAAGTCCTTAAAAGCCATGAGGACACAAAAAGATCAGATTTATTTTATGAAAATGTAATTTAATTGAAATCATTTTGCATTTTATGAAGCATTAATCATGTGCAGAATGTCTGTATGGAACATTAATTTGGGGCAGTAAGAATAAGCAGCTGCAGTTCCCTGATACGGTATCTGCAGCATTTGTATTAATTATCTCATAACATAGACTAACCGAAATAGAAAATTCATTATGTTTAGTTAAATAGTAAGGAAATAAGAATGCTTTTATTTGTTAATTTCAAGGTATTATCTTTCTAAAATCACTGGCCCTAGAGGTAACAGATGGCTGATAAACATCAGCTTATAGAAATATAGGCATGATTTTTCTCAGTTTACAGCCTTTTTAAAAATAAATAAAAAGCAGTTCTAACTGTACATACAGGACTGTAAAAAGATGAGTGAAATGGCTGTCCCATCCTTTAGTTACAGGTTGGGAGGGATTTTTGTCCTTCTGCCAAATTTATTGGGTTTTGCTACCACATTTCTTTATGCCATATGTTACTCTTCCCATTTGTGACAGATGATGCAGAGCTAGAAGTGCTGCTCTGTATTGCAGGAATTTTAAGTCACTTGCATACAATTCCTAGACATTTAGAGTTAGCCACATGGGTACTAGCCCTTATTCTGGAGCCAGGAATTTTCAGTCCAAGCAATCAGTTCCTCAGGGCTAAATTAATAAACCTGTGCAGAATGGCAGCCTTGCAGAGTACTGACACAGAGTGGGTACGTGTGCTATAATGTTCCAGCTTACTATAGTAGATACTGTCCTTAAAGGCAGCACTGAGTTCTGATGGCAGTTCTAGGGTTATTGTATTTTCCAAAGAATGTTTAATGCCTGTGCTGTGGTGATGCTCAACATTAACTGTGCAGCCATATGGTAGTACATGAGTGGTAGGTAACACATTGAGAGGGCATTGGGATACATGAGCATCACCTGTGGACTGCTCCTTCAGAATTGCCGCTGTAACCAGGTTTCTGGGTGTCTAGCAATCCTGGAGAGATGGGTGCAATCCTCAAGTTACAGCATGAGGGAATACTCCTGTGCTTTTCAGGGAGAACAGTACAGAGCTACAAAATAGTTGGCAGTAGTTCATTTCAGAGAGGTTGTCTCTCAAATACTGTGGAACCTTCACATGAGTTGCATGGTGGTCACAGGACATGAATGACTGGACACTGCCCTAAGCAACCTGATGTAATTAGACCTGCTTTTAGCAGAGAGTAAGACTGAACTAGTTCTGGAGTTCCCTTTCAACATACATTGTTGTTTGATTCTGTGAATCAAACAATATCATATTGGTTTTTAATTGCAAAGATTTTGTAAGTCATATGCAGTGATTCCAGTATGTTGAAAAAGTTGGAATAGCAAGAAGTCTTGCTTTAGAACATGCTGACTGATCAGTGCCCATCTCGCATGGAGCAATTACTAATTGACTCTAAAATGTGGTTGATGTGTACCCTGTTCTTCAAGTTTTCTCTATACTCTCTTTATATTTACTTCCTGGTTATTTTATTGCATACATGAATTTATGAGTATGGTTCTGCCTGATTGATGAGACTGTGTGTGATGAGAAGGCTTCTCTGCATAGTGTGCAGTGTGTTTATTGCTTCTTTATTTTTCTAAATCACTTTTTTGACCCTTCACTTAGCAAAAGCTACTCCTTGATATAACAATATTTCAGTGTGCTTGTTATGTCCATGTCCATTCAATACTTACTAAGCTACAGGTGATTTTGTATGTGTCTGTGTTTACATAAAAAGTAAGCACTGTTAAAACAACTTACTTTCTCTTATGTCAGGAAGCTAAGACTGGTTTAAATATGTTGGAGAATTCAGTCCATTATGTTAGTGCTAAAGACATGCATTCTGCATGTCTTTACAGCTTTCAGTAACGCTATTTTTACTTCATTAATTAGCTTGAGTTGAAAGGCACTAAAAGCTTTTCAAATATTTTACTTTCAATCTGTAAAGTATGTTAAATTGCCAACAAAAATCATAACATTTACTGTATGTGAAAACAGATTGAGCAGTTGGTTCCACCTAACATTTAAATAATATTTAACATAAAGGTATATCTGGATTAAGTACCCAGAAGTTTTCAGATACTTTTGTTTTTTGCATAGCCATAGCTGTTAGTTTTAGAAGACAGTCTCATTGCTTGAAATGACAGTAGACTCCAGTAACCTTTGAGCTAGTGACTTCATATTACCTTGTACTAATTCTCTTAATGGCTACTAAAATTGATTGTAATAGCAGAATTGCCTTGCATTGGCATTATACAAAAACAGTAGTACTTCTTGGCAGGTTCCTGAGTGGATTCATGTGATTTAATATGCATTTTTTGATTACTGTCTAACCTTCTACAACCTTTACTGTCTGTCTTTTGCCATTAAAGATTCATCTCCTAGTCTATCAGGTGAAATAATAGTCTGAATAGAGCTGAATTACCTCATCTTGACCTATTTTAAATCAGTACAGACAAATTCGCACAATAATTTCACTACTGTGTATCTTTACAAGCTCATCACCAGGATGAAAAGTCCCTAAACATTTTCTGGTATGTATCAACCCATTAATTAATATAATTGTTCATCATACAGCATAACCCCGAGCAAGCATGTTTCAATGGCAAATAGCATTCTAGTGAAAATGGATTGTTAAGTTGATCATCTCTGTTACAGAACATGAAGTTTATTCACATAAATCCATGTGAGTTAACGTGCAGAGCTGAGGCAGGTACTGTACTGAGACAGGATACAGATTAGAAGCAAAGCCAAATGTATACATTATCAGTAAACACATCTGACATTTTTTTGTGTTGTATTACAGTTATGTTCTGCAGCCCAGCTTCTCTGGAAAACAAGTTGTATTGGTAACTGTGGTAATCTCAGGACATTGCTCTCTGCTTCTTATGACTTTCTGAAAGCTACTTTTTAGACTTCAGTATTTTACATCTGTTACATGTTCATCTGAATGTACTTGAAAAGTTGAACAAAACTTGTTGATAAGTTTCTGAGTGAGAGAAAATTAAATTGTTTTACTCTTTTAAAGGCTATTTAGCTGCTTCTTTTTACGTGTCAGAACAGGAACAAAAATCTGAGGTGTGATAAGTGCTTTTAGAAAAAAATGATGTAGTTGAAGTTACTTGACATTCTAAGTCATATCTTTAATGTGGAACATGTTAGAAATTATTTTATGCCTGTTTAACAACTCAGGTTGTAAGATTTCAGTTTTTCTGTTGTATATATGGAACTTTAAATGGGATTCTTTCTCTAGTCTGAGGCCCTCAGTTTACTCAGAATGTGCAAATATTGCTTCAGTTGTTTTGGCCTTCGTATAGAAGTATGACTTTATTATGAAACCAAAAGGAAGGGAAAATTCCGTATTATTATTAGTTGCTGTTGTTTTTGTTATTATGTTAATATATAAAGTTGTAATATGGAATCTGTGTACTAATATGACTTAGAAATGCTCAAAGATCTGATGACCTAACAAATTCTCTTATTTCCCAGAAATTATAGTCATATATGGTCATGGGCAGTGATATATGTGGCAAAAATTAATGCACTTTTTAGCATTACTTCTGTATGTGCAGCATTCTTTTTTTGTTGGACTGAATGTCTGGGCATTTAGTCTATACTCAGTATGGGCAGAAATATCTCTTATTACTGAAAAATTCCCTGTCCATAGTTACTTGGGTATAGTGAAGTCATTGCTGACTATCCCCTAAGAAGGAAGTTTTTCATAAATTATTTTATTAACTGAAAACCAAGGGGGTAAAGAGTGCAGCTTTCCTGCCACTGTTATGGCTTAAGTAGTCCAGTCTCCTTGTACCTTAAGAAATGGGAGGCTTTGGCCCAGAGGTGCTCAAATGATAATTTCAAACTATAGAAAAAGCTGTGCTCCTTTAACGATCTCTTTGTCGCTACTGAAACCCCATCATTCTTACCTACTTGTGCATATTCTGCTTTGTCAGTCTACAGGTTTTTTGATACAGTCTCATTTTCTTGTCAGGATAATACTGGCTTTTTGTCATAGTAATCACAATATAAAAACTGAATTTTTTGCACCTGGTTGTTTTTATGCTTCAGAAGTGCTTCAGACAATATAATGTAACAGAATATTTAGAGGGAGCCATATGCAAGCATAACCATATTCTATGGCATTTTGTACATGACAGGGGCTAGTACCATGCTGAAACCACAAGCTATTTTATTCTTATACCAAATAGTCAAAGATGTACTGTCTCATTTTCTTAATGCATTGTTTTTACACCTTCATGAGTTTATTAGCTTTGGTGTGTTTATTTTGCTACTTGTACAGAAAGGAAGAAGTCATACACAATCATGCAGATGCCATGGGAATCTTTCTCTTAATGTTATTCAAAAGTTTTTACTTGTAACTGATAGTTCCTCGTGCTCTGCCTCCTATGTGTATACACACAAACATATATGTATATGGATGTTTATGTGTGTGTCTGTAAATTATGAATTTATGTGCTGGCTCAGAGTAGGTCATCGCAGCATCAGAGGTTAATCAGAGTAGCACCTCATATAGAGAGTTTAGAAGAAAATAGCCAGGTCATTAACGTAGCAATGTTATTTATGGGACCTGTGGTGGTGTTAAACAGTATTGTGCTGGGTAGATAAATAAAAGTGGTTAGATGGCAGTCCAGGTACCCCTAGTGGTTGTGCTGTGCTCCATACCCTTTGATTCAATTTTAAGTATTTCTCTTAAACCAAAGGAGGGTAGTTAGGGAAGGAACAGTATTGCTGTGTTTCACCTTGTGGTGTATTGACCCAGGCTGGATGCCAGGGGCCCACCAAAGCCACTCCATCACCCTCCACTGCAAGTGGACAGGGATGAGAAAACACAACAAAGGGTTCAGGAGTTGAGATAAGGACTGGGGAAGATCACTCACCAAATACTGTCATGAAACGAAATCAATTTGAGGATACTAATTGAATTTATAAAAATTCAATTCTCCTGAATTATAAAAATTCACAAGATTGAGAAGTAAAATCAATCTTATAAACACCTTCCCCCCACTTCTTCCTCCTTTTTGAGCTTTTCCTCCTCTTGTCCAGCTGTGCAGGGAGACAGGGAGTGGGAGTTTCAGTCAGTTCATCACATGATGTTTCTCCCAGTGGTCAGGAAGAGGAGTCATTCCCCTTCTCTCCCATGGGGTCCTTCCCATGCAAGGTAGTTCTCCATGAACTTCTCCAAGAGTTCATCCCACAGGCAGCAATTGTCCACAAACTGCTCCAGTGTGGGTCACTCTTCCACGGAGTGCATTCCTTCAGGCACAGCCTGCTCCAGGGTGGATCCCCTATGGGGTCACAGTTTCTACCAGGAAACCTGCTCCAGTGTGGGCTCCTCTCTCCAAGGGTCTGCAGGTCCCTGCCAAGAGCCTGCTCCAGCAAGGGTTTCCCATGGGTTCACAGTTTTCTTTTCAGGCATCCACCTGCTCTGGCCTGGGTCTCCTCCATGGGCTGCAGGAGGATATCTGCATCCCCGTGGCCATTCATGGGCTGCAGGGACAGAGCTGCTTCGCCACAGTCTTCACCACAGGCTGCAGAGGAACCTCAGCTCTGGCATCTGGAGCACCTCCTGCCCCTCCTTCTCCACTGACCTTCGTGTCTGCAGGGTTGTTCCTCTCACAGGTTCTCTGGCTGCAATAACATCTGTTTTTCCTTCTTAAATATGTTACCACAGAGGAGTTACTCTCAGTTCCTGATTGGCTCGGCCTTGTCCAGCTGTCTGTCCCAGAGCCAGCTGACATTGGCTCTGCTGGACATGGAGGAAGCTTCTGGCGGCTTCTCACAGAAGCCACACCCGTAGCCTCCTCCTAACAAAACCTGGCCATACAAACCCAATATACAGCTGTAATGGAAGGGGAATTAAAGAGGAGCACGGTGTCCCAAGTTAATAGCTGATTCTTTGTGCTGACCTGTCAGCTGATTGCAAGGGTTGGTACTGGAAGGTGTCATTATAGCAAACATAGAAATCCCACCAGTTTGAATTATGATATGTAGTCTTGGATCAGGAGACCATTTTCATCTGGTTGTTCTAATACATTTTGAGTACACATGCCTATTTATCATTATTTTTTTCCCAGTTCCCTATCAAATTATCAGTAAAGAAATACTTCTGTTACACGAGAGAAGCACAAATAAAATTTTTACAAAACTGTCAGTCCATAACATATGCAAATGTTATGTATAGATAAATTGTACTGAAGTCTTTCATGGATAGAATCAAAGTATCAAGAGAGACTTCAGTAAAGAGTAAATAATCCAATGCTTAGATGTGTGCGGTTGTACAGACATTGATAGTTGTTGACATAATGACATTTCTATCCTACTCTAAAATACAGGTGTTTCACAGTGTTTTTCAATTTAATGACATGCTAAAGCCTATGTCACTAAATATGTTGGATTGCTACACAGTAAAGGAAAAGTAAGCGAACTGGAGATTTATTTTCAAGAGTGTCACTGTAAAGCTCTGCCAACTTAGGTATGAGCTCTTCAGGTTGTAGCTTATTCAGTTACTGGTAGATCTGGAAGGTGATCCCAATTTGGAAGTGATAGCTATTGAGAATGGCAGTGGAAGGTGTTTTGTTACCTTAGGAGGGATACATTCTGTGCTGGTCTTTTTCCAGGTACTATTATTTCTTTTGTCTTTTCCTAGCTTTTCCCAAACACATGGGAAGATGGGGTTCTGGGAGGGATATCTACTTGCCTCAAGCATGCTCTTTCTTTGTCTTCTCAGTGAAATAAACCTCTTGACTGCACGTCTCTCTCTAATATCTACTTCTGTTGCTGGCTTCTGTATGAACTGCCGGTACTGTACGGCACTTCAGCCAGTCTGCTACTAATCTGCTGCTCTTGGTGCTACTGATGCTCTCTTTGGTCTGGTGTGCTTTTTCTGCCTGTGCTATTTCTGGTCAAAGAATCCATCCTTTCCATCACCAAATGGCTGTACAGTTGCCTGTTTGCCATTATGTGCTCATGAGTTTGGCTTGTGAAACTCCACTCCATCATATCAACTTCCAGCACACTGTTGAAACACTTTTGCTGTCAATCCTATTTTCTCTTTTCATACCTCAGCATAGGAAAGCAGGTTGAGTGTTCATGATTATCTGCCTAAATTACACCTCTGACCTGTTCTGGTAGGGCTTGCATTAGTATTGCCTTAATGAACATGGAAATGAGAAGACAAGAGACTGTCACGGGTGTCTCAGCCTCATCTGCAGTAAGATGTGACAATACCTCTACTGGAAGTGTTTATAGTAGTTTGCAAAGGAAGTTTTCAGTTTCTAGGTATCTGTAATTTTATAATTCCTTTATACATCAGGCATTTATTTCTGAGGACCTTCATTGGGTTTTGAAGGCATACCTAAGAAATGCAACTGAATTTAATTAATTAAAAAAGCTATGGAGCATATATGTTTGTATTATTATATGGGGTTGGGTTTTTGTGGGGGTTTGGGGGATTTTTTTGGCATGATTTGAAAAGTTCTATTTAGCACTCCGGAGAAAACATTAAACAGCTCTGCATTTTGTTTTTCAGTGTGCAGTGACCTGGAATTCAGGGAAGTTGCAAACAGATTGAGAGACTGGTTTAAGGCACTTCATGAAAGTGGAATTCAGAATAAGAAGACTAGGATTGTTCAAAGGCCTGAAAGAACCAGTAAGCGACTTCTGCTTGTCTTATCTGATGTTTTCTTTGATCCTTTTCTGTTCTTTTGTTTTTCCATTGCTAAGACTTTCCTTATTCTCATATGCTTTAAATAGGCATGTGTACAAAACTACAACTTTCAAATAGTTGGTTTCCTATTTATGGCTTAGTACTAATACAAGATGTTCACTTTAAGCTTTCAATATCATTTGGCAGCTGCCATTCACAATGCTTTAATTTGTGAATGCTGTCAAATTAAAAGAAATAAAATAAAGGAGTGTTAATTATGTGTGACCCATCTTTGCTAGTTGATGTCACTGCAGGTACTGGTAGAGAAAAACAGATGGAAAAGAAGCTTGTTAGAAAAAAGGAATTTTTAAGGTTATACTTGAAATTGGAAGAGACTCAGGAGTACTAATAAAGTGGAAACAGTAGAGGACATAATTTGTTTTTAACCCCTTCAACTATTTAAATAGATTTTTTTGTTGTGGAAAGTAGTTACATTTTAAAATGTAATTATCAAAGGGCTTGTTTAGAAGAGCAGTTGAAGTGTGCATTAATAGTTCCAAAAGTGAAGTCCTACCGTGAAGGGAGTCAAATTGAATTTCCATAAAACTATATCTTTCATTAATATGAAGAGCAAACTATGAATTCTTCCAGGGTATGTTTCACAGAACTTGGTCACCACTGGCTTTTTACCTCACTTATTTTATTTTTAGCTTTTTAAGTATTTGAGATGTTTTTAGCTTTTGTTTGATTCAGTTTGTATCATTACTTTTTCTTTTTTTTCCAAGAAATCCACTAATTTCACTTAAATGGAAATGCCATTTCATTGTGTGATTTTTTCATGTGAAGGGAATGTGAATAATTCTGTAAAGCGCAATGAATTAAAGATGGTTCTGTCTTATCTGGGAATACTTTTCTTAACATTTAAAAAAATTGTTTCTGAGGTAAGGAGGTAATACAGTAATGTCGCTTCTTATTGATATTGAAAAAAACCCACATTTAATCCCATATATTTCAAATTTACATTCTGGTTGGTGCCCATAACTGGCATTTGATCTGCTTCTCATGGGGTAGTGAAAACAACAGAAATACAAAGCTTCCAGCTCTTAAGTAAGAATTTATTGTCTAGTAAAAAAAAAAGTATCTAATAATGTAGGTTAGTGCATTGCTAAGTTGAAGGTGAGCTGAAGCATCGTGTAGGGTCCTGTTCCTTGCTGAATGCTCACTTTGAAATTTGGGCAATGATAAAGGAAGCAACTGTAGAGCTACTAAGTATTATGTCCTGCATAAAAAACAAGTCAGTGTTTCAAGAAATTGGATTCTGTGTAATGCAAGAAAGTAAAGATCATAATTAATACTTTGAATACAGTGAGATGTAGTGCAACCACGAAGTTCTTAAGAGTGTGAGATTTTTTCCTTAGACATCTTTCTTGGCTTTTTTCCCATAAGTACACAGGGGGGTTTTGATAAGACCTATGATCTCTACTTGAGACACAGGTGCTTGTACCGTAATGTGTATGTGGATATAATATAGTCATATTTATTATATCATTTGTTTGTTTGCAAGTTTTTACTCTGTAATAGCAATCAAAGACTATGTTTAGACTTAAGATCTAAGATTTTAATATGCGAAGCTAAAAATGCAAGAATCTTGTGGATTTTTGGACATTGTCAGTTTTGGAAGCTTTCAAAGTCATAAAGTTCTCTCCTTTGACAGTGTAGAGAATCTACACATATTTTAGAAGGTATCTGAAATTTAAGGCACAATTTGGACTGCATGCTATTCTACCATTTTTTAAGAGATAGAATCACAAGTTGCTTTGGATGGCTAAGAATAGTTTTGGCAGGGCTCTTTTTCATCAACAGGTAAGAAAATACAATCTCTGTGGAAAATTCTTGTATTACTGACTTTAAATTACCTGTCAATATCGTGCTGTCAGAAATGTTTGACTTAGGTTTTTATTGTGATACCAGAATTTGGAATGTTGTACGAAGTATTAATTTATTACAGGCTCTAAATTTGATCGAAATTTGATGATAGGCTTTGGCATGTTCATTTTCTTTTTACTAAAATGAAGCAAATCAAATTTTACAAAATGGTTAGATGTGAGACATTCAGTTTATCCTATATTTTCTTCCTTTTCTTTTCAAAAAAGAGTTATTCAACAAAAACCTACAGTGTTTCACATTTGAACAACAACTGTTCCATGGCTAATGTTTCAGTATGGTGGTCAGTTACTCAAGTTGCATATAGCTGATTGTGAAAAAGTACTGATTTTAGATATTAAGCATCCTGTTTGTGCAGTATTTACTCGATTTTATTAATAGCCACTATGTGTGTGTGATAATTTGACAGGCTACTACAGGAAGGCAGTCCATTTATAGAGAGAAAGCAATTGAATGAATGTGTGTTCAGTAGTAGGTTTTTTTCATTTGTGGATTTGGGGATGCACAAATTATTTTGAAACTGGTTTCATTAGTGCTGTATGTTTTTCCTGGTATGTAAATTTCTGTACTTAAAAATTTCTCGTTTAAGACAGCAAAATGTGTACTGCATTTTATGAGAAATGAGCATGTCTGTTGTTTAGAAGAAAATATTATGTCACTATGTCCCTGTGAACACACAAAGAAACAAAAAATATGATAACCATTCAACATGGTAATGTCCTAATACCATTAAAAAATTCCTAAAACTGGTATTGAAGAGCAAAGCTCTCGAGTAATATTCCTCAGTGTCTGTTTCCCAAGTCATAGGAAGGCCAAGACGTCAGGCCTCTTGATATCTAAGTCTATCGGGGCATCCAGCCATATTGATATCTAAGTATTCCAGGTCTTTCTAGCCCCTATTTTGGAGATGCCAGAAAGCTACACCTACAAATAAATCTTGCAAAGAACTTTTTGTCATGGATAATGACTTTACACTTAGCACATGAGACTTGGTGGTCTGTGCAGACTGACAGCTACATCAAAAAGCCATCTGAATGCAACTTCCCCTTTCAGAGTCCTAATTATTCTAACAGATCCCTGGAGTTGTTCATTACCCTTGGGGAGTTAAAAATTTGTTTTCTCACCCTTTCCACTAGGTTTTCCTGTGTTCTTATCACAAAGTTCCTTCCTCACTGAAAATCCATTCTGCATTTAAAGAAGCAATTGGTGACATCCTTTCTGGTTGTCTCTTTGTATTTAGGGTTTTTCATTTTTCAGTCTCTCTGGTGGCATTTGGGACAGGGTATATTAAAAGACTTGAACACAGTCCTTCTGACCAAGGCAGATGTGGTACAAGTTTATAATGCCTTGTTGGTGCATTTTGGAGTTGTTCCAGCTATTAAATAGTCCACATTGATCCATACTATCATTAATATTACCTAAACAAACCAAACAATTGTGTTTGATAGTGTTCTGCTAGAGCCGTCAATATGCTGATAACAAGTTAAAAATGTCAGGTGCCTACATTGTTGTGTTTTTACAAGAGTAAAGTAATTTTGTCTTACTGACACTTTTTCCAAAGCAGAATGTTATTAGTAATCCAGACTAGAATGTTTAAAAAAAAAAATAGGGTTTTATTTCCAAAATCCCTTTTGGATCCAAATGTGGGCAAATGTAATGTATCCAACTCGGTCAGTAATATAAGTGCTACACACTTAAATCTTTTTCTCAGGCCATTTATGGTCTAAATAGATGACACGAAGGGGAAAAGGATATTTTGGCCCCATGCTACAACAATACCCCTACTATTTTTCCCTTGTGGATCACAAAATACGGAGTTAAAAAACTGTGACATTTCATGTACCTGTTTAAAGTCTATTAAAGTATTTTTTCTTTTTCTATATTAATTTTGTGTGATGAAAGACAAAATTATTGCATCATATGCGAAGCAAAAAAAATACCATAGTCCCACAAATATTTCTGCTAACAGGCAGTCTATTTCTGAAGAATACTTTAGCACCTTGTCATGTTAGAAGATGAAAGACCAGAGGCCAAAGGTAATAGAGAATCTTCTTATGGCTTGGAAATAATGATTATTTGGAGAATAGTACGTTAGTAATTTTGAAAATAACATAAAAATACAAGAAGTCTGAAAGAAAATTACTTATAATTGGCTTGTCTAGAACTAGCATAATAAGATATTATTACACTAAAATTGACAAATCCCCAGACAAAATTGCAGGAGGAAAAGACTAATTTTTTTAAGAAAAGTAAATAAAATAAGCAACTTCAGATTTTTGCTTGAAGATTTTTATTTCATTCTGACTATTCTGTTACTTATTGATGAAGAGATAAGCTGACTTTATGCAAGGATAAATTATATTTCCCTGATATTCATTACTGAAGCATATTTGAAAACCCTGAGAGACAGACAGAACTAGTAAGAACAGTAAAGTTGAGCTAGAAAGAATTGTGGTTTTAAACAATTTTTGATGTCTTCAAAACACTGATGACTTGAGAATTTGTCTAATTCCTGAGATTATTTCAGAAAATGTCCCATAAAGCTGTATTGCAAAGTTGAACAGGCTGACAACCTGATCCATAGTTCTAGTTTGCTAGAAAGAAAAGGTTCTTCCAATGAATTTCTGCATATGTCAGGTTAGCTCATGCTAAGGCATCCTTAGTGCTAGAGTCTGGAAGAAGAAATCCAGCCTAGAATTAATTCTGATCAGGAATTTTAATTAATCCATCTCTACTTAAAATTAAGTCTTTAAATAAGCTAAATCAATGTTGTTGACTAAAGCTGGTTTTGACTCAAATCTTTAGTACAGAATTATCCTTATATACAATGAAACATATGGGTCTTTATTACAGCATTTTATTTTATTTTATTTATCCTCAATAATCTACTTTTCTCTAATAGTCGCTCCTGTTAATAAAATAGTAAATCTGGTGTCCCAAATAAGAAATTTCATGTGTTCTGTCAATCTATTAGGAAACTGATAGCTTCT
>VZTE01002597.1:1288123-1585423 GCA_013397775.1 Eulacestoma nigropectus
CCCCCCCAAACCCCCAACCCCATATAAAATTCTTTAAAACACTTTCTGGAAGAGACTTCAGAATGCAAACTTTCACAGGTGTTTAAGGGACATTGCAGTTGTCCTTTATTTCTTTCTCTTGTACCTTTTGTTGTGACATGAGAGTCAGTTTTCCTGCATTTATCGAAATACCTTTGGTACCTTCCCCATGTTCCCCCGGACCAGGAGTTGGTCTTCAGTGATTCTTATGGGTCCCTTCCAACTCGGGATATTCTGTGATTCTGTGTCTTACCCTTACCTGGGCTCGGGTAATCACAGTGAGCAGGAATGTATCACAGCCTCAGACAGGGGATAGAGAGTGTTATGCCTAAATCTGTCTCCTTCTTGGGCCACTGTGGAGCCAGATGATTTTGTGATCAAGTACAAAAGCATTCACATCCACTTAGTCCTCTCTATTTTAGTTTTTCCTGCTCTGCTCTGTCCTGATTGCATTAGGAAGGAAAACACTTTCCCAGCTTGTGCACAGTAGGCCTCAGCTGTGAGATGCTGTTCACTGAAGGTTTTCTGCTAACCGAAATATTACAGAAATCCATTACAAGAGAAAACCTTGCTATGCACCTTGCACACTGAACAGGTAAAATCCATGGTCTAGATGTCAGCCAGGAGTCTAGCAAAGAGTGCATGTGTGTTTATTCACGTGTGTGATTTGCCAGCATATTTTAGTGCTTCAGACAGCACACTGGTATTGGAAAAAATTGTGTACTTCTTGGCATATTAGATAAATAATTTCAATATAATGCAATATGTGACCCCCATGTATGTGTGCTGTTTTGATTTCCACATGGCTTCAAAAGCTGTCTTCCTCAATGTACACGTTACTTACGTGCTTAGTAAGCAGGCAAACAATAGTTTTACCTTGGAAAGCAGATAAGACTTGAAATTCTCCACTGAGAAATAACCAGAAAGAGGAGCGTTTCTGTTGGTTCCTTTTGAGCAAATGTTTTGAATGTCTAGTGTGTAAGCCATGGAGGATGGTTATATTTCGTAATAATTTTTCCCTTGGGATTGTTTTGACCAGGAAAAGAGCATAAGCTGGTACTGCACATTTTTTAGACAGTGTTCAGAAATAGCTGCATAAAAGTTCACTTCATTATGGTATATGGAAATGGATTTTGGGTAAGGGGTTAACATGAAAGAGAAAATCTTTCATAATTTTGTCATCTGAGCAGCAGTTTTCCTCAGCATAATGTCCTGGTACTTAATCATCAAGAATAAATTGCTATTATTCAATTATATTAATTAGTCCTCTTTAGCTTCTGCTCATTGCATTGTGTTACAACTGTGAAAAATGTCTGAAACCAGCATTCTAGTTGGTGTTCGAAGTGATTCGGACAATAATTTCCTAGGTCTAGGTCACCTGGTGATTTTTTGATTCTTAGTTCTGTATCACGTGACTCCTTCACTTGTCAAACCATATTAGCAGATGTTAAACTCTAGATATGTATTTAAGGACTTTCCTGACTCATTTTCTCAAGTATATCACCTTCGAGATGTATTATTTTATCAATATTAGAATAAAGGAAGAAAGTCATTGTTGAAAGTACCTCTGATAATTTTGGGTTTGGAAAGTTCAGTAAAGGTTCTTTTAAAATGAACCAAGAATTTTACCACAATAATCTCTAAAAGAGTTGATAATGTGCACATAGACCTGAAATGATGATCTTTTCATGGTGTAGCAGTTCTGGAAAAAGTGGACTGTTCCATTTTGTATCAAACAAAGCTGCTTCTATCTCTGTTAACACCTCTGAAATGCTTGAGCCATTTTTATTTATTTGAGCAAAACTAATATTTGACCTAGATTTCAGACATTTCTATACTGAAGTGACTGATGGTTGTGAAAGAATTTGGCCTGATGAAACAAGATAAATGAAAACTAAGAAGAAATGTGATTTTTCGCTAAAAACTACACTAAAATTGTATATATTAAAGAATAGGAAGAATAAAAAAATTAGTAAAAACAACTTGGGCTGTAAATGAAAATACAAACTACTTCAGAATTGAACTCTGAAAAAAGAAATGTAAATTACTTTCAAGGTAAAGCATGATCAGTTTTAGAAATTATTAACTCAAACAGTTATTTAGTAGAAAGTTAGACCCCATGATCCACAGTGCTTTTTCCTCCAGTATCCGATGCTATTTAACAGATAGGTTATGACAGTTTTAATAAATGTAAGCTTTTCTTATATAAAATGTTACTGTTTAAAGTAGGTTTATTAGTTCTGATGTACCAGAATAATATATTCCTATCTACTAGGAAGAGTATGTCATGACTATCAGACTTCAGAATCTATATTTAAATATTCAGCTATGGTTATGTTGAACTTTGACAGGATTTATTGACCATATTAGAACATAATAACATTTTTCTGGTGCTATCTGGTGCTATCTGTTGTGCGTCGTGATCTGTAATAAAACGATCTGCCTTTTAATTATATTGCTGACTCCAATGCATTTTTTTTAATTTCAAGCTTTGTCCTTAATTCTGTCAAATGTAGTAGAGAAGATGCTGGTGGGACATCACTTCTTAAAAAATCTAAAACCTATATAGAAAGAAGTGAGAAAAAAATTGAGGAATGGAAACAGAAGATGAACTCCAGTCGCAGGCTAATGCAAGTTAAGGAAATCAAGCAAAAAATAGGGATAAAATCTTATGCACTTGTATAATACTGTTCCAACCGTAATTTAGTAGTGCATACACCTTTGAAATGTTCAGTTCTCTTTCACTGTTCTTCAGATAAATTTATTTCTTTTTAGAGTCTAATTTGAAACTGACTGAGCAGTTGGACTCAATGATCCTTGTGCGTCCCTTCCAACTCAGCTTATTCTGTGATTCTGTAAAATAAGCAGATGCTTGAGGGGGTTTCTGCTTTTCCTTGGTATAGTTTATTAAAAACATAAAACTGTCTTCTAATATCCTGAAATACAAGTACTTTATGCTGTGAGCTTTGCCAGCATGAACCACAAATGCTAATTCAAAAATATTTTTGTCCCAAGCTTGAAAGTGGTGCCTCTTTCAATAAACTTAAGCTGAAATTTCCACATACAGAGGTATTTTCTACAATTACTTACTTTGGCCCACAAGGTCTATCCTTGAATACACCTTTAAAGTGGCTTTTATCTTAAATTCCCTTCTAGTTGGCATCTTATTAATTAAAATCACAGTTGCTCTATTTCTGCCCCTTCTATTAGAGTTTGGTGAGCTGGCCAGAGTGCTAAATGCAGAAAAAACTTGGGAGTACAAGAATAATTTCTCCCATCATGCAGGTACACAAAAAGCGGGATAGGTAACAGTCTGTTTCATGTTGACCTCTTTCAGTATCCAAGGTCATGAGGAGGATTAAGAGAGAAAGTGTTAAGAGGTCTTCAGGAACAGAGCCTTACAGGTAGATAATATTATACTGAACATTAATCCTTAGACAAAATATTTTAAGATGAAGGAACCTTCCAGATTTTTTCTAATCAGAAACACGTTGAATAATTCTGATACCTTTTACAGATGAGGTTGAATAAGACATTTACTTTATATCCTTATTCATTCAGTTGCATCCTGTATCTTACTGCTCTTCATAATCCACAGAAAAGAAGTTTTGTCTTGATGTTTTATCAGGGGCTGAAGAGGAAGGGAGATCTTTGGCTGAATGCTTGGCTATGTTTTTAAATTGTGTTAATCACATCAAAACTCGTAAATATCAAATGGCTGGCTTTATAATTTTTGCTTTTTTTCCTCTTTTTCTATCAAACAGAAATAGTAATTAAGGTAACAGATCATCAGGGAACTAGGAAAAGTGAGATCACCTCTATGAAAAGTCATAGTTAATTTAGAATTTCTGGGGAAAGGGAGTTTATGTGTTGGTCTGACTTCCATAGGGAGTTTTGATGCTCTCAGCTTTCTTTTCCTTTCTGAAATGGTCATTCTACCACAGCATAGGCATTTCCATATGAAGATATGTATCTAGAAGGACATCTGATGATTTCTAAATACAATTACTGGATTAAACCTGTTTAGCAGTATAGAAGCCCTTTTCAGATTTCTTTATTGTTGTCCAAACAACAGCAGAGGCAAGCAGGCTTGATTTTTAACAGCAGTATATATTGGGAATATGTGTGTGCTTTCATGTCAACTTTTCTATAGCTGTATCTACCAATCTCATTTTTTCAGTGCTCAGTTTTAACTTAAAAGTTTTAAGAAGAATGGTATCTAGTAGCACTAAATCTTGTTCTGTATTAGGGTGTGTACTCAACTGCCTGGCCACATTGGCCTGTGGCAACATCCACAGCACATGAGCCAGAAGAAGTGTGTGTGTGTCATCTTTGGCTCACATCTTCGACAGAGGCAAGAGGCCTGGTGGTTTCTGCATTTCCCTTTCATGTCCATAGGCAAGTCTGCATGTACTTTAAAATTCATGCAGGAAACACAAATAGGAGGTGTGAGGTCTGGCTACAGGAGTAATTAACTCAGCCTGTTCCATTTGGCCATTTTTTCAAGCAGTGATTTAGGAGATGCAAGCTGTAGGTAAGTATGATGCTGGCAGCCAGCTGCTCTTAGCAATCATCTTTTCCGTGGCCTCCTCCAAGATAGAAAGTACACCATGTAAAGAGAAAATAAAAATTTCAAGGTGTTACTGAGGCTGACTGTCATGTTCCTTTTTCATAGATTCAAATATTTGTTATCAGAACAAAAAAAACCCAACCACAGACTCCAACAAGTTACCTGGAATTTATTCTCTTCTTAGTTCTGTAAACTTTGCAAACCACTTAAGTTTCGTTCTACTGATCTATAATATCACTTATATTCCTCATCAGTATTGTTTTCCAGGAAATCACTGTATATCATTTATTACTGTACATAATGTGTGTGCTATAGGTATAACATTTGACACGAAAACTTGTATTTTTAAATGCTTTGAGACTGATGGTAGGATTAATTTTTTTAGCAGGTTAATTTAGTGACTTTTAAAGTGAATCTGACATATAATTTCTATGTCCATTTCAGTAGCATACACTGTTTATTTATGGTATCTATGTACCACCAGAGCTATTTCTATGATGCAGCATTCTTTTGTGAAGGCCTGGATCAGCAGCTGCTCTAGCTTTCCTCCTATATAATTTTTATTATTTTTGTTTTGCCTTTTAGGATTTGATACCAGCATTTTGCCAATTTGCAAAGATTCCCTCGGCTGGATGTTTAATAGGCTCGATACGAACTATGACCTGTTGTTGGACCAGTCAGAACTCGGAAGCATTTACCTTGACAAGAACGAGCCATGCACCAGGGCATTCTTCAATTCTTGTGACACATACAAAGACAGTTTGATATCTAACAATGAGTGGTGCTACTGCTTCCAAAGACAGCAAGGTAAAAGATGAGAACAGCCTGCATATGTATATGACTGACCTTTTTGTTGGGTTTTATCTTTTTTAACATTAAGAAAATTACAGTAAACTACAAGCTCTTAAATGCTGTGCAATGAATTTGTCTTAAGGTTTGTGACCTATGGTGAATACTTAAAATGAAGTGAAAAAACGCCAAACAACCCAAGCTAAATGGAAAGGCTTGCTAGAAATTCAGGGATTCTAAGTAAAGTGCAACACTGCCACTAATGCTTTTACAGCTATATTGTTCCTCATGTCAACATTTAGTACATATGTAAAAGGAAAGAGATGAAAATAACGTACAAAATTACTTAAATTATTTCTTTCCCGGTCTACTTTGCCTACATTATAATATATACTTTTTTATTGCTAATGTAGGGTATCTTAATGTTCAGTGAGCCTAATAAAACAGCTGAATGAACATTATGGATAAAGTTTTTTCCACTCATTTAGCCCTAAAACCAGTTGGTGTTTATTGCCTAGTTGAATGTCTTGTTAATGTTCTGATGTGATTTTGGTTAGACAAATAAACACAACCTATAAGCATTATTTTCCTGAGGAATAGATAACAATTTTAGACATTAGATGAGACTAATTATATAATTATATAATCAACTAATTATATAATCAAGCTAATTGTAATGTATCAAGAAATTCACTCGTTAAATATTGTCTAAAATTGGGCAGAATAATCCCTGCATTTTTCTTACTTACATGAGGGAGTTTTTCTAAAGGATAAACAGTAACCAGGGTTCAAATTTCTACTGCCAATAGAGGAGATAAAACTGATTTGGTAGAAAGTTTCCAAAATTAATTCAGCCTTTTTGAAAATTGTGATATCAATTTTTAAATCTCACTTGTACCCTTAAAACTCTCATGATAAATTCTCATTAGCATTCAGCATTTATGGTTTCATTCTGATTTCTGTGGAAATAGAGGTTTTTATCATGCCACATCTGCCAGTTGTAAATCTAAATAAAAATAAAGCTGTACTCCTGTAGAAAAATACTAAATAGCATATTTTTCTTGGTAACTTTCTCTTTAAAAAATTAACATTTAAACTTTTAAAATAACTTGTTTGTTTTGTAGTAGAACAATAATTTTTGCTTTATTTTTTATAAGCATGTATGTACTGCTAAGAAAACTAGCAAATTAAAAACAACCCGTCCCAGAAGTGATGTAGCACTTAAAGAACATAACAGCATAACCAAGGCATTAAGAAAACACTTCCACAGATCCTTTTCAAGTAGTTTTGCATTTTCTTACTTATAAACACAAAAAATGTGTAAAATTCTTGGCTCAGTGTCCTGTTAGAACTTGAGGATGGTATTGTATAGACTGATCTAAACACTGAAGAATTTTATTAATGGTACCCCAACAGATCCATCTTTCAGTGACACTGATTCTTCGCATTGCAGAACCCAACATTATCAATCTTTTCTTCCCTTTTTTACCAATTTCCTCACTGTGTTGATAATTAAGATAATAGTGTTGGGATGAGGTGCTGATTTCAAACAGATTAGCTAGTCTTTGATACCACAGTGTGTTTGACTATGTAGTAAAAAAGTCGTCTCCTAAACATTGTATATGAAGTGAAATCTCGTGTTTTGGCAACCCGTGCACATTAAACATGCACTTCGTCCTTTGAAATTAACACTGTCATCAAAGTCTGTGTTCTCTGGTTTTGGGTCTAAGGCGAAAAAAGAATCTTACAACGTTCTTTTGTCATCTCTTACTATTAGCTCTTGCACAACTAACTCCCCAGTGCATTAGTAACCCATTGAATTCTCTGTTTGTGATTTGCATTGTTATGCTGAACCTTGGAATATGTTCATGTTTGGTTATGTTTTATTTGATGGAATGATCTAAATAAGGCCTTTAACTAAGCCTTTGTTATTAATAGCAAAGAGACAGAAAAGCTGAGAAATTCAGCAGCTTCTTTTCTGATGTTTATTAAAATAAGTTGATATTAACAGAATGCTTCAAGCCATGTAGAGAAGTTCTCTCTAGTCATTGAGCTTAGTAGTGCTTTCTCGGCAGTTCAGTGCTTTTACAGTCCTGTCATTGATTAACAAGGTTTGAAAGGGAATACAAAATTTAGTCAACCATATGTATCATACTGGGATAGTAATTTCATTGTGCTTTTTAAAAGTACATGGTATTTGCTTGGGTCATTATCTGAGAAGCCCTCATGGTCTTTGATCTTAGTTTTACCATGCAAGACTGTCAGGATCAGACAAGTACTTGAAACTCTTCTTCATTCTTTCTTCCTGCTTCAGATCTGTCATGGCGCATTACACTACAGTAGACCTATTACTGCACATTGCTAACAACTTCTAGTCAATATGAGCAACTTTTTATGAATCCTCAAGTCAGATCTTTCTTGTGGAGAAGATGGTCTTTCTGTAGTAGTTGTCCCACCTTGACTAATGCTTAAACACTTAAGCACAGTCCAGTGATGCTTACTGTGTTTTTTTTTCATGCCCTTACTCTGCTTTAAATGTAGTTTAGTATTTCTGAGGTACATCCAAGGCATTAAAATGCATTTCTGCAATACTTCTGTGCTGTGCCAGTGTTCTTTGTAAGTCTTCATGTACACTTTGGTCACTATGGCCCTCCAGTTTCAACAACCCATTCAAGTGTTTCAGCGCCCATCTTCAGAACTTACTTTCTTAGTTGTTTAATGCTAACTTGACACTTTAGTGTTTACCAAAATGCTGAGGCCTTTGCAATGTTTACCTTTTTATAGGTTGATGTTTCTTCTGCCAGTAATTCATTACTGCAGCCTTGTTTTGTTGCATCACTGAGTCAGATTAGGAGAGTAGCCAATTTTGCTGGGAATATTAATGCTTAGCAGCAGAGTATTTCTTTACTGCAGTCCTCTGCATGGATCTGTGAGTCCAGCACTTCTCTAGATACGTTTTCTTACAGGCTTTTCTGTCTGTCATGCCTGGAAGACATCTTCATGACTTTAAAAACAGTCCCTCTTACAGAAGAATGATAATTATCATGGTTTGTATTGGCCAGTCTTGAGATTGCAAGGACTTCAAATATATTTATAGGTGGTTATAAAGGAAGCGGTAACATGCCTTTATATAAATGATGATCATAAATGGGATCCCCTGGAGGACTTCTTGAGGTGTAGTATTGTTGCTTGAGATCCCTGAAGTACAAACCTTGGATGTCCAAGAATTATAATGCTTAACCCTGAGCACAGGCAAGACATCACAAGGCAGCCTAATCTGCAGTGGACCATATTCCAGAAACTAGGGGATCTGCCAGATATTATCCACTTGATAGGTGGAAAATCACTGTTTTGTGTCTGAGGAAGAAGGAGAATCTCTGAAAGTTGGAGGCTTGCTGTGTGGGTAACAGCTCCTTGAGTCCTGTCTGTTAAAAATCATAGACATTCTTTGTCAAACCCACCAGATTTACTCCAGTTGATCTGTTAATGTGCCATTTTGGTAAATCAGAGCTTAATTGTGCTAGCCTTGAAGCACTTCTTGGCATGACTGGATATTGATGTCTCAAGGCCGGTGTTAATAGTGTTGGATACTCTGATGTGCGCCAGTACTTTGAGTACTGATGAACTGTGTTACTGCCTAGTAACCGTGGTTCATGATTGATGTCAGATTCATTGCTATTTCAAAAGAAGCTACCACACTAATTTTTGTAAAGGATTTTTTTTTCTCCTTGGCTCAAGACTGCCGTAAGTTGTCCAGTGACTGCTTTTTTTATTGAAATCATTTCAGAAATCTAAAAAAAAGCTTTTCAAACGTAGGAACTAACCGGCAAATAAAGAGGGAGGCATTATGATTTGGGAAGAGAGGAAAAAGAACGTGCTGTGAGCCAAAAGGAATTGGTTGAACTTCTAGCCTGCCATTCTCTTTGACAGTTTTAAGCACCAGAGTGATTTAGTATTATTAAGAGTTTTTGCTGCTTTTATCCTGAGAAGCAAAGTTTAAGTGTGAATCTTCAAGATCTAACTTCTGAGAAGAGTGTTACGGAAGTAACTTTCTCATGTTGCCTTGTTACCTCTTGGTTAGTGGTTAGTCCTTTTTATAATTAAGCCACCAAAGATTTATAGCTATAAAAGAAGATTTTTTTTCTTTTGGCATCATCCAAAGTTTTTACATTTCCACATGTTAGTGCTTATGTGTGCAGATCTGTGTTTCTAATTCAGGGTTATTTTTCCTAGAAAAAAAATACACATATTCTTCCTATTTGACTTGTTCTTCTCCATCGGCATATTTCCTATCTCTTTTGGATTGTGGGGTAGGGTAGGGTAGGGTAGAATAGAATAGAACAGAATAGAGTAGAGTAGAATAGAATAGAAAAGGTAGGAAAGGTTCTGTGATGTAACCCAACCATTAGCCTAACCCTGCCAAATCCACCCCAATCCTAGATCCTTATAACCTGTGATATTTGTATGATAAATGACTGTCATTTATTAGATTAATGGTAGTAGAAAATAACTTTAGTTTAAGAAATAATCGATCCTCAGAATGTTGTAGCATTAAGAGTTTAAATCTTCAAATATTGGGAAAGACAGAAACCTTAGTTTTAAAAGGTAATGAAATAGTGAGCATGATCATCATCAGAGTACTTCTTACAACAAAAAAAGTAAAACTCTATGTAGCCTCAGCAAATACTTAAAGACTGAATTCTTAAAAACCAATACCCACCCAGTGATATCAAATCTCTGTGATTTTTCAAGAGCACACGGAGAAAATTTGTTGGTTGTCTGGAAAGACAACTCCTGAAAAATTCTTCTGGCATTAAGACTCCTGTTGACAGTGTTTTGAAAGTGGAGCCTACTCTTAAGACCTTCACTCTAAAAAGAATCGTTATAGATTTAGTGTGAAAAGCCTGGCCCACCAGAGTTGTGGCCTCTAGAAACATTTATAAGCTTCTTTAAATATATTGGATATGTAAATGTTACTTAAAATGTAAAACCAAGAGAAATGAACAGCCTGCTGTCAGTAAGGGGTTATTATTGTCTACTAGTTTTTATTTACTCTCTTAGATATTACCAAAGGCCTATTGGAATAACTAGGCTGTGCCAGCCAAGAGGCTCTGTGTTGCCCAGAAGTGTATTTTTGATCCCCACTTCATCTAGGCATTTGTCACCATGGTGCCCTACACTGTGACTGGGTTCTGCTCTTAACGTGCGTTCTGCATCAATGGGCTAGGCCAGTCTTACTCATCTTCAAACCAGCTCAGAACACGTTTTTCTATTTGCATGGAGAAAAAGGGGTCCTTGAATTAAGTACATGGCAAAGATGTGTTATAAATTATCAAAGTCTGCTTAAGTGGAAAATGCATTTACTACTCATGGAATGTAAGATTTTGTTTGGGAACGGTGCAAGCTAAAGACACCTGTGAGTAAACTCAGTAATTCTATTGCTGGTTCAGAATGAGAAATGCCCTGGTGCTAATGGTCTAATGTGGTACCCAGTGCTAGTGTTCAGAGATTAATTAGTGCTGTGCTGTGCTTTGATTCTTTCACTTGTTGATGTAAACACATTCACATCTTATTTTCTTCCCATTTATGGGGCATACTGCGACTTTCTTTTATGGACAGTAGAAAATTAAATTATTCAGAACTAGAATAAGCTATAACTGAAGAACAGAAGACTGAATTTTAATACATATTCTGCTTCTTAGAGCCATCTAAAGTTTGGCCTCCATTTTTAAGTTAGTTTGCTGCACATGGGGCTTTGTACCCATGGGATCCAGTCTTAAATTGTCGCCAGAGAATCACAATCTTGCAGACTTCAGTGAAGTCTTACTTTCTCAGTGTAGTATGTGAAATACAAAATTTGAACATGACTTCTAAAAAGGACAAAAGAGAAGAAATTACAAGAGCCATCCTGTTTTTAACCAATACATGAAACAAGCTTCACAGTTGCACTCTGATTTTTATAGACCGGTAAAGTAGGCTGTGATAGAGTTACTTTTTTGGTCTAGCATTCCTCAATCCTCCAGACGAGTGACTAGATGCTCACTTGGAGATGAGTTAAATGAGAGTGGCATTCTGCACAAATCCATGGTGGTGTGCAGGTTCATAATTCTGAAGCTGTAGCAAGGCGTCATAATTCTTTTATTTTAGATGCGTGTTTCATAAGATCTGTAGTTAAGAGTGACCTTACAATATAGCAAACTGTGAAAACATAGTCATGTGCTTTCTGTCCCAGATACCGTGTAACCTGTTTAACATTTTTTATGTCGTTTTAGACCCACCTTGCCAGACAGAACTCAGCAACATTCAGAAGCAGCAAGGAGGAAAGAAGCTCCTAGGTGAGCCATGGATCATTCTTTTGAAGGTTTTATTACTTACATAAATAATCCTAGTTAAACAGCAACACAAAATCAATATTGATCCAGTGAAGATAGACCACAGTAAATCTCAGCAACAAAATTTATGAAATTTTTAAAAGCTATTAAACTTAGTTTTATTACCTTACCTACCAAAAGTTCTTGCATCCGTTTTATTACCCTGATAGAAGGTACATTTTTACAGTTACAGAGGGGACAGCATGAGGTACTCCTAAAGTAGTATCTCTGATGATCCTTTAACTGTAAAATTCTGTAAGTAATTGAAATCTTTGTTGTGAATGAGTTTATACTGCATCAATATTTCTGAAGTGTAAAGTCTTCATTTACCACTAGCCACTGTGTAAAAGCTGCCGTAAAAGGCTTGGCCCAAAGCAATCAAAACTGTATTTCTGCTAAGGATGGTTTCTAACAAGAAGTATACACTTCAAATGCTTTCATATTGATGTTTTCTTCATTGTGGTCTCCATTTGGTCCAAGTAATAAACAGTGGATCAGTTGTGGGCAAGTCACTGTTTCACAAAACAAGTCCCTCTTGAACGTATAAATGCAAATTTAATATTAATTTTTTACAGTTTTTTGTGGTGTGTTATGCTGCATTTGTCTCCTGTGGTGGAATAATTAAATACTAGTATGTAAATAAGTGGTTTGTATAATACATATTAAGCACAAATAACTCCTTGTAGCAGATACTGTGTTAGTTACGAAGTCTGGCCCTTACTATTGAGACTTGTTTGTACTCCACAGATGATAGAACCTCCCATTCAGGAATGGGTCCTACATTTGAGCCTTTTCACCAGAATACAGTGAAAATCTGGACTGAGATATTCAGGGAGTAAGAAATATGTATCACAGGATCAACAAAAAATTTACAGGAAGATCGCTCACTTTATTTCTTGAAATCAGTCCAAGACTTATATGTGTTATTTTCCCTCCCACGTTTGATACAGTTAGTCACTTTGGGTCAGCAGAATTTAGTACTGCTAAAGCAGTCTGGAATGATGAAACGGCAAAAAGTAGTTGCTTTCTGCTGTAATTGTGACATTTGGCCAAGACATGGATTTTAATATACTTATTCAACGTATACAGATAGATAGATACATATATATACACATCTATTTTGCAGGGCAGTACATCCCCTTCTGTGATGAGGATGGGTATTACAAACCAAGTCAGTGCCATGGAAGCCTGGGGCAGTGCTGGTGTGTTGACAGATACGGCAATGAGGTGTCAGGATCCAGAACAAATGGCGCAGCGGAATGTGGTAAGTTAAGAACCTTTTGTGGTGTTCGGTTTAGAGGTGTTATTCCCTTTGATTGCCAGCCAGGTTAAATTTCTGCAGTTAGAAATGTAGGACCCAATTATATGGATTTTGATATAAAAAATAACAAATTATAATATTTTTATTGCTTCACTATTTTTTGGAACTCCTGTCACTGTGTCACTATTAATAGACCTGTCCTGTCCTGTCCTGTCACTATTAATAGACCCCTTATATGTGCTTGGTATAGTGTATATAAACCCAGGAAAAATTAATTTTCTAGAGCAGCATTAGTTAAGTCCCAGAATGTTTCATGAAATTCCTTTGGGTAATCAGCATGCTAGTGAATTCGATTTGACATTTTTTTTCAGTTTATATTTGAGGGAATTGCTAAAAGTTTTTAGCACACTAAATCTTCCCTTATTTTTCCCTTCCCTACAGCACTGTGCAGCTTCTTCCAAGAATTCCCATGTCACCTTTATTTGATGTCCCAGATATAAAAGATGAAAAAAACAGTTGTTTTTTTTTTTTAAAAAAAAGTCAATTATGACTCCTTTTCACTTCTTCTCCAACAAAAGAACATAGCCTGAAGTAGAGAGTAAATTGAATACAGTATTTGAGGTACAAGCTCAGGCCTATTGTCCATCTGATCCAGGATCCTTTCTAGATAAATGGACAGTTCGACATAGTTCAAGATAATATGTAAGAAGTGAACAATAGTCAGTGTATATTATCAGTAGTCCTTACGTCATCTGTAAGTTGGACTTAAATTTTTTCAATTGTTCCTAGCACTCATTATAGTTCTGCAAATCCATAAAATTTGTCTCCTTTTGTTAACATTGAGAAATTCATTGAATATTGAGGTGGATTTTTTATGACAAAAGACTCTTCATATTATTTATATTTTATATTTATGTCACACTCTGTAGTTGTCCTGAAAGTAAATATTCTGATGTGCCTTTTGTATGATTATGTAAAATATACTATAAAGACGTAGTGTATCTTGTGAGTCTTTTCTATAACTATCATACCTTTTTAGCTATCGATTTAGAGACTTCAGGTGATTTTGCCTCTGGTGATTTCCATGAATGGACAGATGATGAAGATGATGAAGATGAAATAATGAATGATGAAGATGAAATTGAAGATGATGATGAAGATGAAGGAGATGATGATGATGATGACGACGATCATGATGGATATATTTGATGATATTAAGGGGTCCATATGTTGTACCTTTCTAAATTTCACATGATATTTCATAAAATCCCTTTTCTCTCTAAGATCAAAAGGGTTCTAACAAATATGTATATTTTGTATGATTATTTCAAACATTGCAGCTGGAGTCATAGACTTTTTTTGTTTAAATAAGAATAATTATATCATGTGCTTTTGAGTTTTTAAATGCCGTTGCACTGAAGAAAACACATTGGAATTCTAGCCTGAAGAAAAAATGTTATGTGCTACTGAAAATATATATATGTGCAAAACACACTAGAAAGCCAACCAGTCTCTTTAAAATTCTGCTGAAAAGATATTTGCCCTTACTTGGAACTCTGCATGTCCTCTTCAGAATGCATACTGTTACTTAACTTCAGTTCCATCAGTGTTTTAGGCCCTGAAATTGTCCATTTAATGAATCAGAAATGTATTGCAGTAGAAAAACATTGGTTCAATTGCAGTAGAAGAACGTTGGTTCACAAGTAGCATCTCAACCAGCCTTTAATTAACCAAAGGTACGGAGAAAAATCAGGAGGGAAAACTATAGCGAAGTCCTCCTTTGGGTTTGCATTTATAGTTACGTTTTTATTAGGAAATGGCTAGATTATTGAAAGGATTTTTCGAAAGCAGTAGCATGGACAAGTACCAGTTCTGTAATTCTAAAGTTTTCTTGTCCTTCCTTTTTTTGGTTTCATGTCAAGGTCATATAAACTTTATCATTATTTACTTAAACATTGCTTCACCCTTTGTGGTTTCTCTGTATTTCTCTCTAATCAGACTAGCGTAAAATATTTACGTGGGGAAAAAGATTTGCTTAAAATTGTATTACCTTTATACATGACTGTATTTCAGAGTATTGTCACTTGCCCCAAGGTAGTTTTTAATAAATGTATAATGATGCTTTTTATTTTCTTATTTCAGGAAATAGTTTTGCTCTTTATCTTAAATCATGTTGTTTTCTGTTACTAGTGCAGAAACTTAGAGAACGTATTGTAAAGGTGCCTTGCAAAATAGAACTAGAGAGGTTTTAGCATGCATACCAGTATAGGATGTTAGGCAATAGCTAAGCACACCCAATTACCAAATTAATACCAGTATAAGTACTGCTGCTGGAATGAAGAAAATGGATTATTTTAATTTTTTTCCTATTATTATGTAATTACCATGTGGTCTAGATTATACTTATTGTGTAGAGTAGCACTTAAGATTTGACTGTAGAGAAAATTACTTTAATCACTGTATTTATGTTAGCATGTTAATTAATTGTGTAGACATTTTGGGACTCCACCATCTTTATTCGTATCCTAGCTGTTTCTTTCTGCCCACAATAAAATTGACATGACCTGTGTAATGTATTACTACAGGTTGTATAATTTAAAAATTAATCACTGGTTTCCCATCATTAATTAAAAGGAAAATCAGTTTCTTATTTGAATTAATTTCTACACAGTAAATACTAAATCTAATGTTTATCTTATGTAATATTGAAAAGTATAATGCATTTTCTTTTTTACTGTTTCTGTATAGTTTGCAAAATAAAAACTCTTGTAACCAACCTTTGGCTGGTATAGCCCATCATTTTGACTTTTTACATAGTCAGAAACTTAGAATCAGAAGACATTCATGTTTCAGATGCATTTTACCTATTAAAATATGTATTTATTTGAATAAAGCCATTAATGTTTTATTTCCATAAAAAAATATTTGAATAGGGCAAAACCTATAGGGAGCTTCTGATTTTCTGTAATTTCCCTGATTTTTCTATAGCTTTGTTATGTACTTTTATGACATTATCTTCATTACATAGTAAGGAAAGAGAGAGATACTTCTTTTCGAGCTCTGTCATAATTTGTGGGGCATAGTTGTGTTATTTTCTTAAATAAAGATAGTTAAGACTTTACCATTCTGATAGTGGGATTTTGTCAGAGAACTGTTTCTTATGACTGAAATTCACTGATATATAAACTGATTTTAAATAAAGAAGCTAAAGAAAAAGTGTTGTCATTACTGGCTGGTACAGTAAGTACTGTTGTGGGCAAGTTTTTTGATGTGACAAGTAGTCATTAGATAACAAACTGAAAATTCATTTCATTAAAACTTTTGGTATTAGGGGAATTAAAGAGAATTCATAATGTATTTTGTCTAAAGGGATTACAGTAGGAAGACCTTTCTGAAAACTGTCATGCAGAAGAGCATGAAAGAAGTTTATATTCTTTCCTTCCTGAAAATTCCCCACTGAACTGAAAGAGGAGGGAGTATGCATGCATTTTAGTCCCTGGGTATTAAAGCTACTTAGCATAAATTCAGAAGTAAGTCAAAATAGTTAAATTCACTAAAAAACGGTGATAATGGAGAATTTGGATAATTTTGGATAACTTTTGTGATCCAAAACTAAAACAGCAACAACAAAAAATTGGATTGTTACGTATTCCTGAGGAGAAGCCAGAGAAGAGGTTGATAAAGTGTAAGTCTTCCTTTGAAAACATCCTTTCTTTTTTTTTAGAAGAGAGGTAACTGCCTATGGATTAATACTGTAGTGTTGCTTACCTTTCGTGATACCAAATGAACTGGAAAATGCTTCACTGTGTGCTTCTTTCCTGCATTAAAGAAATGTGGGAAATCAGGAGCAGGTAGAATAAATAAAGGCAAAGGCTGATCATATAAACGTACTAAATACCTGAACCATTCAGAAGCTTCTTCCTTCTTTCCATAAAATGCAGACATTTGCACAGATGTCTGTCCTCATGACTACAGTCATGCAGAAAGCAGTCGGGAGCCCTTGACTATTTTTACAGTGTTGCTGTCATTTATTGTTTTTTCCTTGATCTTACAGTTCTGCACATGTATTTATAGATATGGAAAGATAGTTGTATAAATTTGGAGATTTTCAGACGCAGTGATTAATCCATGTGCTCTTCTGAGAATGTGTGGAATTATAAATCTCAGTTTCATTGAAAAGTAAGGAATACCAAGCTCCATGCAATAAAATATTATCTAATCTTTGAAAGGAGTGTTTTGGGTCGAGACACAGATATGCTTAGTTTAGAAGAAAATGAATTAGTGTCATTAGTTTGCTTATATGAAAATTGGATTATTGTACAAGACTGAGGAAGATGGACCATAATGATTGTAGGAAGATTTTTGCCTGTCTTGTGCACATGGACAAGAACTAGATTTCCTTTATTCTTATTTAAAAATTCCACTGCCTGGGTAGAATAATAAAAGTTTATCAGGATGTGGGTTAATTTTATGCTTCATAGGAAATTAAAAAGTATTTGTATTTGCAGATTTTTTGTGAGAGCAGTGAATATATTGCTAATTACTAAAAGATTTTGAAAACTGGATTTAAATAAAGCTGTGGCAGTACAAATTTATTTGAAATACTGTAATTATTTTTACTGTTTTTTCGACTAATTTAAATATATTAGTCGCAAATCATTCACAATTTCATTTCAGCTAGTGCAGTGGACAGTGAAGTAGTTTGTCAGCAAGTTCCTGTGTGAAGAGATACTGGTATTAACATGAAGAAGAATACAGTGGATTGGAAGAATCTCTAACTTAACCAGGTACTACTGGGTGAGTAATTAAAACACAAAGTTTTAAAAAAACTCAGCCACTTCCTAAAAGCAAATACAATGCTGGACATGCCGAATTAAACCTTTTGTCACAATTGGATTTCTATAAACTCAGTAGTGTACTTGATGTGCAGGATGGGTGCAGTTCGCTAATTTGTTAATTCATCCAGTTAAATGGCAGTAGAAATTAATCTGAAGTTAAGCAAGAATGGGAAACAGAGTTGCCTCGCCTAAAAGATGACACCTCCACTTGAATTTTTTGTTGTGTTTCAGATGCTAATTGAATCAAATCCTGAAAAAGAGACATCTGCGTGGTATGTGTCCCCTTGAAGGTGAGTTTTACGAGTGAAATATGTGTGCCTCTTTTTAAAAAGAATTGCTATAATGTTAGTAATAATGCAGAACATTTTACGTCTTTTCACCAGCTTTCCACACAGCTCCATAGAAAAATTTGATTAAAACTTCAGATAGGGACATGCACAGAACTGGTGCTCATGCTTGTAACCATTTTTACCAAGATCGTTGAAATTTATCAGGTATAATCAAGATAGACAGAGAGGTCACCTGTTCACCCCCTCTGCCCATAACATTCACAGCTATGTTGTAAACTCTTGGAGCATTCAACAGTCTGCTGAATTAAAAAAAAAAAAAAAAGAATACACATCCTCCAACTCCGGTCGTTATTCTGCTCATCAGGCAAGTGTGGTTTCAAAAGAGCTGACTGTACCCAGCACAAGGCACTGAGGGTCTGCTCTATAGGTCTTGCTGTTGGTGTCAGATACTAATTTTTGGGAAGACTCTCAAATTCCTTTATCTTTTCATAGTTTGTTTACTTCACAGACTTACATACTGACATGTGTCAGTGAGATTGTCTGCTGGGCTTTGGTCTCTGTGAAGAAGAGTAGATTGGATCTCTTCCACTGTAAATGTTATGCTTCTGATTGATTTCCATGTGCCTGAGGGGGCTGGAGGGCCACAAGAAGATTTCTCGAGTCTAGGGTGTCAGAAGAGAGTATGGGTTATTAAAATATATTGGGTTTTTTTTGAAAGCTAGCAAAGATTACTGAGCTTTTATCTTGTTTTAAAAAACACCTGACAATAGCAATGTATAAGAAGAATCCAATTTTGCAGTCATAATGCCATGATTATTTTTGTTATTTCTTAAGAATAACGCAGTTCTTTGAAAGTACACTGTAATTCAAATTTGATTGGTTTTGTGCATTATACAAAACTTCTTCAGAACTTGTTCAGTTTTATTACACTTTTGTAGTAAATTTTATTAATGCACATTAATTCCATTGTGCTGCATTAGTGTTAAGGAACTGAAACATGCTTTAATTCAAAATCTGTTGGGTGAAGTTTTTATTTGTTTTTTTAGTGTAAGCATTCATTATTGCAGAAAACAAAACCTAGAGATGTTTTAGGGATGCTACCAGTAAAATTCAAGCCAATTCATCCAAAGTAAAAAATTACTGTAAATACTCGGTTCGTAGGAGGCAAACATTTTAGTTTTGAGTTTGAAATGGTTAAAACTGGGTTAAGAATTCTTACTGCTGTAACATCTGTGGCAGCTACCTGAACAATGCAATTGTATTTATAGGGAGTTTATGTATTTATTTTGTGTTGGGAAGCTTCCATGTTTGCTTAGTGCGATGAAGATTTGTGCAAAGCTAGTGTCTCTGTGCTGTGTCATCACTGTGATTAATTGTGACCCAATGGATGTCACAAGTTGAGAGGTTAGTGTAACTCAGAGTATGCACAGTGTGAAAAGACTCTGCAACAGCACAGGGTGGTGGTACCAGTCTGTGTTTCTTCGTGTGTCGCCCTGGTTTTTCTACTGTTCTGTGTTTTTACTTCTGTAGTAGAAGTTCTCATGCATTTTCTATAAACATAGCTCTTGTTTTCCTAACCGGCCTAGGATGTTTTCTGATCTTCTGGATTGTTGTTCATTCCTTTCTCCAAGGCGGAGAAAGATGATAGACTATGTTCCTATCCTGTAAAATTGCAGAGGTGTTAACCTCATCTACCAATGTGTGGTTGTTTTAAGAGAGGTATAAAAAGGTGAGAATAAAGGTGGGCAGCGTCCTTCGCTCTGCTCAGTGGTCCTGACCTGCTGTCTGAATCTGCGTGTTCGTGTCCGACACTGCGACATTCGTGTGCAAATGAACTTGTTTCTCTCAATTCCCCCAAGTGTTTGGAAACATAGACTACTTTCCAATGAAAGAAGGAAATCAAATATTGAGCAGGACTACTGCCTACAGGAGTAAGAACTCTAGGATCTGTCCCTAGAAATCCTACCAGAATATAGGAAGGAGGCTCTTTTGAAGGCACAGCAGCTTAAAATGCATGATTTAGATTAGACTGATTACTCTTAATAATTTTGTGAAGAAAACCTACCCATAGTTTTAATTTATGCCTTGAAAATGTACCTGAATAAAATCTTTGCTCGTGGAAAGACAATTCCTAGTTAAAACAAACAAACAAACATAGTAAAGCTGAAAGTAAGGCAAGTTCAAAGGAAAGGAAGGTGGGAGAAAAATTAGAATGTGAAAGCATTGAGACAGCATCTATGTATCTGAGTAGCTGACTGATCCTATCATTGAATAAAAAAGTGTGAGGACCTCAAGTTCATTGCTCATGTTGCTGTTTCCCCTCATACTTTCACCACATATGTTTATATTAGGCTATATAGCCTTCTAGCATATCTTCACATCAGAAATTAGACAATAAGTGCTGAGATGAGTTCAGTTCCCACAGTGGCATCTGTAGGAATTGCACCATTAAGCAGCCCAGAAGCTGAGGACATTCCTGACACATTAAGTCGTTCCTAAGAAGTAGTTTTATAGCAGGTGTTTGTCCAGATGTACTTTGGTATATCCATTACAAGTGCTTGTTTGACTCAATACAAGGAATTGCCCAGAGTTTTTGTTTATATAAATGGTAATTTACTCAGATTCTGACATAGAAGTGTAGTAATACCACTGACAGTTGTATCTCTTGTCCATTACGATAGCTTGATTTTCATATAACTGGTGTTACTATTTTATCTGTCTGCATAGTTACTTTCGTTTGAATCAGCAATTAAAGCAGAAAAAGTATTGCCATCTAATTTCCTATATCAGTTTTGTAAAGATAAAAAACGTCAGTGTTGACACAAGGGATATCTTAAGGCCAAAGAGGTAATAAGTACGTCCCCTAATTTACAATTCATGGATCTGACTTTTACCATAAGCACTGGCTGCCTGGTTAGCTGTTGTCTGGCCACGCTTAGATTTTAATTATAATGAAAAAGAGTGAAATAAGCTCTCTTCTTCCCCCTTTCAAATCTGTAACATGTCTGTTGCTGTTAATTAGAGGTCAATTTATTTTAAATTGTCTCCCACTCCACTGCTTCTTGAATACCGTTACATAACAATGGGAAAAAAAAGGCCTATTAATCTTCAACAGCGGGAATAAAATTGCACAAAATTCCTATTATTTGCTGCTGTACAGAGATAGGTCTTTTTCTTTCTACGTGCAGACAGGAACCTTGCTGTCCAGCCCCCGTGTCTTTTGACACAGCAGAGTGAATGGTGCTGTCATAAGCAGGGCAGGGTTTTGGAAACCTCTGCTGCCTGGCGCAGCTCATCTCTGTGCTGCCCTCCCTGCTCCTGGGCAGCTGATATCTCAGCTGTGCTGCGACCTGGCCACAGAGGGTTCGGCTGTGCACAGACTGAGTGTTGGCTGAAGGGGAGCTGCTTGTGCCTGAGGGCTTTGTGGTAGTGCTGCTGCTCATGCTTGCCCAAGTGTGGTGGAAGAAAGGGAAAGATTTTTCTCTTGGCATAGTGAGGTTATACAGACTGGATAATCCCACGAAAGTGGCCTCTCTGGTGTCTGTACTTTGTCTTCACAAAAGATATTTGCTCTGTCAGGTGTGTAAACTTTCAATTTCTCCTGGCTGTACTAGCCCAAAAAAGCCAGCTGCTTTTCCCTGCCATTTTATCTATCTCAAAAAGAAGTAAACATTGCACTTGTGAGGTTTGTTTCTGATTTTTCTAACGTGTTCTTGGTCCAACTCTTGTTAAAAAAAAAATAAATAAAATACTGTAAACAGGAGAAAAAAACAAGGCAGAAGTGTAAAAAATGTAAACTACCAACACAGAATTGTGGAAAAGAGCAACGTATTGAGGGTGAGAAAGCCTTATACTGCTCTTACTCTCCTTACTTTAACTAACAGCTCTTTGTCATCTTTGTCTGCATCAATCTGTAGCCAACATTTAATTTAAACACTTTGGGGATTACACCAGCTCATGGAGCAAACATCTATAAATTGCCAAAGCTACATTTTTCTCATAGGAAGAAATTCTAGTCGCTCTCCCTTAAGACGGGGATTGCAATGCATAACTCTCAACATGTGAATTATTTTTTAAAGTGTTTAATTTGTGTGTTAATGTGCTGCAGTATCATTTCTTCCATTTCCTTGAGTTCTGTAGGACCAATTTCACATGCCACGAAAGATAGTTCTCAACTCAGTATAAGAATACCAGAGCTTCTAGGATGTGATGCATTGAACCAAAGGAACTGATGCCCACTGAGCTTTGCCTTTACCCCATGGAAGACCATCACACAGCTGTGATTTAGTAAAGGTACATGGCAGTGCTACCTAGCAGACACTGCCTGGCAAAAAGTAAAGAGTGAAACAAATGTAAATGATTAATGGTTATGATAATAGTGACTGTTTCTCTTTGTCCCCTACAACAACGTGTTCTTCAGGGTATGGTCTATTTTTAGTGTAATATGAGCTGTTCCCTCTCAATCTTACCAGACCAGATACTGTTTCTAGATAAGGTACTGTAATTTCTTCCCTAAAATAGATTCAGAAGGTCAACACATGGACTGCCCACACATGTAAGCAAAAATATCAACAGCCATTAATGACATCTATAAGACTGCCTTTTTTTTTCAGAAAATTAATTCCTATAAATATGCTTCTTGGCATTGCTCGCGTTTATTGGTTCATTGATCCAGAAAGTGACTTCTAGTCCTTTTTCAAACTATGAAGCATGTGGTAGATCATGACTTTCCTTATTGAAGCCGTTGAAAAGAACCAAACGAGAACTTTTTTATCACATCCCCCCTGCCCTACAAGTTGGCCTTCAAGTGGCATCTTCTTAGCTGGCTCACAGTGTGAACACACATGCTCTGAAGAATTGGCCTTGACTACAAAAAGAGCAGGTATGACTTTCACCTGTATATCTTCTTACTTAACTAAACTGTAATATCTTATTCCCATTTTTAAATGTGATTTTAGTGGTGAGACTTCTTTTTCATTGTGAAGAGCCTGTTCATTGTTGTTCTACTCTCTTAAGCTGTTATCTACTGGAAATCTTCACAGCTAATAGCTGTCTGCTGCACAGATCAATTCTCCATGCATCTGCATCTGTTCTACACCTTCATTTTATCCTTTTTGTCACTAAATAATTCCACTCTTCTAGGAATTACTACAGCAGTCAGGAGGCTGCTCTTGGTCTCAATATCTCATATGCTCAATAGATGTCTTTAAGCAGAAAACTCTTCACGTATGATTTGTGCAGCATCAGATGGCTTGCTTCATATTCCTTGGGACTTAACAATTGACTCAGAAAAGTTCACACGATTATTTTCCCTCTTATACTACCTTTTCTTTGCTGCCACATTTGTTTCTTTGGAATGTTCCTTGAAAGGAGGTTTATCCAGTTGAAATTTGTCAAATCTTTATATAAAATCCAAATAATCCGGTCGTATGTCTTGCCATTGTTGATTTTCATTGTAAATTCTTCAAAGGGAAACTTAGTGGTAGGCAAGAGCTCCTGAGGAGCTTATTACCCTTTACTTGTCAGATAGGACTGAGAAATCCACATCTGGATCCTCAAGGAAAAAAATGCTACGTGACCTATTGGCTGGAATTGGTATTCTGTGTAACAGAATTGCATAGAATCCAGTAATGGGTCAGGTTGGAAGGGACCACAGTGCTCATCTGGTCCAGCCTCCCTGCTCAAGCAGGGTCATCCCAGAGCACATGGCACAGGTTGTGTCCAGATGGTTCTCCAGCGAGGGAGACTCTTCTGGACAATCTGTTCCAGTACTCAGTCACCTGGACAGTAAAGAAATTCTTCCGTGTGTTCAGGGGGAACTTCCTGTGCATCAGTTTCTGCCTGTTGCTTTTTGTCCTATTGCGTGGTTCATCCTACTTAAGGATTTCATCCAGCAGTATTTAAAAAATGGATGTAAAAATAGTAAGTTTTCTTTCACCAAAGTTTTTGACATTAATAGCATTTGACTGACATAAAGGAGTCAGTGATAATTTAACACAGTTGTGAAGAAAAAGACCTTTATAGCAATTCACATGTAATTTTATTTTTTCATGAGAAATTATTTAATACTGCACTCCTATTGGAACCTAGATTTTTATGTCAATCCTGGTTAAGTGCTAATTTCAAATTATTTGAAACTCATTTATTTAATTATTTTTTTAATTACTGGATAAAAAGTAATTCATGCCTTTTAAGGCAGTTTTAAGAGATTTTTTATCTTTTCTTTCTCCCTCTTTTTTTTTTTTTCCTTGAGGGTGAAATGTATACATACAAAATCTATATCTCATATTTGCTTTAATTTAATTTAAAACTACAGTTGCCACCACCTGCCAAATCCTATAATGGAAGTAGTATAATGCCATAGTGACTGTGCTGGCAGTATTGTAACTAACTTGAATTTATTGTTAACATTGTTAACACTAGGAAACGCTGTAAATCTCACCTGGAAACCTTCTTGTACATTTTCCAGACCTAAAATTTTTTAAGAGCTGCCAAAATTCTTTCATCTCAGAGTCAATCCTCAGAATTTTCCCATTTGGCACTTGCCCGTTTCAGATTAAGTGTGCTTCCTCAGTGTGCACAGCATGTATTTAGGGACGAGGCCAAGTTCAGCTAGGGTCAAATCCCATTTATGTCCCCAGAGGGACATTGCAGGGAAAGGAGACAGATCTTTCCCTAAGGTTTCTGAGTTAATTGTTTTTATTTAGCCCTTTCAGGCTCCTTATTTTCTTTGGGGAATTATTTATAAGACCAAGTGTGTCGATTCATGGAAGAGAAGGATTCATGGAAGAGAAGAAGGATTAGTACTGCTTTCAGATGTGCTCTTTTATATGCATTTTTAGGAAGCTATTTTCTTTGATACAAGGCTCTACCTATGAAATAATTTTGAAATTTCCTTTAAACGTGTTTGTTTGGGGTTTTTTTCATGTGTCTTTCCTTTTTGCATTTACTTGTTGGACTGAAGAGTAGTGGCCGAAGGTGTTTCACACTAGTTTGTTCTTAGGATTTGTTGTTTCTTAGTAGTCCACCAGAAATTAGTGATTTGGCATGTAGATATTTAGAAAGATAGTGTAATTCCACAAAACTGTCACTGTCTTCCTGCACTTTGCAGGTTTAGGTATTTTTAATGTGCAACCTCTGGGACACCAAAATTTATCATCTTTGTTTTTGAGGGTGAAGTCTGAAACTTTTCAATGTAATTAAAAGATTTTCATTTTATTTGATATTGCAAGGTTAGGACCAGGGCTATGATTAATGCTATCTGTGAAAGCAGTGTTTAAGGAAAATTTTCAGTGGACAAGGGTATTGCTATGGTTACTGCTTCAGAATGGAATTCATTCTATGAAGAGTTGATTCCAGAAAAGCTGTGGTAGTGTCTACTCTTGGATGAACACTGGATGACAGAACAAATGGAATATTACATGCTCTTGCTACACAGAAGATAAATTTTAAATTCTCTTTAGAAAAGAGTGATCATAAATCCTCCATTGCAGTACACAAACAGGAAGGCCTTGTTTCTAAACAAAGAATTAAATAAAAAGAAATAACTGCAGCAATTAAAGTTTTTATTATATAGCATATGTTCCAGATTTTGGTAAAATTTAGTTATATAATTTCCCATTTTGCTTTTAAAATGTGCAAAGTACTGCACAAGTGTATGTATATTAAATATTAAATGTGTGCTGCGCAGTAACTTGGAAAAACCTATCAAAGTTCTATTTGTATTTAAGTTTCTGATCATATAGACCACTAATCTTGTTAAAATCATGACCATCAGCAATCTTGACCTTAAAAACAATTTAAAAACACAACAAAACTTTTTGGCAAAAATTTTAGGTTTAGTCTTCATTAGAAATTAAAAAAAGAAAAACAAAACACAATTTATTTTCCTTTTTGCATCATTTTAAAGACAGCTTCATAATTTTTCTGGTGAACATAATTTTTCTGAAATGAATGTATAGGAGTGTTAAAATCTCCATCCTTGGAGGTATTCAAAAGCCACCTGGACATGGTCCTGGGCAACCTGTTCAAGGTGATCCTGCTTGAACAGAAGGTTGGACAAGGTGATGTCCAGAGGTCCCTCACAACCTCAGCCGTTCTGTGATTCTGTGAAATTGAAATAAGAAAAACATTTTCTATTCACTCTTCATCATTGGTCTTAGATGGGTTTTAGTACGTCAACCCTTCTTCCTCTTCTGTTTCCTGTTAGAGAGTGTTGGAAAACAGTGTGCATTATTTAGGGCCCTCATTATTTAAGTACCACTTGCTGAAATGGAGCCAAAATCTTTCTGAGCCATCCATGTGTTGGTGTGATACAGATCAGAGTAACCAACTGTTTTATATGTAAAGCAGACGTTCCTATTTGATGGGAGTTTCTGCTGGCCCTTGGTGAATTCCAGAGAATATTTTTTTATTACTTTTCTGAGGAGAAGGGTGTTTTGGTGGAGACGATACAGGGGGAAGATGAGATTTATAGAAAGAAGTTTGAATTTATAGGCGAGAAGTTGGTATGGATACACTCACAAGACTTCCCTCTCCCAAAAATAGGACTGTTCTGTATAGCACATGCCATTTATTGCTTTTTACTCAAGAATACAAGCAAACTGTTGTACTTGTCAAGGATTACTACAGGCCATGGATCACTACTGTTCAAAAAAAAACTTTATTCTAATTCATGATTTTTACTGGATTGATATTTTTTATTGGTCTGCCTTTTTCTTATTTTAGTAAAAAAAATGTTGCGGGTTTTTACCATTTCCATATTGGTGAAAGTTATTGCAGAGTTTTCTGTGTCATTCTGGTTTGTGTCTATGCATACTGTCTGCTAATGGCTTTAGTAATCAGTTTCTTTCTCCTGCTACTTGATTTATTTCACTACCAATCTAACCCTAAAATAAATCTGGGATTAAAAGCTTCATTTAGTTTCACCATTCAGGAGCAGATAGCCATAGTTTCATTGGACTACTTGCGAAAGTAATTTGGATTTCACCCAGAAATATTGAAGCAAATGTCACGAGGAAGCCCAGTGACAGGACAGAGCAATCCTCTCCCCGTTTCTTTCACACAAGGACTCTCAATAGCAGTGTTTTAGCCAGTACAAATGAAACCACTAGAGAACTCAGAGAATGTTTTTTTTTCTGCTGTGTCTTTATTAGACAGCTTAAATATTTCTTGTATGTTAGCTGTCTGGAAAGAAAGGTTATTGTGGCTAAGCAATAAAGAGAATCAGGATTTGAGTAACTCCACACTTAGAAAAGAAAAAGACATATTTGCTAGTGACAGCAGAGACTGGGACTGGCAGCATGCTGCGAGATCTCTGATTAAGTGAGTAGTTACAATGTGATGTGGCAGCTTAAGGATAAAAGAAACTCTTTTTGTATTATTTCCATGGAAGAGGATGATTGATGACCAGATTTCTTCTATTGTCCACAAATTTTTGTGATTCAGAAGCACAACAGAAGTCTTTACACAATTTGAAAATAATTCCTCATTGTCTGGTAAATAGTATTTTTGTCTGAGAAAGAACAGAAGAATGTCCTGAGTAAAAGTTTGTCTTGCCTTATTGTCTAAATATTGTAGGATGTATTTAATAAATTCCTTGTAATCTAAGCACGTTATGTTTCCTCTAAGGCCATGTTCCTTCACCTTAGATATTTTTTAATGCTAATCTTGAACCTCAGTCTCCCCCACAGTATCTTGATGAGTTAACATTGGACTGGCAGGAAAGCAAATTTCTAAATCCTTTTACCTTCTTGGAAAAAAAAAAAAAAAGACAACATGCAGAGGAATGTTTTATCGCTGGAGACTTCACAGCCTTGCAAAGCTGATTTGCCTGTCAAATGTAAGAAAAAGAAGTCTAGCTAATCCCCTAAACACATAATAATTAGCAAGTTCTCACATTTTTACGCCTGTATTGCTGTAAAAAAAAAATTAAGTGGCCTAAAAAGAGCTTAAAATAAAATCAGTGTTTCTCTGTTAATTTGGAAATGCCCTGTAGTGGAGTTACTGGCAAATGACTGTATGTGTGTCTAGGATATATATACAGAGAAGCAATGAATATCTCTCACAGGCAGATTTATATTCATTCTTGCTGTGACAAGATGGCTGTGCTGTAAAATCCAATTAAAAATGGACGTTAACACGTGGGATCCACGTTTGTTACCACATGCCGCTTCTGGAGTCCGTGGGCAGCGTGTGCCCCTTCAGCTGGAGATCAGCGCTACAGTTGTCCTCAGCTGTCACCACCTAACAGAGTTAGTGGGTTCTTTATCCCCCAGGCTGCTCTGCTGCAGGGTGGTGAAATAGCATTGAATGGGAAGTTTGATCCTACTCCTCTTTAGAGCCAAGAGCAGGTTTAGAAAATATCTTTTGTTCCAGATTTCCAGCTTCTGCTAGTGAAAATATTCTGTGGACGATGAGGGAACAAAAGCTCTGTACTTTAAGGACTGCATAATGATGTGCAAGGACAGAAATGCAGGACAAGGGTTTAATGGCATTTTTGTTTGTCTAGTGAAAAGTTTCAGATAGATTGGTCTAATTATAGTTAAGTACCAAATGCGAGTGGGAAGTCATTTGAATTCCCTAAGCCAGATGGTCTAATTCATCTCTCATTTAAAGCACTTTGATATGAAAATTTTTAAAGGGTCTAATGCTCAATTTTACCACATTTAGTTCTATAGAAAGGTGGGAGAGCAATCTATTGCCATGTAGGATTTTACAGTCTGGGTGTGTGAAATGAGAACTTAACCACCAAGAACTGCCAGCATCTTGCTGTTACGTAATAACCCAGTCATGCTTTCCTGCTTGTGCACTTCTAGCTGTAGATGTAAACCGTTAGGAAAACAAAATCTTCGTAGCCACTCTCTGTCCAAAATGTGCACATTTCTTTCTCATCTACCGGTCCTCCAGTTGCTGGGGGGCTGGATGTTTCCCCTTAGCAGGCTGACTGGCCTTTCTTCCAATTGTTTTGTAGTGAATGAAGTTTGAAGCCCAGAGAGACGAAGGGATTAAATCTATTGTCTGAGGCTTGTTTTCCCCAAATGTGTGTCATGTTCAAATGTGTTTGTCTGGAAAAAACACCATCGGGGAAAAAGATTTTGTATTCTCTATTGTTATGGGGATTTTGAAAGGTTTACTGAGGCTGTCAGCAAAGAGATTGGTTGAAATGAGATTTCTGTGATCATCTATTTACACTAGTTTAACATGAGAAATTTAACAGTGTCGTGGTTTAGGAGTGGGATTCTCCAATTTAGTACTCCCACTGAAAAAAATGTGCTCGGCTCGCCCTCTCCCCCTTCAACTGGAGGAACAAAAGGGGTGTGATAAGAACAATTTACTGGAAATAGCAGTGAGATAGGAAAACAAACAGTAATAGTAAAAATATTAATAACGAAAATGTACAAAAGAGAGAGTGATTCATATGGGACAGTGTTCACCGCAGAGCCCCTGACAGTAAACAGTACTAGACATCTTCCCCCGCCACATTTTCTTGAGCAGAAGAAGCCTCTTCTCCTTGGAAGAGAGTCCATTTCCCTGACCTTGGCTGGTATCCCTGTCCTAGCCAGGTTCCCTGCCAGCTACTGCAAAAGATTAACCCTGTTCTGGCTGGAACCAGGGCAAGTAGGGACTAAACCTACAATAAAAATAGTGATCATTAGTTACCCTGACCTACTCTGTTTCCAGTCAGATGTAGTGTTTTATCTGAAAGAGGTTGTTTATTCAGATACACATGCTCTGAAGCAAAAAATCCTGCATGTTTCATGCATTCTTGTTCAGTTATTCAGGCTCAAGCTTTGGTACTGCATATTTGCATGAACCTGAATCCTTGGCTTCTTAGGTAGTTTTCAAAGTGGAGTCACTGTTCAGCTTTAAATTTTGTGCTATTTTGGCAACTTTATAAACATGGAGGGACAATTCTACTGGAAATCTTTTCTAAATGATTACCTGACCTTGACATTATTACCATGTAATAATTTCTCAGTTTCTCAGTTGGTCTCAATAAAAAGCTTCTAAACTTTTTTTTTTTTCTAGTGGAAATACTGCACACTCAGATTTACTGTGGAATTTAAGAAGAGTGCTACTTTTTGCTTAACTTTCTCCTATGACAGATTTGCTAGGTAACTGTATTCATAACATTCCGCTATCTCAGCCTGACAGGCTTAGCACCTTTTTCTCTTCCTCTGAACTTCCTTAACTGCCAGTCTAGCATATTTCAGGCTTAGATACTTCTAACTCATTTTAAAGGCAAACTTATAATGATGAACTGGGAAAAGTAGTTCTCAGAAGAATTGTCAGAGCTGGTGGTCGTAAGAATATATGGATCCCTTTAGTAACAGGAAAGATGGCATCTATCTGAATGGAGCTGACAGGGATAAAAATTAATTTTGTGAAGCGAGTTCTGTCCTAGTATTCAAAAGCTATTTCCCCTGAATCTGTGTTTTAAATCATTGGTTTGTTACTTACAAGAATCACTTACAATTGATGCTCCTGATCCTCAAGGGCTTTGCCTTGCCTCAAACTATACCTTTTCCTGGTGCGTATGCGAGTAGTATCTGGGAGGCCTAAAGGAAAGCACGGAGGAATACACAGCTGTATCAAACTAAACCCCGGTGTTTTGTGGTCTCTGCCATTACAAGTTACTGTATTGCTGACGCAAATTCTGTAAAACTGTGTTGTAGAGAAATGAAACACCTAAGTTATTGCCAGGCTGCCATTAACATTGTGACCTATCATTGATGCCAGCTGAGGGGTGATTGGTGAAAACAGAACCTCTAGAAACATTTTTTTCACCAGCTTATTGACTTACGTACAGAAAAACATTAAGACAGTGTCTGTCTGTTTTGTAACTATCATATTACCTTTCTATTTATTTTCTCATCTAGACATATTAAAGGAAGGCAAAATAAAATCTATCCATAAGATAAAAGATGCATGAACCCTTCAAGCCCAGTCTGTATCTTCATCTGTGGTTGGTGATTATGTAACAAGGTGCTCTTCTCAACAAGCTTGTGCTGAACAGTCTTGGTGAGCCTCCTTGTAGACATGCCACACCATCAAGGAGGGGACAAACATGCTCCTTCTCCAACACTAATGGCAAAATCTGATAATAGTGACTACTATTATCCTACCTACGCTGAGCCTGTACACAGCAGAGAGTTTCATCTGATGTTTCTAGCTTGGTAGTGTTTTAATATAGTGAAGACTTTTGTTCTTATGGAAGCCCAGGTGCCAGTGAGTATAGAACATTTATAGAACATTGTGATTTTTCACATGTAATTTTGAATGTAGTCAAGAAATAAAACCTATGCTGGGCTGAATGACTGTTTCTCTGAATTTGGTAACTATGGCAGCTGGGCATTTCCTGACATTAAAATACATATCATTAAGTGCATTCACAAAAAAGAAGTTCTGCTTGTGTGCCTCAAGACAGTCCTTGCCTTTGGACACAGGTCAGTAACTGAGGACAAACAGGATATCCTCGTGCAGTACTTCAGGTCTGAACATAGATCCACTTCACCTACTGTTTACGTTATTCTGTTGTCTGACAGTGCCTTCAAGAAGCTTCTGAGGTGTCTGTGTGCACAGGAAGTTTCGGGTGTTTTTTTCTGTAAACCTAGGTCAAATATTTATAATGGTTGCTGGACTATGGTATTCATTCCCCATCTATCTTCCTGAAATGAGATCTCAGCTGAACGAAAAACACAAAAGAAGGGCTTGTATGTGAGAGAGTGTCTGAACAAGGAACATGCTTTTCCTTTGGTAATTTTTTTTTTTTAATATTTGGTAGCACAAACACGTAAGCTGTAAAGAATGGACAGTTGTGACAGCAAAATAGAGTGGTTGTTGAAGTTATTGAAGCTGAAGATACATTCTTCTTGAAAAATCCTTCACTGCAGAAAATGATTTATCTGTGTGCAGGCTGAATTGAAACAGGTTAGAGTTTGCATTTAACCCAGAATGAAAAAAACTTCTTATATATCTGGGCTCATGCAAGTAGGTGGATGTTTTGAAAGTCAGAGATGTGCTTAAAAGTGAGAGTTAATAGGAATTTCTGGAAAGCGCTCCCCTTTTTTGGCATATCAAAGACTTGTTTTGTGGTCAGCAGCTAACATCTGTTTCTTTGTCCTGGTATATCATAAGTAGCTTTTCCTGCTTTCATCTAAAGATTAGAAGATAATGCTCTTGGGTCAAAGCTTATTCTAACTTAAACCACTGAAGTTAATGAGTGAAATTCTCCTCTATCACATTAGTACACCTGCTGCCCTGAAGTGTGTTTCAGTGATGGAACTTACAAAACCACAGAATGTATTATTGTTTTGCTGGATTTTTTTTCTCTCAGCAGCATGGATTCACCTTTAGAAAGATCAGTGAAAGTGATCCATGAGGTTATTCAGCAGATAGTTTTTTTTCACTGAAGTTGCCATAACACTTTTGAACTAACCTTCAGACAACTCAGCTTCTCATCGTACCCTTTTTTTTAATAATGTAGCACGCATAAAAAGAGTCCAAAGCAGTAACATATTCACATGGAAACAAAGACACAGAGAAAGGCATTTGTATGCAGATACTAAATATTTTGTATTCCTTGACCCCTGAGAGACTAAGTATACATTTTAAAAAGATTCACTGCTCGAAAATAATTGTAGTAATGTCTGTATGGATCAATAATAAATTGTTTGCAGAAGTTTAAGAAAAAAGATTTGTAAACTTGAGACAACTAATGGCATCTTATTAAAAGAAAGAAGTTTTGAACCAACATTTCAGAAGGATTATAGGTAGGTCAGTCAAATACTCATTTCTGTGGAGGGGAATGTCAGGAATCATGTGATTGATAATGGTATGAATCTTTTAATAAAGCATTTGTAATTTCTGATGAGATTAGAAATTTGTTGGTAGGAATTATTGAAGTATATTTGGTAGAGACTCAAACTGCTGAGCCTGTATTATTTTACCTTCCATTGATTCTTTGCTACTGGGGACCCATATCAACTATTTAGGGGTTGTGGGTTTTTTCTCTTATTTGTTGGGTTTTTTTCCAAGAGCACTGAAATTCTGCAAATGACACAAAGACTGGTAGAGTCATAAACAGTGAAGAAGACAGACCACAGTTCCCTGGTTAGTTAGAGCCAAACCCACTGAAATAATTTTTATATAGGTGAAGGTTCAGCTGTGTATCTGGGGAACACATAAGGCTGTCATGCAGAGTGTGAGCTCTTCTGTCTTAGGCAGAAGCTTTTCTGAAAGGGTTTTATGAAGAATAATTAGTGTATCACAGTTGCAGAATGACATTTTGGCCAACCATGCATATGTTATTTAATGGTTTTCCTACAAAGTGTAAGCCACAAATCCCAGGATTGCTGCCTTTGAAGTTATAGGTTGAGTGATGGCTCTTGGAGATTGTTGGATTTCTTGGAGAATGTTGTTGTTGTTGTTCCTAATTAAAAGTGAAGTAGAAGAAGAAGGGAGGAGAAGAAGCCTCCAAGCAATATCCTGTATATTAATCCCCATAAGCAGAGTGCTAAGACCTGTGCACAGTGCTCATCACAGCATCCCATACAGGGAGCACCCGGTACCACAGAAACTGTCAGATACGTTTGTGTCTACCTCAGAGATGTTCAGGTGCTCTGTCCTGACAGCTCTGAGGGACTATGATGGGATTATGCCCTTTTTGGGTAGAAATCATTCCTATGCTTTCTTGGAGATTGTATTGTCATTTCTACTTAAACCAATTCAATAGGGAACATTTTATCTCCTGCTATTTGATTTACTAAAAAAAGGTAGACTCAAATGAATTCTGGATGCACAAATTAATGGAGTTTATGCTCTGATGGTATGGATTATTGTTTCATATCAGTAGGCGTTTTTTACTGCATCTAAAAGAGAAAAATGAGGCATCTTTGCTTACCTGCTCTTACGTATAAAAGCATTCATACGAAAGAGGGGAAACAAGAAAGGAGGGAGCAAAATTTGTATGCTTAGAATCCTGGTTTCTTACTCTTTTTAAAAGATCTGTCCAATATGTGGCTTTTCTAAAGTATTTATTATTCACCTTATGGCTTTCAAAATAGTATACCAAATACATTGGTTATGGAAAGGGCTGACTACTAACAACATTACCTTCTCTGTGCTAGTATGAGTGAAGAAACTGAGTCAACACAACCTAAATCCAGAGAAATGAAGTAAACTAAAACCCGCAGAGCCCAGAATAATGAGCATGCGGGGGAAAGGCAGTTAGCTCTGGAAAGCTGAAATGGATTTAGAAGACAACTAAACTATTTTCCTTAGAAGCAGAACACCGGAACAGTCTGGTAACACACAAGTGAGTGAATGTAAATATAGGCAGAAAAGGGGCAATCATTTTACCCAGATTTCCCACCCCCCGCCTCTAAAATTATTTGCAATCTGCAGTGTAGTACATGCTTTGAGTAAGAAGTGATGGAGAGAGAAAGAAAAGAACCATTTGTAAACATCTTAAATTTGCGTTGCAGTTTATAATATGCGTGCTGTCATATTTTACATGTAGAAGCGATTGTCCCTGCAGGCTGAAGTCAGCTGCTGCATTTCTCTCCCAAAGTCAGCCTACCTTTCTTCAACTAGATGAGGCATGTAATTGGTGATAGGTTATATTGTCAGCCATAGAACTTCTTGTTTGCTAATAGACCCTGAATTTTATTTATATTGCTGGCTCAATGCAGGATAGTGTCTGAATGTCAGATCAAGGAGTTTCCTATGTTAGTTTCATATTTTTAACCTTTTGTATAGAGGCATAAAAATAAAAGGGACTTGGGAGGGTTCACATCTCTTGGAATATTTAGTACTGGAAAGGAGGCAAGAAAAAGCTGTGCTTTCAGTGTCTGAAGTATGAGCTATCTAGTTAGGGATTTGCTCATTCAAAGTAAATCCAGCTCTATGATAAATTCAACTCCTTTTACAAGGGTTTGTTCATATCACTAAGTCTGCTGCAACCCCTTGGGATACCTTTCAGATATTTACAATATAATATTATACACCCTTGAGAGCATTGCCAAGTGTAAACCTGGTTACCTGGGTGCCAGTTTCTTTCCAGTTCTGTCCTTCTCACCCTTGCTTAATGATCATTTAGCTTACAATTCTCTTCCACCTACTCAGTATTTGTCTTGTATTTACATGCCTGGAAATGAAGCACAGTGTTCCTGCTGCTCTCAGAGCTGAGCCACTCTTGTTTCTTTTGGCTAATCTGACTGGGCCTTTTGCATCTTCAGGCTAAAATTAAAACAACTACCAGTTATTTTTCAGCATTTGCATTTAGTATCTATGTCTCTATCATGGAATCAGTTTTCCTGTGAATGAATCTATCAGGTGAAAGACTTTTCTTTATGTGAAATCCTTTTATTACCAAGTCAGTCTGCTAATGTCAGTGTGTTTACTATGGAAAGAGAATACGTCAAGATGTTGAAAGAGAAAAGGAAGAAGAAAGTATACTCTGTAGCTACTTTCTATAGGGTAGGTTGTTTTTCTTTCATAATTAATTTTCTTAATATTTTGTTTTAATAATTCAAATAAGATGGCAAGGACGGTGATGTGTCCGTAACTGGCATCCAGGAAAATAAATTGTTTTCTGATTAATAGCTAATGTATTTGTGACTCAAGCATGATGAAAAACTGACTAGAGGGCTGTAGAATTTCCCTAACCCTAGATTACTTTATTTCCGTGAGGGTGCTTAAATTTTTTTTGAGGTAGCCTTTGAATTTTGTCTTTCTTTTGGATTTCCACTGACCTTCAGTGCCACACAGTCCAACCATTTCATAAAGTGTTGGAAAATAGCCTCAATGCTGAAGGAGAACTGAGGCAGAGAAAAGAGGATATATAATGTCATAACAAGTTTATCATAAAATGAAAGCAAACCATGTCTATTCATCCTCAGCTTAAGGTTATCCTACTTTCCCTAGGAAAATATATCATGTCAAAATTTCTGTGAAACTTGGGAAAGGTTCCCTGGTGTGTTTCTGACACCACATTTCTGGCAAAGCAGTATAAGCTACAGCAAATACTCTGACACACGATATCTGTTTTCAGGTATTTCACTATCCCTGCGTATTTCCTCCACCTTTCCTTCAGACTATTAAAAATACTGTTTCCTTTCCTTCCCTAAAATGGTGGAAGTGACAGTGATGCCCACTTGTCACTATACGTTCCGTCTGAATATTTCTTTACTGCAAACAATGTGCCTTTTTTTTTAAACAAGGAAGCCCAGTTTATTTGTTAAACATTGTTCTTCCTTGGTTAAGGAATAGTTTTAGTAAAACAAATACAGTTCTAATTAAGAAATATTTACTAAAATGCCTTGAAGAATGTACTGTTTTTATTTTTGAAATACCCCATTGTGAAAGAGAGACTGGCCTAATCTCTAGAGGATTCTTTTATGTTCTTGGTAGTGTAGTAATTTGTCCTAAAAGAATTTTATGAAAACAAAAAAACCCCAAAACTAAACCCACAACTCAAGTGTATTTTTGTGTGCATTTGTAAGATGAAATTCATGTCTTATTGAAGACAGAAGGTATTTTGTCTTGTCACATTGAGAAAAGACTCAGGACCCTGAAAACCTAGGATGTCCTTAGGGTCTTGTAATGTATCACAGCAATTTATCATGACTGAATCCATGTTAGGAGGTTGATCTGCGTTAAGCACAGTAACGTATTTTGAAGATACGTTTTTGCCTTGGTTGTGTTGTGAACTCTGTAGTGCCTGAGGAGTTAGAAATAATCTTTCTTGCTGTCGTCTGTTTTACCAATGCGTGATCTATATCTCTGTATGCCTTATCTTTTCAGATATTTGTAGAAATCTCCCTGCTCGCAGTGTATGACAATTTTTTGTTTCTGTTCTAGTCTTGCTGCTTTTGAGTGTTTAAACCTGGTAAGCAGGAGAGTTGACTTTTAGCCTACTGGGTGGTTGACCTTTCTGGCAAAGAAATGGAGGGTTTATAACAGATATTATGTGTGTACTTTTGAACTGTGTAAGATAGCTCAAAATAATGTGTGATAGATACAGTGTACTGTAAAGGGTAAGGTTATCTTCCAGTGTATACCAGCAACATTGATAATCTCATTATCCTCTGTAAATTTGTATTTCTGCTGACATTTTGCCATTTGAAACTTTATTCATTTCCCTATGGTGTTTTGCATTTGTTTTATAAATGGTATGTGCACACAGCTATGCCATGGTCTAGAAGAAAGGGAAAAAAATATCTAATATTAAGCCCTGAAGGCATCTGTTCAGTAACCTGTATCTGAGAGTAAAGCAACCATGCTGCCATCTGTTATATTTTCTGTTTGATGGCTATTGCCCTCATTGTAGGTTATTGCAGGTCTCAAAGGGCTATGCTCACTTTGCCTTTGAGCCATTTGTGTAGAGAATAAAAAATATTTTGCATTTTCTCCTGTCAGTGCACAAGCTGTATTGAAAAGATTGCTTCAATTACTAGATCACTTATTTTTAAGGAGAATTGATTTTGTTTTCATGTAGTATAGATGAAAGTGAACTATCTAAGAGGTTTTTAAAATGTGATGTTGTTGCCTTTCATGACTTTGCATAATGTTATGACATTATTTACTATTTATTTCAGATATTTAGTCAAAAAAACCTCTCTGAGCAAGTCTATGTCACCTGTACACAACAAAAGGAAGGCATTATTTAGAGCTGAACGTTACAAAACAAAAAAATAACATGTATAGCAGTTGTTTGTTTTTTTTCATTTTCGTTCTAGCCACTAATCTGTCATGATCTTTGTCAGAGTAAGTCAGATGTTTTATGAAGAAAAAAAGCAGCTCTCTTCTCTCACTATGTTCATGGCTCTGCTGAGTGTGAAAGGTGCAATACACTGCTGTGATTCTTCGCAGATAGTAATTTCATTTCTTTGCCAGGACTAACAGGAAAGTAAAATCCCAAACATTTCACCTGCCAGTGCTTGCATTTAAACTGTAGCTTTTCTCTGAAGCAGAATTTTCCTCACTTTTTGAGTGAAAAAGAAAAAATTAACCATGAGACTGTGAGGTTGAAACACTTATTTTTGAGGAAAGAAATAGTCCAGAATTTCAGAGCCCCTTCATGACACTTAGTTCATGAAATGAAAAAGGAATGGCAAAAATATGTTCCTTATTTATTTCATTTTTAAGATAACGAAATGACAGCCTCTCCAACATGAACAGTTTATTAAAGCTAGCCAATCTTTAGGGGGGGAAATATTCCTAGATTAAATAATAACATTTAAAGAACCTGGGGTAGGAATATTTATAGCCATTTTTTAAGAATTTCCTCCAAGAATTATAATCTGAATACTTTGTAAGGTGCCATTGTAAATTCAGGGTTTACAACTCCATGCTTCAACTCGGTACTTACAGCTCAGTGCTGTGGAGTGTAGGAGGGTGAGGAGCAGCAGACCTTTTCATCCAGACAGACTACAAAGGCTATGTCAGCCCCTCTGTTGTTCTCCACTAAGTGAATTCCTACAGCAGTGGCAGTAATTGGAAGCAAAATATTATGAAAGCCTTCAAAGCATCATTTAGCATATTTTTGTACACAAGAGCATGTAGTAGACAAGGGGGAGTGGCTTTAAACTGAAGGACAGTAGGTTTAGATTGGATATCAGGAAGAAGTGCTTTACTCTAAGGGTGGTGAGGCACTGGCACAGGTTAGCAATCCCTGGAAGTTGTCAAGGCCATGTTGGGACCGCAACCTGGTCTGGTGGAAGGTGTCCCTGCCCACAGCGGGGGGGTTGGAACCAGATGGTCTTTAAGGTTCCTTCCAACCCAGGCCATTCTGTGATTCTATGATGTCATTTAACAATTGTAAACAAAGATGACAGTCAGCGTCCCATCAGGCATTTAATGTTTGGCCAACCAGCTTTAGGAATGAAACTAGCAAATACATTACCGTTTACCAACAAGTAATAAAGGCCATCTCTCTGCATATTTTACCTTGTGATCTCCTACATGAAGAAATTAGTTGTAAATATGTTAAGATATTTCCTGTTTCTTTTGTATGTTGGTATGAAAGCGATTGCAGCATTACTGGCATTTTTTTAACCAAGATATGCAGTGTCTATGAGGTGAGCAATAGATGAGGTTAACTAGTATCTCATTTCAGATAGAACTCTTATCTCTCTCTATTTCATCTGTTGTAAATGCTTTCCTGTAATTTAAAATGGTATTTCAGGTTTCAGCTCAGAGACTTATATATCCTGAAGAGAAAAGGAGAAGACAAACTTGTTTGCAGGCGGGAAAGAAAGCAAATGATCTTGTAGCAGGTCTTGGAAAAGGAAAATGGAGGTGAAAGCACCTGTTTGAGGTGGACCAGGCACCTGTGTGTTATGTGTTTAGTCCCTGTGAATTTGCTAGAGGAGAAATATGAAGTGTTGGGCATTTAATTAGACGTAGCATTGAGTTAGAGTGCACCTAGAGGCTGATCTCTTCTTGGCCAAAATGAGACAAACCTGTGCTAATATAGATTCTTGAAAAAAAAAGGATAAGAAATGGTAAATTGCTTGAACATCTGAAGTATGGACTCAGTTTCTCAGATGTTTCCCTGTATTTTCCCACAAACAATGGTACATTTGGATTCCAAATCCACCTTTGCAAGTGGTTCAAATGAATCTTATTGTATCAAACTTTCCTTTATACTATATTTAAATTTTTACATTTTGGTGGGAAGATGTAAGGCATTAAACAGACATAACTGTTTTTCTCCTTGTAGTGGTGCAATATGCAAATTTTGAACTTTAACCTCTTTCAGCTGCAGGAGTGGTTATTGAGTGACCATCTCTCCTTCAGACACACAGGGTGAGGACAGCAACTGTTCATAAAACAGCAGCCTGTTGCATATGCGATTATCTTTTTATCCTCCATGGCAATAGTTTCTCAATATGGAGTTGATGAATATAAAAAGAACCTGAAATGTTAATGAGGACAATTATTCTTTTCATTACTTCATTAGTGCTGATAGGTAACTTAGCTGAAGTTTGTCCAAGACCTGAGAAATGTGTCATTGCATAAAACAGGCCATTTTTTCTAGATGTAGTGAGAAACCTGGCTTAGAAGTGATAGAAAACACCTCTTAAATAATCCTGTCCAACTCCTCAAAGGGGGCACTTTGCAGACAGCTGTCATTAGAAATGGAGGCAGAAGACTCCTAGAGAAACATATTGTGTTGTTCAGAGTAGTTCTATTCATATTCCATAAGCAAAGGTATAAAAGGAATAAAAATCCCTTGCCTCGATCACTTTATTGGTGCACAGGATTACATAATGGAATTGAAAGTTGGAGGTGTTAGTGGGTAGAAAGAGAAATAGCTGCTTTTAGACAGTGTTACTTATTTGGGTTGGGGTGTTTTTTGCATTATCCAAGTGTCTTGTTATCTTGTTCTGTCTTATTTTGAGTGAGGGATCCAGACTCATGGGGCACTCTTTGGAAAGATGATCAAAAATGCAGTGGTGACTAAGTTTCTATTCTTAAAAGGACTTTTGCAGTCTTTTTGCCTATTGGTCGCTCTGGTTATGGCTTAAAAAGGAAAATTAAAGATGGCATTAAAAAAAAAGGGAAAGAGGAGGGAGGAGGGAAAAGGAGGCTCTAGCTGTTCAATTTTAAAACCAGTCTGTTGGTTTAGAGAGACTACTATTTAAATATTTAAAGCCTGCTGGTCTCTGGTACTTTACTGCTACACAGGTCAGTTCCTATTCTACAAAATTCCTTTTTTCCTCACCTTCTCTTCTTTCAATGTGACAGGAACAGAGACCATGTCCCTAGAATATTTGGAAAAGTATTTATAAGGCTCCCTGTAGAATTATTGCCTACATTTGTTCGTGGATATGGTCTCTGGAAACTGTTTCATGCTATCTAACTGTGTGCACAGCGTGTCCCATTTTTATATGTAAAAAATACAAGGTTATAAAGTCCTGAGTCTCAAAAGGTGAAATTTCTGCTAAATACTGCACTCAAGATACAGACCACTTTATTACTACTTTAAAAAGACAGAAGAAGAAACAAAGCTTTTCTAAAATAATCCTTTCAATTTTGACTTTTAAGAAACTAGACTAGAAGGCCTTTTTTTTCTTCATTGCAGATACCTTTTCACTTCAGTTAAGAAAAGTCTGTTTGAAAGGAACCTTTTGAAAATTAAGGACAACTCTAATCTGTCATGTGCTGTCTTTCAACTCCATGTTTGATAATTAATCCATTGTCATTACCCATCTTTTTATCCCTGAACTCTTCTTTTGACACATTCAGTCTTCTTTAGCCTTTAACTATAACATTTTCTGCTAAACCTAGGCTGCTTGGGAATCACTTCATGCCATTTTCTTCTCTTTATCTACTTCCTGTGCTTTCTTCATTGTGTGGACATGTCCAAGGAGGAAGCTGTATATCTGGGGAAATGACATGGCATTGAGGATGACAAAGGCATTTCTAAGGAGTGGGAAAAGAGACCCTGAAGAGTCATTATAACTGTACTAGGGTAGAGAGGGAAAGAGCTAAGTGCTTGTGCCTTCTGCTCCTCCTCCAAGTTTTTAAAAGAAGTCTTTTCAGTAAGTCACTACTCCTTCTGTGTTACTGAAGAGGAGCAAACTTTCCTCTGACAAGGGAGTCTTCACAAACCATGGACATTTGAAATGGTCTGTGGCAAGTTGTTCTCTTACCAGCCCAGAAAGAAGAAGAGGTGATTACAGATACATGGATGTATAACAGCGCATTGACTCAGTCAGCACTGCTGTGTAGTGTGCCCTGGAGTACCAGCTGCCAGAACTATGACACCACTGGAGTTGTTGCCACATTTATTAACCAAACCATCTGTCACTGTAAGATAAACCTGCGGATTTGTTTCCTGAGACAACAGACAGCTTTCAAAAATCAACAAGACCTGATTACTCAGCGTGACCAAGCCAACATAAATGCTCTTGGGACATCTTATTTGATATGTTCAAATATCACATACAGGGTTCAAAACACCAAAAAAAATTATTGGTCCTGCCCCCAGGAATGTTTGCTGAGTTAAAAGCTTTTCAAGCTGCTGCAGGTAGAAAAACAAAATCTTTCTCAAAGGAAGCTATTTTCTGCCCCAACATTGCCAAAATTTCAGATCAAGTAGCTTCAAATCTCAGGAGCTGAACATAGTGAATGACAGTATCTGATACACCTGTTGATGTGACTAATGCTGGATAACATGTGTCTTTATTGAAGAAAAACTACTTTTCTGTAAAGCTGTTCTGGAGCTCTCAGCAGGCTAATACCCATTTCAGGTATTTTAGAAGGAAATCAAAGATACCCATTAACAGTAGGTAGAGCATGTGGTGATCTGGCCAAATAGTGACAAGTTAGTGACAGTAAAGAATAATATCATGTTCCTTCAAAAATGTTACGTAATTCCTTATCAATTTCCTAAAAGAAAGTTTTTCTTATGTACTTAGTTACTGGTTTAGACAACCAGCAAAATTAGGCCTTGAACATATCCTTTCCTTGTACAAGACATTGCCAGAATGATCTCTTCTCTGTTCATATTCTGAACTTTTTTTTTCTGCACAGTAACTGTCTGCCAGACAACTGAATTACATAATTTCTAAATCTGGATGTATACAGTCAGACACTGACACACACTTCTGTGTAGCTATTAATTTATATACGTCTTTCTTGCTCCTAGCTCTGTCAATACTCGTTTACTCTGCCTTTTATCTCTTACCTTTCCAACTTGACAAAGCAAGGAGGCAGCCTCTCTGCATTTGCTCCCCTCTCCTGTTGAGGTGCTGCATTCCCATCTTACAGTAGAAGGCTTGTCTTAGACATATACAGGCACTGTATATATGTATATATTTATATATGCACACATATCTACACAATTCCTGGGATTCAATTCATCCCATAAAACTCACTAGCTATTCACCTGTTAAGTAAGATAATGTTCTCAGGTCAGAAAACACAGCATCACCCCCAGCCTGTTTCTCTCGTGCTTGGAGCATGGCACGGCAATTGATGGTGCCCTTGTTGTTATTAATACTTACACACATATATGACAGAGAAGAGAGAGAGAGAGAGAGAGAGAGAACAAGCTTATGAAATTAAATATTTAATTAATATAATGTGAGAGAGTGAGCTATTGCCTGAACCAGAGCCGTAACCAAGGGATAAAGCAAAAATTTCCACTGAATAATATATAAATGTAAAAATGAAGATTTCACATCGGTGAGTGTCTTCTTTTCAAAGTTAGGGAAAAGTTTTTTGCCCTTCTGATTTAAGAGGTAAGAATTACCATAGGTATTCTTTGGGAGCAGTCTATAAAATGTCATGTTGTTTGGACCATCCTTTTTCTTGCTTCCCACGAACTATATAGGTGCTCCCTTCAGAACTTCTCTTCAGGCTTTCCTTTGAGTGTCTCAACAGATAGAAGAAAAGGTGAATCTATATTAAAAAAGTGACCTTCAGCTAGATTTTATGCCAGACTTGTCATCACGGGTATCTGTACACACTCTTTATCTCTGCTTAATGTCCAGATTACTTCTATGCCTTTAAATATTTATGCTTCTGCCACAGGGCAGTCCAGCCCAAGGACATTATATTTTATAATATAAGTATTATACTTATTTATTAGGTTTGAAGTGCAAACCTCGTTCATTTTAGTATGTGAAAATTTTTCATTTTTAAATTATTCTCTGCAGCATGGCTTTGTCACCATGTGGGTGCTCCAGAGCTCTGAAATAAGGGATTCGTCAGCTGAAATGACATTGGCCTCTACTCAAGTTCCTGTACTTTCTCTTGCACGATAAAGAACGTTACAAATAAATGTCAGGAAAACCTTGTTGCTCAGAGGAGAGATTTAAAAGAGGGTTGTAGCTGATGGAGGGCAAAAGATGCCTTTTGTTCTCAGGACAAAAATCAGCAAGTAGAAGACCTTGAATTTGGGACATTGCTTTGAGGTGCTCCAAGAAATTAATTGGCTTCATTTATGATAGAGGATTCACTTGTCTCTACTCAAATGTTGTTTTGAAACAGATACTGGTGTGGGGTTTTTTCCCCACAGAACCAGATTTACGTTCGACTGTTTTTTCAAGAATTGAGCGTGATTTTACATGTGCAAAATGACAGATGGTAGAGACTCCATGAAATAATACATGCATATAGGTATTTGAACAAATACCTCATGAAAACAAGAACAACAGTGCTACTGCTAAGACTGTGCTATTATTTTCTCTATTTTACTACCGAGGCTTTTCTAAGTACTTTCTCATCTCGCTTCTCCACGTTTCCCTTTTGCAACATTTAAGTAACACATGCCTTCAGAAGAGTGATGGAGAAAATCTCTCTCAAAGGAGAACTGATGCTCAGACACAAATACTTTGAAATGTGGAGATTGTTTGGAGGCTACAAAGGCGCTTGCTATGTCTCTTTACAGCTTCTCTGTGCAATACCTACACAAAGCATATAATAAAAAGGTCTTTTTTCATGAACAAGGATTTAATACTGATAAAAAATGTGGTTATCTAGTGATATTCTTGTGTAGAATGCCTTTTAAAATAATTCATCCTTGCACACATTTTATAAATATAATGCATTATAAATATTGCAACCACAGTAGTTTCAGTAATTGGAACAAAAAGGTGTCTGTGATGCTTTCTTAGTTATTTTTTACAAATCCTTCTGTTCTTGTTATATATTCAGTGACCATATTCTGAGGCAGTACATTTAGCAAGTATTTGTTTCCTCAGTAGTAACTCTGAAACTTAAGAAGCAGTAACTGCCACTAAAGGTTATTCAGAAAACTCTTACAAGGAGGAATGAAGAAATAATTGTTTTGGCAACTTCATCTTGGTTGTAAGATATTGAAAACTACTCCAAATCCCACTGAAATAGCTGGAAAGATTTTCATTGACTTCAGTGAATTTAGGATCAAGCCAATTAAAAGCTGATAGCCTCAAACTCTCTCCCCACTAGTAATAATACCTATTACACTAGTAACTACCTCTGTTTCTCTGTTCTCCTTGCTTTTCTCTAGATGTTGTGACAAGCCCCTACTGTGTTTCTTTCCTCTCGCCCTGAACTAGATTTCTACATGATATGTTCTTTGACTCTGAGATACTACAGGTGATGCAGGAAAGCAAACAATCTCTTATTTTTGTGAATGCCTTGAGATTAATTCTCATTAATTAAAATTAATTTGATGATCTTTTTCTTAGTCCCATTATTGTAGCTACAAAACCCACTAACAATTGTATGTATAAAAGTATTAATATAAGCTGCTTTTTCCTGTTTTATTACTAGATTTTTTTGCTTTTATTGAACTTTTATTTCCTCTGCTCTGTGAGGAAGAGATTGCCTCATGACAGGACTTCATTGTTAGAAAGCAGGGATAAACTTTCACCAATCATAATATATGCAGGGAAACATCAAGAATTTTTTTTCAGGATGATAATATATTCCATTGTGTATGATCACAGCCACGTTGTTTATAATATGCTTAGTCACAAATAAGTTCACTGAACTAGTTTTTCAAATAATTAATAAATTAAAAATACTTTGATCCTCAGCTTTCCTTCTGAGACACACTATTCATTCTAAGTGGTAGCACTAAGAGCTGACTGACAGATACAAAATTCTGGTCTGTTTTTCAGTTTGCATTTAGTCCTACCTCAAAAAATAATTAAATGTTTAATATGTTAAAAAAAAAAGAGATAAAGAAATATTTTTATTCAAACTATTTGAAAGCAAAATAAATGGCAAATCCAAGCACAGCTTGAAATGGGAAGTAAAAGTTCTAATTTATTTTTCCTCAAAGGATTTTTTTACTAAATCAACTAGGGAATCCAGAAGAATGCAGGTTCAGAAAGCTCTTCACTGTTTCCTAAAGCACATTTTTAAAGATAGAGGGGAAGTTTTCGTAGTTTTTTTCACTCAGCTGTACTGAAACAAGGGATGCTCCACTTCAAGGGGCTCCATCAGGCTTTTGATGGACCACAGCGTGTGTACAAGCTGTGTGTCTGGAGATTTCTCATTAAGTCAAAGCACAAAATTATTGGTATTATTGGTACCAGCACTACTGATGTTACTGGTATGAGCGCTACAGGTACTAACCAGTGGATAGACAAATTCCTTCAGTCTGAAGTATTGCATATGTTTAGGGCTTTCTCTTTGCTTGGAGGATAGGGTGGGAAGTCAGCTTTAATCCGGCTCTAATCCTATGCTTGGTTACTTAACAAAATCTCCACTCATTTTCTCTAGTTCCCTGCACCTTTCCGTCACTTTTTCTCTCTCTCTTTCCCTCTCTGTGGTCTGTAGGAAGCAGTGGGGCTTCCTCCCTTCCTCTTTTTCAGGTTACATGGTGGTAGCTGACCGGTGAGTAGCTCAATATGAAAATCATTCAGTTCCAAAAGTTAGAATTTCTGAATGTGGGTAAAAATCCTTTTTCCTGCTCACGGAAATGCCACTGGATCAGCAATGATCATGCCCTATCTGATATTATCATCCATCCTGCTTGTTCTAAGGAGGAGAGCAGGAAGAGAGGAAGATGTAAAGAACTCACTATTGACTTTGTGACAGGGATTCAAACTTGAATAGATTTCCTTTGGCTGTGTTGGGATTTTGTGAAAACCTGGATTAAGCAATGGGATTCGTTTCACTGTGTGGTCCAAACCACAGGCAGATGTAGTCCCTTGGGCTGGACTGCCCTGTGGCACTTGGAAAGGGTAGGACTGAGAGCCAGGTATCTGTGACCAGTCTCAGCCAGGGCACAGTGCCAGCCTGGGCTTGCTCCTCACTGTGTATCACTCCTTGGCTAAAATCTTAAACATTAATTCTGAAAATAAATTAATTTGAGACTTTGTGTAATTCTATTAAACCCTCGGTGTAACTAGAAACGAAGCAAAGTGCTAACATTTGCACTTATTTTTTCAACTCTATATAGATTCATTAATCTTCATTCAAATATTTACTTACTGAATGATTCAAACTGTTAAACGTGAGCTTTTTCTTACCAGTCAATAGAGTAAAGATTTTGTTTGAACACTTTCGAAGTGCCAGCACAGGTGACATTTTCTTCACTATTGGCATGTATATCCAGTCCAGAAGAGGCGTGGAGCTACAGAGCTCCTGAAATACACACCACAGTAAGCAGGACACTTCAGAGGGAAGGCATGTGAAAGGTTTGTGAAGAATAATTTTCAGAGTGGTTTAAAAGAAAAAGTGACTTTGAAAAACTGGAAAAAAATTCATCTTGTCTTAAATAATCATTCAGTAGAAGGTTTTTTTTACTTTCTTCTTAGAAAATCACCAACTTGGCAAATTCAAGGCTGTAACAAAAAACTTGGTTGATTGCACAGTATTATAAAAGATCTTAGAGGGGATTGCACAGTGAAACTGTGGCTGGAATGTACTTGAGACACAGGAAAACCAGCAGTTTCCAAAACTTGATTTCCTGGAGTGTAAGGGGGAAGAAAGTCACTGAGATACATGAAGGAAAAGATTAAAGATTTGTTATTTTCACATTTTCTATTCTTTTGATGTTCAGGCAGTAGCCTGACAAGTGGATGCCCTGAATATTGCCAAAATGACTGACTTCCAGGTTCTTGTTCTCATCGTAGATAGGACACACACTTTGGCAGTAATTTTAAATCTTCATGGCATCAAAATGTTTCAAGATGATTTTTCTCTGACCCATTTAATTTTGCCTTTAGGAAATGTCAGGTGTGCCTTCTAAAATGAGGCCACATTTCAGCAAGCTTTATATACCACAAACTGAAGAAAAAATATTCCTACACTCTATATTATTTCCCCTTTTTTTGCAGGTTTGACAAAGAGGGAAGATAATAATAACATCACTTTTGATTAAACTGCTATGATTACCATTGTTATTGTTCAGTTCTTAGCTTTTCTAATGGATATTGAGCATTTCTTAATGCTAATACTGAGAAACTTTTAAGGCTACTTTGAAGGAGAATGAGAATCAATTGTGGATCTTCAGCGTAGTGACAAAAGAAGACTCTTCCTGAAAACCAGAACTAGCATGTGAGTATTTACTTGTAAGAGCATTGCCACAATACTTTCTTTGCTTTTCCTTTCACAAATCCATTTCAAAACCCTACTGAAAATTTAAACACTCAGAATTCTTCATAAGTATAAGCAAAAACAAATGAAAGCAGCTGCATCTGAGTGGGAAGCATCAGGCTGTGAGTGCATAAACTGCTGGCTGAAGAAAGGGTGTGTTGGTAATTAGAGGATTGCTTCTGATGGTCGCCCCTTTCACCACCCATAGGGTCGGTGGGATTCCAGACATTGCAGACATATCTCTGTGGTTGTGACAGTAAGGGGTCAAGTTTGCAGTGGCAGTCGCAATGATGCAGAATCTTCTAAAGGGCAAAGTGTCAGCCCTGCTCCTACTAGAGCCAGTGAGACTTCACCAGAGAAGCATTTTTGGAAACCCCACTTGTACCTTGCTGTCAATGTGAAATGCACATTTTGGAGTCTATTTTCCTGCCATAACAGAACCTCTTGAGAGTGCAGAAGAAAACGGTAACCACAAGAAAAGAAAGTGTACGAAAGTCAGTCTTGAAATAATGGCAAGCTAAAAATCAATACAGAAGACCCACTGCATAATGAGGAAAGAAGCAATGCAGAGGTGCTTTAAAATAAGAGCAGAGTATTAAAAGAGAAGCAATGTTGCTATGACCTTCACTGTAAAGTTCTTTGAGGTACATCACCACAGCCATTGCGTAGGTTTTGGCAGCAGCACAGTCACTTTGATCTCAGTTAATCAAGACAAAGAAATACTTTCTTGCCCCTAATTGAAAAGTTTCCTCCCACAAGCTCCACAGAAGGCAGTAGATTTGCAGTCCTATTGGTAGAATAACTGTGCTTAATAATAATTAAAAGCTTTCAACAAAGCGCCAGGCAGTTCAGTACCTGATTCTCCCATCTGCGGAGGTTACAAGTTAGTGGAGCCAGGTGAAGGTATCCTGACTGTTTAGGAAAAGATCCCAGAAAGATACAAGGTAAATACCACCAAAAAAGCAAGTACTAACATTGGACTAGTGCTTAGCACAAATTTCTGCATGAGTCCATTAATCACATCAAGGGACACTTCCATTCTTAATGGCATTATAATGAGGAAAAGCTTAGTATTTAACTAACTTCAGAATTGATTGTGCTTGTGGAGAATTTTAATGTATTACTAATGCAATACAAATTGCTGGAAATAGACATGTACAGGAACCAACTGAGATTTGATTATTTGGTTTCTATTTTTGGTAGCAAAAAAAATTTTAACTGCAACAGTAACAAAGCCAGAACTTCAATATGTTCTCCAAGACACATTAAAACAAATATTTAACTAACAGCCCTTAATTTGCTGCTGCAAGATTTACTGGGTGATGAAAAAATACTGAATTAACATTATCTGGGTTTTGCTGCTTCAGTAACTGGAATGAAATCTTGTGCTTCAAACAATGATCTCCAGTTTTTCCACTCTAACAGGGTGCTGCAAGCAACATCACATGTCGCTTTTCCAGTCGGCCTATGAGAAGACATAGTTGTGGTAAGTGGGAGAAATGAGCAACCTGAGAGGATCTGGTGGGCAAGGTACTGCCTGTGGGTCATAACTTGGGAATCACAGACCTACGCCCTGGCCATTGTACTGATGTGGTTTTGAACTGCTGCTCTGAATTAATCTGGTTTTGATACCAGCTTAAATAGTCTGTCATTATTGAAGGTGTGAAAAATGAGGAAAAAGAGGAAGTTGGAAGAAGTTCTGATGCCTCCTTCTCATTTATAAAGCTGGTTAAAATACCTGCATGTTTTTAAGTAAAAGTGATTTTGGCTGAAAATTCTGGAAAATAAATTGGTTAGATAATCTAGAAAATAACTTGGTTTGGCTTTTACTGTTTGACTTTTTCTGTCAAGAATTAGTCATTGGCAAAGACCTAGTGCTGAATATATTACGGACAGTACTATGGGAAGTCCGTGTACAAGGGAAGTCATATATCTTTCTCTGTCAGAGAATGTCATTGCAGTTTAGTAAAAACATCTGTAACTGTATCAAAGGAAGCTTCTTAGTCACTACATTTCAGGTGATGGGGTTTTAATTTTTGTTTTGTTTTGTTTTGGTAAGCAGCACAATAATGTGACTGAGGTTGAAGAACCAAAGGTTTGATAGCTATCTGTTTCTTCTTAAATACTCGCAACCTTCTTGATATGGAAAAACAAGTTAGCCAACACATGTAAAAGGTGACATCTTGTGAATAAAGCTGCTTAAACCTCTTTTTTAAACCTCTTTTTGACTCAAAGTATCTAATTAATGAATGCTTCCAAATGCATTATGTTTTATGCCTCTAATTAAATATCTATTACACTTATACTTGCACTATTTCTATGATCCTAGTTATCGTACAAGTATTCTACAAAATTGCCCAATGTGACAAACCACTTAAATTGTAATTCTCAAATAATATCAAAACATTCTAATGAACCTTAAAGTATTTGTAGTCCAAGAAATAAGTATGTTATACCTCATTAACAAGCCAAATATCTTCCTGTATTTGTTTTGTTGTTGGGGTTTTTTTTTTTGTATTTGACTGCCCACAGTTTCCCAACAGCAAGGCATTTACAGGCATGTATTTAGATACTGTATTATTTTATAGCATTTAGAATTAAGTGGAAACTATTATAGACTACATAATATGGCAAGACTACATAATATGGTTGTCTTAAGACAAGAGAGAATTGAATTAAGGAGTTCCCTCCGCTTGTATTGTGATGTTCTGTTCCTTGCTACAGCCACTGTTTTGAACACATCTTTTTTCAGAGATACATGACTGGACTTTTTCATCATGGGAAGAAATATGTAGCGATGTAGGTTGTATGACTAATTCTCACTCTAATATTAAATGTAGAAACAGCTGGGATATGCACAGTGGACATGGAAATGAGATCAGATAGTTTTCTATGCTCCTCTCTTGATTTGGCTTAAATTAATATATATGGAATAAAGAGCTCTTTGAAATATTTTGAGAGCATGCAAAGAGAGAAACTTAATCCAAATTAAATTTAAAAGAACTTTGCTGTAGGCAGTTCAGAAAATGTGAAGCATGAGATTCTTAAGAAAATGATGCTGTCCTAGATCCCAACAAACTCACAGAGAAAGTGTCAGATGTAAACCTTCCTTAAAGTTAAAATAGATACAAGTTTAAAGTGTTAGTTTTCTGACTGAAAAAACATTTATTTATATTGAACTTGCTTAAACAAATATATTTTGCTTTAAAGATTATTACGTTTTTAAAATTTTCTTTTGCTGGAAGCAATTCTGAAACCATTTTTTCTAAAGTGAGTGGAGCTTTTAAAATATATTGAGTAGTCATAAATAGCGGGTATTTCAAAGTTTCTGAAAATCTGAATGCTTAAATCCTTTAAACTGAATGCACTATTTCTCATTTAATAAAGTTGTTTCTGCCAGAATTCTTATATCTTCTCCAGCAGAATGGTCCTTTGCTGTGAGAGGAAAGATTTCCTTCAATCCACAAACCTTTGTGAATGGTTGCTTTCAACATAAAAATATTATGCTTACCTTTTCTGTCGCTTTGAGCATTAGATCCTGGAGATGAGGTCATCTGCTGCTGCATCACAGAGGGTTGTTCTCCTACAGCTGAGACTCATTTCATTGGAGGTGGATGAAGCATACATGAAGCAGAGCAGAATGTAAAGGTTTGTGCTCTGCTTCCCCCATGATGTAGATAAATGTAGGCTTTTGTGTCTTTAGTGTTGTTGAGCCAGAACATTTCTCAACTGCCAAAATCACACAAAAAATCAAAATTCACAACTGGCATAGCACTATGTATGACATATAAGCTAACATTTTCACAGCATGCCATCAATTTTAAAGTCTGACTTTGTCAGTAAATCTCACGCGGGGCAGGCTTTCTTGAATGAGAAATCACCAGCAATGTTGGCTTTATTTATAGGATTGGTCACACACTATGTGTGCTATGGAAAGAAAAGTATTATTCATATTAGTGTATGCAGCATCATTTTTGATAATGTACATCATTTTAAATTCCCAGAGTAGGGTCCAGAAACATATATCCTCCATCAGTTTTTCAAATCTAAAGTTTTATAAGCTTCATATTTACTTGTGAAATGTAAGCTTCCCCTTAGCTTTAAAAAGAAGGAAGTGTGTTTACTGTTCCACTTGTTTTTAAAAGAAATACATGGTATTTTATTCTGGCAGTTTGTATACCTAGTTTGTCTGAATAATTCTTCACAAAGAAGTATGTATGGCAAGTTCATAAGTAGAATATTTATTCAAGAATAAGTATTTTTTTCAGTCCCTTAAGCAACTTTTTAATGGAAACATGGAACTAAATCTTGCTTTTAAAATCTTGGGTTGTAGAAAATCCAGGGAATGTTACAATAGGAATGGCAAAATACCTTTTCATGTGCTAACATTCTACTTGAAGGGGAGACAAACTCCATCTACATTTATAGAGGCTGTCCTAAGAAATGGGAAATCTTACTGTGTGCAGTTTATCACAGGACATACTTTTCCAGAAGGAGATGTTTCAGAAGATAGAATATCTACGAGGTACATGTACGCCAAATCCTGAAGCTTGAAATTCCCCTGTGTTACACAAGTTGGAAAGGATGAATTTTATGGTGAGATAATAAGCGGAGAAGTGTGTGCCTATTTTATCTATGCACCATGTAAACTATGAATTGTCATGAGTTAACATCAATATTCATCAGCTGGTTTAAGTCTACTATATTTACATGCAATAAAGTATATTCTTGTCTATATAGGGCTAAAATTAGCACTGCCTGTTTTCCTGGAAGATAGTCCGCAATACGTAATAAATTTTTTTTGTGCATCTTTTAATTGATAACTTTAATATACATGAGGATTGTTTATTTTGAGAGGAATGCAGAGTGGCATCCCTGGGTGCAGTGTTCTGAGTCTGTGTGTCAGGGTAGGATTTTCAGTGGTCTGGTGCAGCAGTTTGTAACCAAGCAGTGCTGTGCTGAGCTGCAGACGATTTCTGTCTCTGTCTCTGCTTTTGCCGTGTGTTTGCTTTTCTCTGCAGGGGTATATCCATCAAAGGTGCTGGCAAGCAGCACTAACAATGTATATCAGAAAGGTCTTGGTTATGGTTTTGGTATGAAGCTTGGAGTAGCTGTGTCATGGGAGGCATGGGAGTTGCTTGAGGTTGCCTTTAGAGTTGAATGGATACATCCAGAGATGAAGAATATGAGATCTGCCCTCGCTGTCTTTCAGGGCATTGAGATCTTCTTTTCTTTTTTTTTTTTTTTTTTGACTGTGTGTGCCAGTGAATGGGAGTCAGTTCCAGGTTTTTTTCATTACTGCAGTTTCTAGATTTTAGAAAAATATATCAAGGTATTTGAATAGCAAAGGATGTAGTGATAGGAAACCCCGTATCATTATTCCTCAGCAAGGAATACAACAGGAAGTTAGCAAGGGGACATTCAGATTAATGATTTGTGCAGACTCCATAGCACTGTGAAGTGCTAACAACTTCAAGTTGAATTTTTCTAGCTAGAAGCTGTAATGACCAAAAAGAGATGTAAATACTTCTTGAAATAATTTTTTTACGTCTTTTTCTTAGAAAGTACAATATTCTTTAAAGACAATAATTACAAAAACTTGTGTTTCTGTTGACTTTCATCCTTACAATTGAGAGCCTCAATGTGATCTTAAAGCAGGCTTATGCACTAGGAATTTATTACAGACCTGCCTGTTCAGCTGTTTTAAAAAGAAAATTCTGAACTTTGAACACACTGCTACATATATTTTATTTGGTTTTGGGTTTATGTGGTTTTATTTGTTTTCCAATAAATAATGGGGGTCATGGCTGTTTATTCATGGTATCAATGTATTATATATAAAGTTTTTGAAACATGCATTTTAAATATTACTTTGTAATAGGTAGATTTTAAAGCTAGATATTTTATTTTTTTTCTTCATAGGCATAGGTGCTTCATTTGCATGGCTGTTGTGGTAAGAAACATATAATTACATTTGGCTTGTCATATTTGGAACCTGTATCTCTTGATGTCCCTCTTCAAGAGAAAGGAACTATTCATGGCGTGAATAATAAAATATGTGCATTTTCTTGCATCACTTTTACCTGCTTTAGTATAATATATATTTATTTATTTTCCCATTTTCCATTAATTTTGATTTTGAAATCTCATGCTTGTGCCTCATGCCTATACATACAAAAACTCCATATAACTGGATGACCTGAGATTGTTCTCTATGAAGATTTTTACTGTGGTTTGGCAAAAGGGGCAATTGCTCTCACAGACACGTGCAAGCTCCCTGGCAGACACTTGTGATTTTGGCTCTGCTCTAAGAAGACAATCTCTCTTCTACACGGGTGCTGTTTTTACAAAAATTGTGATAATTTCTGACAGGCCAACAGGCAAACAGAAAGTGACGTATCCACCCTGATATCCAGCCATTCTGATTGCATAAATCTATCCAACAAAAGAAATGGGAATAAGAAGCAGATTTGGATCCTGAAGCTGCTGTCTCTAGTGTTTTGTTGTGCGGTTGATAGTTTGTTGCTTCAATCCTACCGTCTATCTCAAATTAATAGGATGAGTTATGCTGCCTCTGACAGAGTAATGCATGTGAATTATTGTAGCAGAAGTTACAAATTATGCTTTAATGTGATGAATATTGTCAGATAATGATTTTTTTCAACTCTGACATCTATATGGTGAGAAAAGTATGATTTCCCTCTCACTGAATTTCATGACTACTTCTAACATGAGTGGTAAACCTTTAAAGTGATGCAAACAGATTTAGTAATACAGCTTCCACTTAACACTAATAGGACTTTTAAGGCTAATTTCCTGTGCATCAACTGGAAAATATGCCACTTAATATAATCTAAACATGTATTTATAGCTTAATTATTCTCTACCATTAGACAAAATGCACCATTACATAGTTCCATAACTTATTTTAATGATATCCTGTACTATGCCCTGGTTGGAGAAAGCACTTTCAAAATGTTTTGATTTTGAATCTCTGCAGCTAAGAGAAATATGACTGTCATGTGTGGACACAGTTTGTAAAGAAACCCCAAAACCTCAAAGTGCAATGAAAACTTACCTGTCGAGCTAGAGAATTTTATTTTGAAAATTGTAATGGCAAACAAAATGAGAAACACTTCTGAAGAATATAGTGAATTTGAGCCTTCTGGAATCATATAGGAATAAATAACTGTAGTTTTCTTGGTGTGAGTAGCAGAAGAGAACAGACTTTGTATCTGAAACAACAGGACATGCCTGCTGCTTAGAAAAATCTACTCAACTGAAGAAAACAAACTGTGTCTACTTTTAACAGTGTTCAGAGTGTCTATCCTGAGTGATCATTTCACAGTGTTTGAAATCTCAAAAGTATAAACTCTGACAGTTGCAGTAAAAAACAGGACAGTAAAAAAAAAAAAAAAAAATTTAAATTCTGTCTTTCCCCAGGGTATGTTTGATCAACCAAAGTGAATTTGAAAGGAAATAACAAACTTCCTTGAAGTGGCCTTCAAAATAAAAAAAAAGTAAAATGTTAGCCTGCTGGGAGTATGTAAGACTGTAAAGTCCTGTAAATGAATTAGTGGAAAAGGTGCATGCAAGAATTCCCAGTTATTGCACAGTGGTTATACTTGCTATAATATTGACTTTCAGAATTTAGTCACACCAGAGGAAAAAAAAATCTGTATGTTTCTGCAAGACTCACGGGAAAAATGACCTTCCAGATGGCACATGGCATGACTACTGGTGTTAGGAGTACCAGGTAAACTTGGTATCACTCTAGTACACAGACTAGAAGAACATGTACATTAAAAAAAACAGGGAAAGGACAATTAAAAACACATATGATAAGACTGGCAGATCCACTACAATTCAGTGAATAAAATTCACAGAGTTGATTAAACTACTTTTTCTGTGCTTAAACACATTGTACTATAGCTACTTATTATTTTAGCAAGTAAGGAGATTAATGAGTGATTGTTCTTAGTATTTTTAATAAGTATAAAACTGCAGCAATAACTTCAATGATAAGTTCACCCTGCTTAAAATAATTGCAGTGTGGTAAAGGGGAAGAAAGTATTGAGCATTTTTAGTGTCAGGTGCCAGTTCTTGAGAGTAAGAGCCTGGTGGTCATCTTGTTTAAGTTTTCATGCCTTCATTTATGCTTGCCGAGAATCTGGCCTTTAAAAGGTAATGCTTTGATTTCAAATTTGATCAGATACCTTTTAAATTTGGGATTAGTTACTTTTGCAAAGCAATTCAGACATCTGAAACTAGATTATTAATTGTAGACACCTCAGTGGTCTGATAGGAGAGTGTGACTTACATCATGTAAATGGTCACACAATTTTAAATGCAGAAGTATGCACTTTTTTGCTAAAAAAAATAACTCTGTGCTTCAAGGCTACAAGGAAGTTAATTAGCCCCTTTTCTAGTGAATAAGTCTGAATGAGAGCTTTCTATGTTATAAATCAGAAAAGGTTATGGAACTTCTTTGTGGTTTAGCACAGAAGTGGCAGAAGTTAACACGGGGAAGATCAATGTGGCATACACATCCTTCCTTTCTGTTATTAGAGGATGTGAATTAATGGCATTTACTCTGATCAGTAGCTGTGGGCTAAGGCTAAGCTTTACATAATCAACTTCATGGATTTTTTACCAAGACTTGCAAACTGAGAAACTTGTTTGTATTGGCACAGTTTTGCTCTGTGAACAGGTTATCACAACAGTTCAGACCAGCTCAAAGATCTTGCCCCTGTAGGCTGTCTCTGTGTTGAACTTGCACAAGCTGATGCATTAGCTGAGATAATTTTCTTCTCAATCACAGACATTTTCAAATGCATTTTTTAGCTTTTATTTTTAATCCGTTGATTTAAAAATTCCAAAACAACACTTTTTTATTAATGTTCCCTGTCCTTCAGGAGTTTCTTACCCTTTATAAATCAGCTCCACCTGGAAAAAGGAGATTCTACATGAGAATGACCTGTACCTAAATGTTGTTCCAGTACTGCACAGACTGCTCAGTCCTTTGTATCTTATAGCAACCTTCATTAGTGAAAACCATAGGGTTTTAATATTTCTTTATTTACCATCACTTCTAAGCTCTAATAGAAAATGTCACTGGAACTAGATCTTATTTGTTTTGGTTCAGTTGACCTGTTTCAACCCAAATTGTGCATTTCAGTTTTCTGCCTTATTACTTTAGCAGTGAGAGATTTACACGTATCATCACATCTCAGAAACTAATTTTGCAATGCAAATATATAACCATGAGAGTTCTCAAAACCTGGGTTTTGGTGTCCATAAGAAAACAACACATAGAATGTTAACAGGATGTACTGAACATTTCCATCAGAAGTGAATATCACTTCCCTTAAGATTTGCAAGTGCAAATTCAGATTTTAATTCGGTGCTCCTGGATCAAAAATGTTTCCTGCTACTGCTCCTTAAGACCTGTGAGCGTTTAGGGTGGTAAAGAAAAAAGTTTAAAACAGCTTTGGAGTCTGATGACTGGATATTTTCTAAGACACATATCCTAGTTAAAAAAGACATTTTGAGTTGCAGTATCTTCTTTCTTTTTTTATTCTAAACCTAACTGTATCTGAGGGACACTGTGATTTGTGCAGCTTGATGTATCCTCCTCAAGCTTAATGAAAACACGTGATGATAAAATGAGGAAACAATATGCCATAAAAAGAGACCTAAAGGGTTTCCACAAGGATATGGGTAGAAGGATTAAGAAGTCCACCACAGTTAGCTCACCAGCTGAAGGCAGTTTTAAAATTTTGCTTTGTTGCTTAAAATTTAGCTCACATTAGTTTTCTCTGAAGTGGACGAAAAGCCTTTTACAACTATGAGTAATTGGAGTGCCATCTGCTTGAGGGACATAAACTTACAATATAGCACAGACAGTTAATATGGATTAAAACACTGTCAAAGTTCTATGCCAACAGAAGTGGTTGAGACTGTTTTTTTTCTGGCAGAGCACTGGGTCTTGGTAATTTATCCTAATTTTCTATTTATACAAGAGCTGTAAGCTTAAGCGTACAAGATTAATGAAGGTTGATTTGACTGCCCTCTTTACTTCCTGTGCCTTCTACAGCATTATAAAGGTGGCAGATTGCTAATCAAGAGTCCTTGACACTTTGTCCAAACTCAGGAGTGAATTTCTCAGAAATGATAATTACCTGTATGTCGCACTCAGACATGAAAAAACCACGCAGACCTTGCCAGGTGGGAAGCAAGAAAAAGAGAGTGCGGGGCAAAACCCCGAACTTTATTTTATATGTTCTTAAGAACCACCGTGGATTTGAGGGAGAAATTACCACCCCTCAATCACACTGGTCAAAGGAAAAATCCATCAATTGTCTCTGCCTAGGAGAATGGAATGAAAACAATAAAGTACAGTTAACAAAACATGACCATGTTTACAGAAAGTGCGTGAGAACTTCTACTACAAAAGTAAAAACACAGAACAGTAGAAAAACCAGGGCGACACCTGTAATTCCAGTCATGATCTCTTTGACTATGAGTCATAGTTAAACTATTTGTCTTTTCCACACATCTTCCTTACAAAATGAGACCACGATTATAAATAGCTTTTCATTATTCCGAGTACTCTTTCCTTCTTTCACAGTTTAATCTCTTGACACTACATCAGTAGATGTCGTGAAACTATAGATGGCAATAGTTCACAATCACACTTGTCTTATACAATAAATAGGACACTAGCCTGTTTTCTTCATCTTTTAAGGATATTTTCATGTGCTACACAGAAGGATTATATTGCAGTACACTGTGTACTATAAACAGTCCACTGTATATTGCACTTGCAGCTCAAGCTTATAGCTCTAGATCATATCCACTGAACGTATTTTCACCTGAGCTTTACAAGGGTCTTATAATACTAGAAGGGCATGTCTCTTAAATGCCAACTATTCTGAACCAGCATAATACTGCTGTTTTATATACTCCAGTATTTAAGCAATCCACTAACTGGATAAGCAGTTACAACCTCTGTCATTACCTGTGATGTCCTAGACAACTGCCAAAAATTCAACAAAAGATCAGGACTGATAGAAGACATTCAGAATCTAAGGACAAAAAGGCAGAGGTTACAGGAAACAGTGGTAAAAAGAGATTAATATACAGTGAGAAGATTTGTCTCCATAAATACAGACATTCAAATTGCCATAGTTGGGGTGGGATACAAAAAGGAAATTACCCTGCAGTTTCTTTATTTCAAAAGTAAATATCCCTATAGTGGCTGCAATGGTATTTCAGGTTTTTGTTCACAAAATACATTTGCTATTACCTTTATTTCTCCTTGCTTTCCTGTTCTTTCCTTCCTAGCTTGCCAGCTGCCCTGCTACCTAAGACACTGATTACACAGGTGCTATGCTATGAAAAGAGCTACTGTTACTATTTAGACTTTAGAAATCATTTTAACAGAAGGAATTAAAAAATATAATGGGTGAGTCAATAACAATTGCATAATGTTTATTGCATTAAAAACTCTTAAAGCCAGGATGAAATAGTTTGACACTATTTCTCCCTGATCTCCTTTGCTAATCTGTAATGACTTCAGTTTGGTTACTTTAAGGCCATGCATTTGCTTCTCCCTGGTGATCTCTGCTTGCAAGGATTACTGTGACTTAAGTCACAACAGAAGAAATTTTCTTCTCCTCATTTATGCAGCATATCCTACTAAATACACTTGATTCATGTTTGCTGCTATTACGAAACATACAATAATGATAACAAATGGGGCCAGACAACTGCTCCAAAGAATTCTTTAAGATGCAATGATCATAAAGGTCAGACTTTGGGATTGTAAGGACACTGTGTTAGCCAGTTCATTGAGTTCCCTTTCCTCTCCAGGTTTTTTTGTCCCTGAAAGTTTTTCACCTCTTTCCAAGACATTTCCATTTTACTGCAGCAGATTTAGGTCTTCTGCCCTTTAGTCTGTGCTCTGGGTTAGAAGGCATACAGCAGCAGCCTGACTTCCTTCTCTCCTTCTCCTTGCACAACACAAGTAGCAATAGTTTATTTTTTGTCTAACAACTGACTTTGGAGGACTATAGATAACTTCAAGGTTAAAACTCAGGATTAGATTACATATTGTTGAATGAATTAATATAAACTGATTTTTTAAAGCCAAATAAATATATCTCCATGCACTCTTAATGCAATGTGTGCTCACCAAAAAAATTGCTATAGACAGCTGTAGACACACAGGCACTCTATGTATTTAATTAAAATGATGACTATAAAATTAAAAAAACAATCTGCTCAGCCTATATATTCAACATCCAGTACTACTATAAGCATGAAGAAGAAATAGCCTAATTTTGTTGATTGATTTATTATTACAATTTTTTTGCAAAGACATTGTTTCCTAGATGCCTTTCATGCCTGGTCTCTTTTAAACTTCAGTTCATGCCTTCCTGCTATAGATCCTGCATCATTTCACTGAATAACCCATGGGTACCAACCTTTGTCAGGACTGTTTTTTCTGTATGTTTCAAAGCCACAAAAACTGCAATCTTCTTCTGTTAATCTCAAATTTATCATGTGGAAATTAACTTCATTTTCTGAATCAATGGCCTTGGTATTAACATCTCAGTTTCTTCCATATTGCAAAACGTATGTCCTGTAAGCCTAAGTCTGTGTATTAGGCTTGGTGAAACAGTTAAGAACAGCTTCAATATATTTTGTTTCCTTCCCTTATCTACTGGTTAATGTTCCTGTTGAATTTGATAAGCCTCAGCATTTAAGTACCTCAGTGCTGAAGTACCACAAGAGCACAGGTAACATTTTTGGAGCACCTCAGAGCACCATCTTCTGTTTTGGTTTGTTGGGGGGGTTATTTATTTATTTATTTGTTTATTTGTTTATTCTGTTTTTAGTTTACAGAATCTTTTACATGTAAAATGAAGATTCCATCATTATGTTTTAACTGAAGATATAGTCAAGTCTTCTCTTAATATCAGGCATAAACTATCATTTTCCTTGTAAGTAAGTAGTATTTACAAAGTTAAACACTTGATCTGTTTCCAAATTATATAATTCTTTTGCTTTTCTTATTACTCTATACGGCAGATTCCATTACATTTCTCTTCCTATTACTGCTTCATAGTCTTCTTGTTAAATCTTCATCTTTTTACTCTGCTTTTCATAATTTTTCCTGCTCTTATAATTTAATTCACTCTTCCATTCTTCATTTGCTTTCATACATTTCTATTTTTTTCTATTTTTTAACTTATTTATACCTCTTTTGTTGTCTTCATCTCATTTTCTATTTTGCCATTGTCAATCAATTTAAACACATCTTAATTTTCTATCAGTCATGCGTTGTGTACGAGGAATGCAATTCTGATTTCTTTGGCTATTCTGTGAAGTTCTATGGCATTTTTTGGAGGTGGGGGAGCAGTTCTCCAACAAGAACTGCTATTTCAGCAACAAGTGCTGATATTTCAATGTTAGTTTAACATATGAGAATCAGTGCATTGATTTTATCCAGTCTTTTCTATATGCAGATACAAGTTAATGTTACTGCTACCAATTTATTGTCAGATTCAGGAACATAGTGAAAATGGTCAGGAAAAGACATTCTTCCACAATCACAAACAGTAGGTGCTTTATAGAGAATATTGATGTCATCACTATGTACTCCCATACAACAGCCTACAGAGAAGACTGAAAGCTACAAGGAAGGAGCAAGAAAGGCAGGAGTTCATTCTTTTCCAGAAGCCCTTCAAAAGTAGGCATTATTACATAAACGTCCCAGGGCTCTTGGGGTGCTGGTCTATACCTCAACTACAAAAAAAAACCAAAATACCAGACATACTTCTCCCAAAAACCTCCAAACCGTTCCGTTTCTGTCTGAGTTTAGAAAGTTATTTTCTGTCTGCAGATTTGCTGATCATTTTATCAGTGAATGTTAGTGACTGCAGAGCTCTTTTGTGATAATTCACCTTTCAAAATTCATGTAGATAGAACCAAGGGCAAATAGAGGTGTAAGCCACTTTCTCTTTTATTCAGTTAAGTAAAAATATGCTTTGAAAAATTTACTGTATAATGCTCACCTTTGTTTATCTTACTTAATTGCTTTTCAGTCACCTCTGAAAGACACCACCATCATTTGAATTTTCTGTATCAGAACATGGTCTTATAATTTTTCAAGGAGACAAAGGCAATTTTTTTAACTTATTCTTGAATTTTGAATTTGAATTGCAATGAGATAGCTTACTTTTTTCCTTGCACTGTAAAAGGACTTTTTTAAATTAAGAAAATAATATCTTGTTTATGACTTTTTTAATGTAAGACAAATATGTGGCAAGTGACACCAAAAGTCCTTGAGGATCATATATTAAATTGGACTTACGTACTAGAATGGCTTTGTTCTTGTTTAGCTTTGTACAAGCTGCAGCTACTAAGTTTTCCTTTAAAATGAACTTCAGGTTTCTCCAAAGGTCAAGAATAATCTTCCTTTTAAATGGAAGAAGAGAGAATTACATTTCAATGTCCGTAACTTAAAAATCCGTTTCCTTACTTGTACTTTTTATAAAAAGTGTTGGCATAGTATTCATATGAGCACTTAAAAAGTTTGAAATCACCACAAAGGTTTCTTGCCCTTGACTTGTTTTTAGCAGAAGTGTACGGTATTCTTTTTATTTTCTTTTTTCCGTATACAATGACAGTTATGCTGTATCAGGATGAAGGTACAGAAGCAGGAAAACTTTAATTTTCTAGGCTTGTTTTTCATTCAGTAACAATCACAATTTCTGATGAATAGGGCAATGATCTGACACTGACCTGGCATCTAAATCTTCCAATCATACAATATTACAAGCAATGTAGTACAAAAATAGCAAAGTCCATCATCTATATGCAGTAGTTAATTTGTATTGAAGTTAATAACTTGCCATATAAAAGGAAATTTTTAAAAAATCAGTCAGGGAGGAATAAACATTTTGAGATTGGCTTTAGTTTAATGGTTAGGCTGATCACGAATGTGAGGAGCCCAGATTCATGGTTACCTGAATAGAAAGGATGGGGTTTTTGACATATCTCGGACATGAACAGTGAAAGAAGAAAGATAAACTAGTTTCAATTTTTGCATGTTTTAACAAAGAAAATTGAGATTAGACATAAGAAAAAATACTTCACAATGAGAGTGGTTAAATGCTGGGATAATTGCTCAAAGCAGCTGAAGAATCTGCACACTACAGGTTTTCAAAACTTCACTGCCTCAAGTCCTGAACAACCTTTGAAGTTAGTTCTACTGAGCAGAAGCTTGGACTGGATGACCTTGGTTTCCCCACCAGCCTGAACTGTTATATGAATCTTGCACTAATATTCAGAGCCCATAAACAGACTATGGGAAATCCCAATTCAAATTAATATTCTTTCCAAGTTTAAGGAGACATCCCATATCCCATTGAATGCTGAGTCCACAATGTGCTTAAAGACAATGTCTTGGTTTCTTGACCCTACATTACTGAAGTTATTGTCAGTTGAACAACTGGAGCAGAATTTTTGTTGGGAACATCTCTCCATTGGGTCCTTTCTGCTCTTAATTCCTTTTCAGTCAGTTGTTTTCTGCAGATTGCTTCTTGAGATACTTCATTTTCTTGCACCATCTATCAAGTCAGAGCACCTAAACTGATGCAAGAAACACCACCCTGAGTCCAACCCTTGTGGGCAACTGATAGCCCCACGAAATTCCTTGGGGCATCTAGTGGTCCATGTTTGGTACACCAGGTTCTCATTTCTCAGAAATTCTCTCATTTTATCTGCTTGTTTTCACTTTCAGCTCTGTGTCAGGGGACATACAAAAAAACCCTGAGAGACTATTAATTTTCCATTTGTGGTGCTGGTGAGTTTGTTCCACCATTACTTGGAAAGAATGAGAACTGGTGTGCATTTGTACCATTAGAAACAATTATTTCATTCTGTGTGATGTACCTGGCTGTGATATTTAGGGCAGCACCATGCTTTTTTCTTCTATCATTGAGGTTGCTTGAAGAATCAGAGGTGAAATTCCAGGTTGCTTTTTTGTTAGTATGCAGGACTACTGCATTTACTTTCACTCTGAAGTAAGTGGGTGCAAAGTAGGTAAGCAGGTGCAAAGTAAGTAGGGGTGAATTCCTCTTTCTAGATGGTGTAAAGAGGCAGAATAACTCTTTGCCTGGACTCCTGGATGTCTGGAGCCAGCCCTGCTCTACTCTGGAAGTAAGTGCCCCACTTCATATATCCCATGTTTTGTCAGGTCTCATTAACTCAAGCAGAGGTCACTCGAATTCTCTCTGTTTCAGGGCCAGAGCTGACTTGCGTGCCAAAGCACAGGCAGGAGACTGTTTCCCTAGAAAGGGTGTCTCTCTTCCCAGAGCTGAGAGGGATGAAGGTCTCAGTAACCAAGAGTTGATCTTTCCCGTAGAAGCAAATCATTCATTACCAGTAGAATATGCTGGATGCAGTCTAGGTGGTCACAGTGATCAGGCCCATCAAACCATGCACTGTATCAATGGCACCCTCATTAGTACAGGTACGGGTGTTATTTGGAGAACTAAAAGGATGTGTGAGAAAACTCAGTCTAGTCCAAAGGTGCAGATATAGAAATTCAGATAATTTATCATTCTTCTGTCTTGTGAAACTGCCCTCTCCTCAAGCTGCATAGTCAGCAGGTGGGGAGAAGAAAGAGTCTGCCTGCTTTTCCCTAGGTTAATTTATGTCTGTTCACTGTAAACAAGACAGTATATATAATAGATGTGGGCTTTAATTAGACTGTTGTGAAATGTGCAATTACAGCTCCTAAGATCCCTTTTATGTCTGAACACATAAATGATTTCAGGCTTGTTGGTGAAACTTTGTAAGGGAGTCAGTTGTTTTCCAAAATCTGCATTTATGTGTTTATTTTTTCATAATCAAGAATGCTTTAAAGTACATTCTATAGAAGTTTGCTTATTACAAATACCTGGACAATATAGGTGAGGATTTTGTTTCCTTTCTAGGCTTTTAAAAATAATTAATAATCTGAGAAGCATTAAAAAAAGCAAAATTTTCTCTGTCTTTTATATGTAAAGTGTTGTAGGCTTTTTTTTTCATACTCCATGCAACCATGTAGTTGACTTGCTTTTGTTAAGCAAAACAAAAATATTTCCTATGTCTGTGATCTGTTAGCAAACTGCGTGTCTTTGTTGTGTGGAATTCAAATTATATTCCTGTTAGTCTTTGAACTCATGCTTCACCTTCAGCTGTTACCTAGATTTTTGTAGCCAAAAGAGATGTTGTGCACATAAGGAAGGTGATGAAAAAATATTTGCTGTAAGCCAAGAAGAAAATTGCCTTGCTCTACATGAAACAACTAGGTAAATGAGCTTTTCCTCTAAGCTCTTATTTCTTACCTGTTATTTTGCTTTTCTTCTTCCCTTCCAAATCATCATACGAAAGCCGGTGCAGAAAATGAGAGCAGAGCTAAAGATTGTTACAGATTTTGTAGATAGCGCTTGTACAGCTATGAGGAAAGGAATACAGCTCAGGAAGACTTCTGTCTTTCTCTCCAGCACACGGAGCTCAGGCTTGCTCTGTTTACAGCTGTAACACGATGCTGTCTCAGAGGCACCCAGCCTGTAAAGCCCCCAGTGCTCTGCTCCTGTAGCATCGAGGTTATACCTGAGTGTAGTACTTCATGAATTTGACTATGTCACTTAATGAGAGAGGACAGTACCAAAACAAACACTGAATTTCTAAGTTGTGTGATCCACGACAAATGTAGCCAGTGTTTTGTTAGTCAGCAACCAAGGTTTGTCTCTGTCCTTATGCACAGCTGCTCTGAGCTGCAGAAGCATCTGAAGGGGGACTGGTAAAACCTACAGCAGCCAAACTGACCTCATGTGACCACCCATGTCTCTGCATCATATTTTTCAATACTTTCATGGGCTCAAGATAACTAATTTGCAGTGAATATGACTAGCTTGGGCCTTCAGATTTGGCTCAACAAATTCTGCACAATAGAGAAGAGATGAACCTTTTCCTGTACGTGATGTGGCCTGGAAACAGAGCAGTACCTTTGCTGCACTACACCTGCCCTAAGCAGCCCAGACAACTTGGACTGGCTCTGCACAGAGACAGCTCTGAGTCTTCCTATCCAGGGCATGATTAATCCACCTGTATTTGATTATAAATGGTTAATCCCCTTGGATAAACCACAGATGATGTGGACTGACTAAGCCCCTGCTGCATAAGAAATGTCATTATTCATTGACTCTAATAGCATCTCATGTGATCTAAAATAGAATAGTCTGTTTTGCCAGGAAAATAAACAACTGAAAAAAATAAAATGGAATTGGGTTTTTATCTCAACCATAGATTACATCTAGAAGGATTTTTAAAAGTGGATTTTAAAAGATTAATTTAAAATAATCCCTACATTTTGATGGGATTTAAAATTGTATTAATTTATTTCAAAAATGTATTTGAAGTCCGTTTAAAAAGTAATTTTCTTTCTTTTTCTGTTGCATAAAAACTTACCTTCCAATTTGTATCACACCGTTGGCCTAATGTTAGTAGTTTAATTTTCACTTTAGTTAATATTGATTCATGATGCTGTACCATCAACTTCAGTCCTATATCTAAACATACATAAATTATGAGAAAAACCTGAAAATACCAGATTTTGACTTGAGCCTTAGTGTTTTCTGTCTGATCGAATTAGAAACCCGTCCTCCAAATACTACTTTTATATCACTTTTTACACAGACAGAACTCAACAAGAAATACTTTTAAATAAGGGAAACACTGGGGGAAAGCACATTTCTATTGTATTAGTATTTCTTTTGTTACTTGAGGAAAGCTAGTGAAAATGTTTTATGGTGTTATTTGATGATTACCCTCTTTGTGAGGTTAGAAATGTTCATAAAACACATTTAAAAGGTGCTGGAAGTTGGAATAAAATGTAGGAAAGAATGTGCTGTGGGTCCTCTAAACCCATATTTCTTGAAGTATTTCTTCCAAATGTGTTAAATGAGCATTCCTTGCACTCATGAATGTCTTCTTTCTGGTTCCTACTAGGACTATAAATTTCATTTTTTCTCTCTGATTTCATAATGAAATGAGAAATATGGATCATTGAATAGACATAAAGCATGTAAATAGGTGCAATTTAAGTCTGAGATAGGTAACAGTGTGGGGAGAGGTGACTGATGTGTGGATGGCGCAAAGTTATCTACATTACAGGAATTCTGTGTCCCCTGTATGGAGGTCACCTCAGTTCCAAGATGTTTTCCTGCCTTCCTGCCTTCCTGCCTTCCTTCCTGCCCTCCTTCCTTCTTTTTCTTTCTGGAAAAATGAAAATCCTTTTCTGTGAAGGGTCAGAAATATAATAGGGAAGCAAGCTATTAGACAGGAAATTACATATCATTTTTCTGGATGAACTCATCCATGGTGAGAAGAATAAGAAAACACCTTTCTTCGTACAGATTTTTGTTCAGAAAATAAAGAAGTATGTGGATAATTCTTTATGAAAACACACTTGGATGATCCAGAGTATCAAACCCAGCAGAAGAATGAGATATCATATTTTATTCCCTTTACATTTTTCCAGCTGAGAAGAGTAACAATGCCATACAGAGGTAAGTTCATGATCAGCCCAGGAAGGGTGATGGAGTCCTAGCCTGCCAGGCTATTATTTTTTACTGAAGAGCAAGAGAATTGCTCTGTCTTGATGTTTACAATAACTTAAAGGCCAACTAGATTGTTCAGTAGTTTAGATTCCACTCATGTAGGCAGAAAACAGTCTATCTAATTTGAAAGTATTTCAAATGTACTCTCTAGTCTAATGTATTTGTTATACGAATATATCATTTTCTAATGCCACCTCTATAAGCAGATACCTCCATGCCATTATTATGATTATCTGCTCACAGCAGTTATACTCCTATACAGACCCATTGTTTTTAGTGAGATATTTCAATATTTATGTAAACATCTCAATAAAATAAGAACAGTTAAAAAGGTTCTTTCCCTGTTACAAAATTACACAAGAAACACAAAAATCGCAAAATGGTTAACTGCAGAGCAACCCCTCATCCTCTATCCATCACGCAACCACTTCCTTAGTTTCCAGTCCTGGAAAGAAGATCATGGAGGGAGCAAACAACAGCTAACTATGCTCACAACCCATCCATGCCCTGTTGATTTTGTGTAATGGTGGGAGCCCTCTGCCTGGACACCGGATTGCACCTCCTGTGCTGCAGGGAAGAATGAGGAGGTGCAGCACTCCTGGCTCTGGGGCATGGGTGAGTATTTTGCAGTACAAGACTTGTATGGTTGGGAAATTTGATATGGTTTTCAGCTATCATACTTGAACTTTATACAGTTAGTACTGTTTATCATGCACTCTGTCGTTATTGGCATCTTGCTGCCACCTGCTAAAGATCCAAAGTCACTGCTGATGTTTCTTTGGTTCTCTGTGCTTTCATAAGGCTTCCTTTCATTCTTTTTTTCCACCCTTCTCAATTTGCTTTAGAATATTTAATTGCTCTTAATTTTAATCTTTTTCTTCTTTTCAATTCATGATGAATGCTTATTTTATTTCTAACAGCTGTTCAGTACTTTGTACTGAACTAGAAGAGCTTGGACTACACTTATCCCTTTGTTGTAGGGGAACTGTGATTGACTAGATCAGGCCTCCAAATATCCCAAAGTAAGTACCTTGTGTGAGATTCACATATATTTTTCTATTTACATTTTCCCATTGATTTTGCCCCCAGCCTTTCCTGGTCTTGAGGAAGCAAATGTTTTTACATAACTAAATGAAAGTGTTGTCTGTTCCTCTGGATTACAATCAACTCGGGATTGCTGGTATCCTGGCAAACATTTACCCTTGAATTAGAAGGGGAGTGATGTAGAAATATCTAATGCTGTTGGACATTATATCTCACAGGAGCTCTAACAATGTTTTATTTTGGCTTCTGTGAGATGCCCACTAACATCTCATAAGTCTCCCCATATTTGAAACTTTCCACAGATTTTGTGTGCCTTTGAGTTAAGTGTTTCTCTCCAGAGTGAATCTGTTAATTCAAAGAGACACAGTCATGCCAGTTTTCCTCCTGCTGGTTACTGGTTAGCAGGCTGACCATGTATGTTAGAGATTGCAATTATTCAAAGGAGAGCTCATCGGGGTGGGGAGGAGTGTTTAGTAGGTAAGTACGTTTTGGGCTTACGCCCTCCCTTCAGAAATAACATTTAACTCAGGCACTTGCATCATATAATGTAACGTAGTCTTTGTGTAAACAGCTCTGCGTCAGACCTTGCGGCCCTGGTGCACCATATTTAGAGATTTTCAGGACAAGTGCCAATATTTGAACTTCAAAAGTCCTCTGGGAACACAGGTAATCTGAAGCCCAGAGCTAGTAGTTTATTAGCAATGTTATTTCCATTTCAATAAAAACAATTAGAGCAAAATAAAATGAAAATAACTAAATAAAGAAGTAGCTACCCAAAGGACAGGCATGCAGTAAAAAATTGATTGCTTATGAAAGATTGGATATTTTCCACCTAATCCTCCTAAAACTTTGAGTGATTTGGCACAGTTTGTCTGAAAGATTAGTATTTTTTTATGTGTGCTTCTGAAGCCTAAATTACTGCAAGTTTCAGTGTGGGTCAGCAGAGGTTTTTAGGATTTTATAGGGATACCCATAATATAAAATGTTAATATTATTACAATATATTCCAAACCAACATGTAAGAATGTGTTTGCCAATTGCTTTGTGGTTTTAGTAAGAGATTTTTTTACAACCTTTTCTCAACTTTCTCTCAATTCTTATGAAAACACTAACCGAATTGTCAAACTTTTTAATTTGAATTTAAATATTACTATGGGTGCTTAATGACAGAAGAGTTTCATGACCCCGCACACTGCGTTTCTTGTGTCTTTTGTTTCAGATTAAATCAAATACACACAAGAAAGCTATTTCACAGGAAAACTAAATGTCCTTACAGCAGTGTTTAATTATTTCCTGACATATGAAATGAGAAATCATAAGTATGATAGATATATTATACCATGATGAGGGTCGTTTCTTCAGAAATTTTGCCAAAGCAGTTAATTTTAGGTTTACTTGATGGATATACATACAAATCATATTGCAGTATAAACAAGAGTTAATGTCAAGACAATTTGCCTTGAAACTGCTTTTCACTTACAGACTGCAATTCTGAATGCACGGAAACCATGAGAAATAATACAAAAAAGGGTCTGTTCAGGAGGGGGGGGGTTAAATGTTTTGATATACACCTTTCAATGAAGAACCGTTCATTATCATCAGTATTTAAAGAATCTCTTTCATTAGTAGGTGTAAATAAATATATATATGTGTATAAATGACAGTGTTAAATGAATCACATCAAAGAGCAATTCTTCCCTAATAGTAAAAGTCAAAGGTCCAGAGCCCTCTTTACAGTTAGTTTTCATAATATCCTGATTGCAAAACAGACAATTGAAGTCAGTAACTCTCTTATTAAACTTACTTTGAGAGATTCAAACTGCAGCAAATCATAAACCAATCTTCATTTGATTTGAGTTATTCAAAAGGAAATGAGACCCAGTAGAGTGTTCTTGTCTTCTGACATAGAAGCAGTGAAAATGCACTGTTTAATTCAAATTAGTATTGAAACTGATTTACCCTATCAAATAAAGTGTGCTTCACATTTCTTGTTGCATAGATATTAATGTGTATCATGAACTCAGCTCAGTTTATAGCTGCATGGATTAATTCCAACAAAAGAGGCGTTTCTGTAAAGCTGTCAGGAAAACAAACCTGTTACCACATCAAAATACATGCAGGACTCTGAACGTTTTCTTTTAATGAATTTGTTTTGTTGTGCTTATCCCAGGCTGTGAGGCAGAGGACAGTGATTTATAACTTGCAGAGCCATAGGCCTGATAGGATGATGAAGGACCATTTCTTCTCATTATGCCAGAAGAGCTTCTTTTCATCTCTTCTCTTATTCTCTGTTCATTGTTTGCCCTTGGCATCATCAGTCACCAGGCAGTACAGTTTACAAACATTGGTTTGGCTGGCAGAAAATAAATTGGTCAGCCAATGATGTGAAATCTATCAAATTCCTACGAAGCCACATCTTAAAAACCCTATTCGAGCTGATCCATAGTTTAGGTAACTTTTTACTTTTAAGAAATAGATTCTTCTCTCTTCACTCATTACTTAGAGCAAGATGCATTTCCTCTAATCTTTCAGCAGTCAAAGGCTGACCAACTTCCAAGAGCTGTAGAGACTAAATCATTTATCTCTGAACCTTTTTTGCTTGTGTTACAAAACCCACATGGACAATTTCATGGAGGCATCATTGAGCAGTATTTGTCATTGCGGGTAACCAAATATGAAAAACAGCCAACATGGTGAAAGTAGCTGAACTTCATTGTTGAAAGGAAAATATATAAACCAGAAAGGTGACAGGAGCAGGTCTAAAACCAGAAACAAACAATATGTCGTGTTTATCCACTTGGCAATATCCACATGAAGTCATTTAAACTATAAAGCCCTGTTTGTTTGAGTGGTTTCGTATAATCCACAAGTAAATCAGTTGTCTGCAAATGACTGAAGCTGCTGAATGGGAAGTTAGGTGCTTGTATATTTTATTAAAAAAAAAAAATCTGGATTACAAATCTGAGCAAAAGTAGACACACTGGTGTGGCTTTCCTTAAATAATTGAGCTATCTGGCAGAGCTGTTTTGACCATAGTGTGACTAGATACACACTAGAATGGAGATGTACAGAAGAAGATTTGCAGAGTATGAAGGCTGAAAGTGGTGTTTTTAGTGCCATACATATTTTAGGCTCCTGGGACAAAGTCTTGAAAAATATCCTGTAACTATCATTATTGCCAACTAGGGCATCACAGACTGAGTAACAAAAAAATAATTTACTCTGCTATTCCACTACATCTGTATTTTGATATGTGTTTGAATGATTTGAAGTATGATGGAGCTTATTTTATGATAGCCATCATAAGATGATGAACCTGAAGTTACTTCTAGGTCTGGGTTTGGAGGTAAGTATGAAAGGAAAACATTTTTTCAGTGTTCTGACCTTTCCTTTGCTGCTGGTAACTGGATTTACTGTTTATAGCCCTCATGGTGGTGATAGCAATGATTAAAATCTTCCTATGAAGAATGAATGAACCTAAGGACCTGAATGAATATTTTTCAAGAGTTTTGCTCTGCACAAATTTCTCCTAAGTGTCAGTAATTATTTGCCATTAATAACTGGAAATTGAAATGTGTATGAAAGAGCCAGGAGTAATAATTTAAGTGTTCTGAATAATATTTCTTAAGTTTGTAGTCACTATTATGTGTGTGTCCCATGCTCCTTTTCTTTACTGGCCTACACTGGCAATGCCAGGATTGCGAGGTATCCCAAAGACCAGGGTTGTAGGCATCCCATACCATGTTCATCTGCACCACACTTTTCAATCTCCACCTATGTGACATGCCTTGCACTGCTGTACAGAACTGAAGATTTTAAGCTGATCTAAACCATTTTAATCTGCAGATGAGTGAGCTGTGGGGTGCTGCAGGCTCAGCACGGGACACTGCAGTGCTCTCAGTGCCAGAGCCCTGGAAAGACAGGTCAGGAGGGAGATCTCTTTCATCCTTATGTGAGCCCCATGGTTCCTACCTGTCTGAAGCAAGTCAAAAACAAAATAAACTCCCTAATCCCAAATCTGTCATTTATTTTGATACCAAATTTTGTGATCGAGTCACAGTAGCCAAGTGTCTAAGAACATGCAAGTCTCTCAAGGACCAGTGAAGAGTTTAACTGTCCCACCAGTCCGAGCTGTTGAGAATTTTCAGACCTGCTGTGGATTCAGAAGGGATGTGATACAGCTACCCCACCCCAACTACATCAGCTTATTTGGTTTTCTGAAATACATCAATAATCAATAATTTTAGTCTGATCTTTTTGGTGCAACAAGTATTTGTAGAAGGAAGGACTTCATTGAAAGTCTGTCCCTCAGAAAGACAACATTCAGGATGAAAAATACATTTGCTGTAAAAAACTTGGGGCCTCTGCAGTCCTTTTAAAGTAGCAAAGTAGGGAAATGTGTTTTACTTTGGTAAGTTTGATTAAGTGCCATATCTCTCTTGTTCCTTTTTTTTTAAAGTCATCAGACTGTCACAGCTGTCACGGATCTGGCTATCAAACTGTCCAAAGTATTTGTTTTAACAAATGAATTTGTGCTTTGGAAGCCTCCTCAGGCAGTGAAGTTGGTAGATTTTTAAATTACTGTTTGGATACTTAAGAGATTGGCTGCTGATGTTCATTCACTTTGCTTTTTATCTTTCTGTGAGCACACTAATTTTTACTGGGCTGTTTTTATATTTTTTTGAGGAATTTAGACAGTCACTTTTCTGGTCCTCTTCAAGATCAGCAAGTCTGCAGATGGCTTTCTTTGTGTTTGAAATCAGTGAATGCTTATTGAATCTTCCAAAGTGTTTCAAATAGTTCTATAAACAATTAAGTTTGTATGATTTCTTCTTTATTTTAAAATGTGTATTCTTTTTAAAATAACATTTTAAAAGGCCTTTTTTTTCCCACTTGAGTACACATCTCTCTTAACTCATCATTTTCAGCTTATAAGTTTGCAAATGATACAAGCAATTACCTCTATGAACTTCCAATATGTATAGCAGACAGATACAGATGCTGCTGTTGAAACCTGGAGAATTTACTTTACTTTTTTTAGATTACAGAGCAATATTTTTCACAAACAGCTCTAACTCTAAGGAAATAATTGATTGTTACAGGGCTTTACCTGTTTCCTTTTTTGACAGTAGGCAGAGGCAGTAGTCCTGCAGAAGACAACAGATGCATTCAGCCATCAGATAGATGTCCCTGAACAGTCTTTTGACTTTTTCACAGGAAACCTTGCTGTAGCCAGCATTCATTGACTCTTGCTGGAGCAGCTGTGTATTGATAGATTCCTTTGAATTGAAGGTAGAGTCAGAGCCAACATCTTCCTTTCTTTTGAAGGAGGGCTTCTTGTAGGATTTCTTTATCAAATTGAGGAGCTTCTGTGCTAAGAGACCTCTTAAAAGAAATTCATATTTCACTGGAACACATACTTCTTGTCTTGACACAGCTATGTCTTCATCTGTGTTTAGTTCTTGTAGAGGTATGAAGAAAGACCATTTTTCTCTCTATATGAGTAAAGATTGGGTGGGGGAAGAAAGATTAGCTTCAGGATCTGAGTTACTTGATGCTAATTCTCAGAAGTATACTAAGTCCTTTACAAATAAATAGCTGCAGTCTCACTTCTCCAAGGGTTTTATTCTGCTTGAGATATGAGAGATACTTAGATCTAAAGAGATTGTAGCTTCCATGATGTCGAATTGCCACATTTCAGTCATATCCTTCCCAATGAATATAAAATGCCACTTTTTCTTTAAACACGGAAGTGTAATTTGGCAGTGGTATACACGCTGCTATTGGTTGTAGAGGTTGCAAAGCCATGGAGTATTCGTATCTGTAATTTTTCAGGGGACCACTTTTTAGTCTGCTGTGGGCATTGAAACAGCTGAAACTTCTTTGGATTCTCTACATGGCAGTATTTATTGCCTTACTGTTCAGCATCTGTTTTTCAAGTGACATATCCCTGTGTCTGCAGGAAAAAATCTGTATTAAAACTTCAGATATAACTTTCTGGCTAAAGTTACATAAAATATCCTTCTCCACTCTTACTTCAAACACTTATTAAATGAATAAATTTTAGCAATATTAAAAACATTACATGTAATAGGGTGTAACTACTATTAGTAAGCTTTCTGAGATTCAGAAAGGAATCCTAGACCACTAGGAAGGCCTGCAGACTCATGAGTCACCTCAGTGGTTTCATTTGCAGTATGAAAATGGATAAGAAATTGCCAATTATTTTCAGACACCAGGCAGAACTGCTCAAGAAAATAGTAACTGAATATACTGCATTATATATATAGCTGTTTTCCTCTAAGTAATGGTGTTAATAATTTACTGCCAAATAAACACTTTTCCCCCCATCTTATGCCAGATATTGTCTTTTAAGCTTGGATTTAGAGTTTCCCGAGTACATCAGCCTATGAAACCTTTTATACCTATTGTATATTTTTATTTTACTAATCATGATTAACATTAACATGATTAAAATCTTTTAATCAATCTCTGAACACCACTAGAATCACTGTTAGAATTAAGGACTCTGCATGTGTTGAACCTTTCAACATGACGTTAGAAACAGTAGTTTCAAATCCCCATAGGCTTTTAAGTTTCTCCCTTTTTTTATTCCTTTCTTATATGAAAGAGATACCTTTTGAAGATTTATGCTTTGCAGGAAATTAGTATTCTCTACATCTTCCTATCACTGTCTGAAAACCATGCAGCTCTTCCTTTTAGGAAGCCACTGCAGAATATTTTAAGCTGATTGTTAAAAAAACACAACATGGAAGGCCATCATTGTGCTTTTTAGAACGATTGCTTCTCTTCATGAGCATCCCCTTATGGTCTGTTGTATTTCTGCCTAGTTTAAGCTGTGCTGAAATGCCTTTTGTATTTTTCATTTGCCCCCTTTAGTCTATATGCCTTTATTCTACTTCCAGTCTTCTATCAGCAGCCTGGTCCCATGCCATGTCCATGGGTCATAATGAAGGACAGCAATTCATCTGAGTTCATAACCGTAATAAGTTTATCAAGTAACAGGTAAACAACAAAAAGGATTGAAAAAGACCTTGTGAAGCGAGGCAGAAGTTCTTTAGTGATAGCCTGGCCTGCCCATCAGCAAACAGTTGATCTGCTCTTGCCTCGCTTGTCCCTGAGTGTGATATCCTGTTTGAGAGATATAATTGTAAAACTAGTTGAGTTTCAATTTTTTAAACCAACATAGGTCAAAAAATTGGAAGACTGCAAATGAAAACCTGTAAGGTTCCTTCACAAAAAATGTAGTCCTTCAGAATATATATTAAAAAGAAAAAAAATTTTGGTGTTTTATCCATTTCTCCATTTTCTATTTGCATTTCAGTCCTTTTATCTTACTGTGCTTTTTAGCAATGCTGGTTTTTTATGGGCCTATGTATTTGTATGTGAGAAGATAAAACTTCAATATAAAAAATATCGGTGGAGGCTTCTTTGGATCTGCTTTAACCTCTTTCCTTAAAGGTTTGAACATTCAGCAAGGATTTTTTGGTTTTGTTGTATTTTGTTTCCAAAGTCAATAGGAAACATCTCATAAAAATGCATTTTATGTTGTGAATTTAATGCTAGATGTTATTTATGTGCTGTATTATGTTGGGAAAAGAGCTTAAATTAATGAGAATAATAATTCCTCTCATAAATCATATTTTAAATAAAGTAAAATAAAAAATTGGAATAAAATCAGTTTCAAATATAACTGATACACCTCAGGGTGTGTCTTTTAATTATCTTTCCTAAGCAAGGAAATTAGTATTGTAATGTCATAATTCCAGTAATATTTGCCTGGGTGCTTGACCATTTCTTTGCTAAATGTTGTTGTATCTCTGTGGCAGTCAGGGTCACACAGATGGAGAACATCCTTACCAGACCTGTGCAAACTGTTAACACAAAGTAGGCTTTTCTTGTGGAAAAACTGACAATTACTCTGGAGTGAATTTTCTATACCCCTCACTTTTAAATTGAACTGTCAGCAGGCACTAAACTTAACAAGCCTACTTTATATGCTATTCATTAGATGTCTGCTAATAAGTGACTGACAAGGCAAGTCTGAAAGATTTCATCAGTGATCTGTCAAAATGCAGCATGATTAACTCTCAAAACTTAGAAGTTACTGTCATGAGGGTTGTCACTTTGAGTTCATTTGTTTGCTTCACTTGGTTTGGCTGGCAAAACCTATCTGTGTTTAAAATCATGCCTCTGGGACTATCTGCCTGGTTCATTTTGTCTTCAGAATGGCTTTCTACTCAATGCTGGAATCACGTACTTCACACTGAATTGGTACTGGAGCAGATAGACAGGTCTTCTGGGAAAGCCACAAGCTTCGCACTTTATGGTACCCTCCCCTGGTCTGCACAAGTGTATGGTTTATCCTTTAGTGTGTACCACTCCCACAGATCCATTTCAGAAACCAGAGAAGGCTTAGATATGACATAAGATTGGGTTCTGTTTTCAAAGCTTATTGGAATCTTAAAATTTTACACTGATTCAAGTACCTTTGAATCAAACCTTTGCCCATGGTATTCCGTGAAGGTGGTTTTTAGACTTTTAAGATATTTTGCTCTATGAGGTAGAAACTGTGATAATTGTCGTGCACTACGGAGGGATCTGAAAGTTGTGCTGTGACATTCCTGTGACCTTTTGCAAGGTGTCTTTAAATGAACTGATCTGGAGAGAGCCAGGTGCAGAGTCCAAGCAGAAGCCATAGAGCAAACCAACAGTTGGGCAATAGGGCAGATTTTGGTTCTTGTGAGCGAGATCACTCCCTAATCTTCCTTTGCTACGGGTGTATCTCTCACAGACACGTTCAGCCACATCCACTATGGCATCGGTGTATCAATACATGGTATTACCAAGGTATTTTGTACAAGAAATGCTGCACGTGGCCCACTCTGAGATGGAACAAGGAGGCCAAAGTAGAGTTAAACGTTGATGCATTTTCCATTCTCTCTTTGGCTGACAAAAATACATCAGTAGGAGACTAAGTTCAAAGTATTAAGTGCTCAGTAGGAGCACTTAAAATCCCTTTAAACCAGTTAAGACATAATAATCTTCTTTGTTGGACTTACTAGATTCTGTTCCATAGTGTGTACTGATTCTTCTAGTAGAGATTCTGCATATGGAACAAAAAAGAGAAGGTCCTATACTAATGGTAGAAAAATGTGTTTCACTTTCATTTAATCCAGAAATGATTTGGCTTAGGTGAAGGTGTTATTTTAGACAAATTGTTCACATGGAAACTTATTAAGAAATTCAAAATAATTCCTTTTTTTCTAGACAGTCTGTAGCATTAGGAAGTAGGCAATTTACAAGTCAAAAAATGTAGCCTTGTCTTTTTCAGGATTTTGGTGTAAGTCAAGTGCCATATTTAATGAGTTAAATTGCTGTGTTCTGCCAGAGATATGCAAAAGTTTAATTTATGTTTTCAAGTGATATAGACCTATATTAGCTTTTTATTTTTAGTTTTCCAAGTAAAGTAGTTAGGAACAGAGATTTTCAGTTTTTTGCATCTTTTCCCAAATGTCCTGGCCTGCTTTTTCATCTGTAGTTTTTAATTTCTAATTCAGTTTTCATATTCGAAATGAGATACTGCTACAATCTTGTGAATCAGGGATAAAATACTAAATTTTTGAGTGGTGCATCATCCAACCTTCAGCTTTCTAAGATGTGAAAATATTTCATCATCCTTCCAAATACTAATTAGTTCAGCAAGATTACTTGTGCTGAAATTAAGTATGCACATAGCTATTTGCAGGGGTTAGATTGACCACTCATACCTTTAAAATCCAAGCCTTTTTAAAGATGGGTATGATGTTTCCCTTTTTCCAGTCGTCTGTGTCTTCACCTGACTGCCATAACTTCTCAAATATCATGGAGAGTGGCTTGGCAGCAACATCAGCCATTTCCCTCAGGATTCTGGGCTAGATCTCATAGCTCTATGTACATAGATTTATGTAGATTCAGGTTCCTCAGGTTGTCATGAACCTGATATTTTCTTACATTGGGAAGCACTTTGCTCTCCAGTCTCCATCTTGCTGTTCATCCTCTCACAAGGTGTGGGATGAGAGGTTGCCATTGAAGACTGAGGCAAAGAAGTTGTTGATTACCTCAGCCTTCTCCTAATCAACTGTTACCAGTCTGCTGCTCTTGTTTTTCAGGGGGTTACACCTTCTTTCACCTTCCTTTTCTGGTTAACATACCTATAGAAGCCCTTCTGGTTATTCTTTGAATCCCTCGCCAGGTTCAGTTCCAGCTTCTCCTTGGTCTTCCTCACCCCTATACAACCAAACTTTATCTCTATACTCTTCCAGAGTACCTTTCCTTGCATCCACTGCCTGTGCATTTGTTTCTTTCCCTTTAGTTTGACCGGCAGTTCCCTACTCAGCCATGCTGGTTTCTCACCTGATTTTTTGCTCCCATGAATTGCCAGTTCTTGCACTCTGTGGAAGACTTCCTTAAAGATCTGCTATTTCCACTCCCTTGTCCCTGAGGGAAGTCTCCCAGTGGATCCTATTGACTATATCCTTGAAGAGCTGGAAGTTTGCTTTCCTGAAGTGTGGGGGCCTAACTTCACACCTTATCCAAGCCGTATCCCTCAGGGCTGCAAACGCCACTAATGCACAATCACCACATCCCCAGCTGCCTCCAGTCCTGATGTCCCCGATTACCTGCCTCATGCTGGTCAGATCCAGTATTGCATTCCCTCTGGTGAGGCTGTCTATTGGCTGGCTCAAGAAGTTATCCTCCATGCATTCCAGGAGTGTCCTGAATTGCCTACACCTCGCTCTGCTACTTTCCCAGCGAATTTCGGGGTGGTTGGAGTTCCCCAGCAGAACATGAGTAACTTTGATTACCTTGTTTGAGACTTGGCCTTAGTTTCTTTTCTCAGTAATGCTGCCTGATAAGTCCTTCTAAATATAGTTGAAGAAGCTAAAAGACCACATATCATCAGGGAACAGAGAAACGTAAAATCATCTTTGCTTCCTCTAAGCAAATCTGGACGTTAAATCAGGCAGACCCCCAGCTGTTTTACATTTCTATCTTAAGAAATAGGAATGTGATACATGCTGAGAAACTCTGACTGCAGGAAGCTGTTAAAATAATGAGCAATTTATTTGGAGGGATAATAAGGGTTTAGGTCTGACTGTCTGCAATGAGGAAAAACAAAAATAATACAATTAAAGTATGTGAAATGATGGTGTGAAATGAGTGTGGATGAGGTCAGAAATAGAGGGTTCTAAATATATTCCCTGGTTCAACTGTATTGATAAACAAAATCAAAATTTTCAAGTAATATAAAAAGGTTTTATATTAGGAAGAAAAAATTATTTTACAGTATTTCTCTTATTTGTGTCCTCTTTATTGCATATATCTGAGACCTGTTCCTTTAACTCCTGTTCACCTTGAAATTGTCATCATATTCAAATGATCCCATTAAAGCCTGTGAGGTTCACTGAGGTGGATAATGTCTGAAGGGCTCAGCCTTTAACTAATATGAGTTGGTTTTGGGAAAGGTCCACATTAGATTAAAATATAGTTATAGCTTTTTTGTTTTAAAACAAAGTTGCTTTTTTTCTTAGGTACAATCAATTTATGCAAAAATTGAAATATAAATGTTTCTACTTTACAATGCGTTTGAATCCTGTTATAGATGTCTTGAATATCAAAATCCCCACAGTATATTTTTATATCTTTGTCTGTTGGGGTTATGCAAAAATTCTAGGGAGTAATTTTGTCATCCTATTATTCTCTGGATAATAGCAAATGAAAATGCTGGATCAAAGTATTCTACTTTTATCTAGCTAGAAGTCAGAATAATCTATAATATAAAAGCTAAAGCATTCTTTTTAGGTTTCATCAGGTCACAATGGTGGTAACTTCTATTTCACTGTGTAATGTACTGTCATGTCACTTCAGATACACTGGGAAAGGATTTGGCATGGTGTCACCTGAGATCATTATGGTCAGGACTTACTCTCTCTAGCTTAGGGGAAAAAAAAAAAGAGAGTTGTAGGAAGACACTGGGGAGAAAAACCTCAGGTTTTGGTATTTCCCATTTGGAAACACAAGAGCATTTCAAAGCATGTTATGGTTAAATTAAGCCAGTATGTGCCACAGTGGTGTAAGGTCCACCCTTCATTAAGAACTGCTATAGTTTTTAGGGAAAAAAAGCTTGATTAAACCAGAAAAGATTTTGTTCTAATCATTAGAATATGTTGTCCAGAGGGAAGACAGCATACGTCTCTTTCTCAACATTCTTGTAAGAAATTAAAACTGGAATTTTATTCTTGTATCTCATGAGACGTTATTTGTTCTTCCAGATAGTTCTATATTGAGTATTCCAGTAAAAGACTGTTATGACAGTTTTGTTCTCATTTTCCCACCCCTCCCAAATAATTTTTAACCTCACAACTTTTGGAAGGGATTGGAATCAGGATTACTTAAAAAAACCCCCCATGAGATCATTCTTCCTGTACTCTAGCCTGATACAGAAAGCAACAAAAATTTCACATATCTGCATTTACCTGATTATCGTGCATATTTCATATAATAATTTTGCTTGAATGCTTTTGAACATGTATTGTAAAGAACATGCAGACCCACAGAAGTAATCTTGAATTAATTAATTAATATAATGTAAAGTAGAAATATAGTGTAAAGTTACTGTAATTCTTAATATACACAGAATGACCAAATCTAGCCCCAAATCTCCAGTTTGGAAAGGGCTTTATGTTCTTTCCTTACAAGGAACCATTTAATTTGTATGATCATCATGAGTATATCAGCTCTTGCTCCACACTCCTTTGTGTTATGCTGCTGGGTAAGCAGTCCTAAAATTCACATATGACCCATATTCCTGAAGTTATCATGTTATATAGACATGCCAGTTAAATTTATATATCTCAGTTGTAATTTAAAATTTTGGCATTGGTTGCAGCTAGTAAAAATCTGTATCTTTTTTATTCTCCTTGGTATTCTGTGCAAGTCACCCTACGTAAAGTCCTACATGTCAGGTAATACAAATTCAGAAACAAAACCTGGTTTTAGCTCCTTTCAAGCTAATTCTAAATGAAATAACTTGGCACAAGCAATCCCTTCTGTTGTTGTGGGCCATTCTTACCAAATCAAACTAAACTTGAAAATCATCTATTCACAGGATGACAAAGAACTGGAAGATTCTCAGGTTAATTTGACATTGTTCTGGCATCTGTTCAGTCTTCTGGTTTCTGGTGGATAAAAGCTAAGAGCCCACTGGGAGAGGAAATGAGGGTTGGGGTTTTTGATTTGGTTGTTTTTTTTTTTTAACTCATCTGCTTTTTGCAACTACAAAAGAAATAACTTTTATAATACCAGCTAATCTCAAAGTCTTGAGGATAAAGTGACAAAAAGTAATTTTTTTGCTGCACAGGTGGTTTGTGACAAACACAGCAGGAACAAGAGCAAAGCATTAATTTGTTTAGTTCAAGAGATCTGCTAGTCTGCTGATAGTGTCACCAGAAGTATTTACAGCTGAGCAGGTAGAAGCAGAGATCTTCACATTCAACTGTTTTTTTCCAACTTAGCAAAACTTATTCTCTAAGTTCTGTATCATTGCAGCCCTAATTCATAAATATGTTTAATTTTTAAACATACTTCTGAATTAATTTTTAATAAGATTGTACTACTTCATGAATGAAAAATGTTCTGTGCAGCAAAATCAAAGGCAGTCTGAGTGCCACACAGATCCATGGACAGACTAATAGATGAATGCAAGATGATTGTTGTGCATGGCTTTGTTCTTAACATAACTCAGTTATCAATAGATTTTAAATTACATAGATTCTTTTTATATGTTCTAGTATTTGCCATTCATCTGGTATGTCTGCAATGCTTTGTAGCACAAACATTACCAAAATATCAACTTATTAAGAAATTTATGAAATGTGCATTTTTAATCTTCAGATTTCGGGCACTGCATTCAATCATTACTGAGTCATGAAATACATTGATCCTTGGTGCAGCAGTTATATGTGTGAAATAAATAAGGTACTGGGACCCAATCCATGTTCCACAAAGGGGTGATTGAGATCTGTGGCAACAAGAAAGTGCACTGTTAATGGCTGCTGTATGCAACTCTGGGCTTCCACAATGTTAAAAGCCTGATTTTGCCAGCTTACATTTTCAGAAATATAAAAAAAAAGATAAATAGGAATATCAGAATCCTTCAGCATATAATCTGAAGGAAAGACATGATTGAAAACCCAGTCATTGCCAAGGCTACTATTATGGTGCACTGTGCTAATTATTTTATTATTTTCCAGGAGACACCAGCACTATTTAAGAACTTGTATTTAACATATAGCTGTGGTTTTGTATTTATACATTGATATATGTGCAATAAATGGTACCATAATACTGCCCAAGTATACGTACAGGGCATGAAATTCATATGATCAAACTGATATGTAAAAGTAAGTGTTTTTTCCCTCTAGACACTTGAAAAGTTGTTTCTAGGTGGATATAATGGATCCTTAGCCATGTAGCTACTGAAAAAAAAAAGGGCAGGAGTTTTTATGTGTCCTCCCCTACCCTCAGAGTTTGCTACTTGCCAACTCCAGATCATTGCTCTTAATCCACTCTCTGAATCTGGATCTATCAGATACCTCTACGGGTTCTGTTTGAAGGCAAAGGAAGGTGAGGTTCAGCACATAAAGCATTATAACTTTTTTAAAACTCTGATTTCATTACTGAATTCATTCTTGAACCATTTCTGAGCAAATAGATGCACATTAAAACTGGGGAGAATTTAACTACCTGTCTGCCTTTTTTTGTTATTTATTTATTTATTTGTTTACTTAATTAATTAATAAAATGTTAGTTGTCCAAAACATAAATTTAACATTGTTGTGTTAAAAGGAGACAGGAAACTGTCTTTTGCCAGAAATTACTGGCAGTATTATTACTGCCCAGAGTTGCTTTCATATTATCTATAGAATGGTGGAAAATCCTGTCTTCCTGGAAAGTTTTTCCTACCACAGATAAGACTTTTCTTACTACCCTTTCACCTTCACGATGTTAAGCCTGTCTGCCTTAACAGAACAAGTGTAATCGCTACTGATCCCTTACCTACCCATTTATCCCGTAAGTCAACAGTTTGTTTGCTGAGTGCAGTCTGTATCCTTCACCAGAGGATCAAGGCCTAGATCTGTGGTGGTTTTGCTGGTCTCCAAGGTAGAGTGTGTACGTCAACTTAAGGTGAGAAATTGCAAGGGAATACATGCTTGCACCAACAGCGAACTTGTGTGTTTCAGAGAGGCAGACCAATGTATACATTAAAGTTTTGTAAATATAGAAAAAGGCAAATCAGAAAGGAGATGATTCGATAATGAAGGGAAACACAAGAAAATTCTAGTCGTGTTTCTAACACCTGTTTGTAACTTAAAACAGTGATATATCTGACCAAACATATATATTTAGACACATCTAAGGGTGCTAGGTGTTAGGGAAATCAAGGACAACAAGACTGGCAACAGTGGTTACTGTCAAATGTTTTTGAGTGAGAAGAAGCAATAATTTTAGATTCAAGCAGAAAAGACGGATTGGCTAAAAAGCTGTAGTTTCTAAAAAAAAAAAAGGATAGATATGTATGAATACTGTGAAGTCAGAGAATAAACATTTCCTTTTTTACATTATTTTGGTCTGATTCTAATTCATCTAATATTTCCAGAGAATATTTATATACAGGTTTTATAGAAAGAGGAGAGATATTACTGAACTAATGGAGCTTCTTTTTGGAAATTCACAGAACACTGTAAATTCGTGCACACACACGAAAGAAATTTATTTCTCCTTATATAGACAGGAAAGAATGCTCCTGGATATCATATTTTATAGGTCTTCATTCTTTTCAGTTTCAAATAATGGAAAAGTATTAAAAATAAAGCCTGACCACTGTGTTATCAGTAGTGTTTGATTTTAAAAAGCAGCTTTCTAGGCAATCTGATTTTGTTTGTTTTTCTTTCCTATTACGATTTTTACTAAGGTTGTGGGATTAGTGACCGGGGTATATCCAGAGTATTTGTAGAACACTGTGACTTTAGTAAATTACTTCGTATTGTCTCACAGCAACTGATGTGAAAAAATAAATAATCAAAATTGGTTTGGCCTGTAACACTTAGGCCATGAGCTCCAAACTGGCTACCAGACAAAGCCTACTGATGAATGAATGCATACTGAATTTCAGAGTGAAGCCAAGTAGTTATTTTGGGGCAGTCTATACTTATGCCAGAGCTGGATGTGATTCATTGTTTCTTCAGTTTTTTTTATGATAACAATAACCAACTGAGCATGATAAATCTGGGTTCTTTTTGATGAAAATTTTCTGAGTCATAAAGCCATCTTCACAGTTGGGCTGGGTTTACCAGTCTCAATAGAAAAGAGGAAGGAAAAGGAAACTGCTTCCTCAGAGTCAGTCCCTTCGAGGTTAGGGCTGTGGATGAGGCCTGCTGACCGGGCAGCAGTGGGGGCTGCAGTTTTGTTGCTGTTGACAGAGCTTGTCTCAGGCACTTGTGGTAGTTTTGTACCATGGATGTTTCTTTATAGCTTTTTCCCCTCTGGGAAGTTACTCTGGGAGGGGGAGGATTAAAATATCTGAGTTTAGCTATCTGCCTCCAAGTGTCTACCCTCCCTCGATGTGAGATGGAGATCCAGGCAAGACAACCAAGAGAACAGCTCAATTCACCCTGAAGTAAGTACTGGGGGTTTATTCACTAGTGATATACTGAGCAGGTCTTCATTGTAACTGGAGTTTAGACATTGCACACATGGTCATCTGTGTTTATTCATCATCCTCTGTGAAATGAACCCTAACCCCTTTTTCTTAGATGCTGTTGCGAAGCAAACGAACAAAAATGCTTGGCAGAAGTATTTCAGTCTGATGAATATGCACTATTCCTAGACTGGGACTTGGCTGTACTTCCATGAAGTAGAGCTTGGAGAGCCATATTCACAGTTTATGTGATTAAAGGGCAGGCCTTAATATTGATAGTGTTGCAGACAATATTTCCGAGCTTTGTAACTCCCTGCTCTGAAGCTGAGAGCCTCTCATCTCTATCCTTAGCCTGGCTGTCTTAGAAGCCGAGATACGATGTTTCCAAACACATCACTGAAATACTTGTGAGTTAGAAATAGCCACAGAGTCATCTGTAGTTCATGATTGGTAGTGGCTAGAGACATCCTATTCCCAAAAACAGAGCCAAAAGAGAACTAGAATTTGGACAAAAATTGCGAGTCTGGTCAGAATACATATGGCCAGAAGATGTATGGTCAGAATAATTCTACCACTATAGATAACAAATGTGATTTACAGGATTAGACTGCTTTCTAAAATTTGCCAGCAAGAATGGCAACATCACATGCAGTAGAGCTCTTTTGCATAAATACCACTGATCAGCCACCAAAACTAAACTGACTGCTAATGAGTGTAGGGGAACTATGAAACATTCTCACCACATGTTGACCCAGGTGCAAAATAAACACCTATTTAATATCTCTCCTTGTCTCCTCTTCAACTTACTGCAAGTTAAGAAATCATGAAAAATATCTGTCAAAATTTTGAAGCTAATCAATGTTGTTCCTGGCAATAAATTTTGCCATTTCAGATTAGAAGCAATCTGATCAGAAAGTAGATTTTTTCTCTGAATTCTGAAGAAACTCATAAAAGATGCCAAAAGTCTTCCAGCTCTGGTCCCATCTTGTGCTTCCAGTTCCCAAATAGTAAGCATCAAGTTTGAACAAGACATTAAATCAACAATCAGAGTCCAGCCTCAGGCACAGAACAGAGATTACTTTTGTTGTATCAAACTGTGACCTACTTGCAAGATCATGGACACAGTAAGAACTTGCTCAAAGTATTGCTGTCTGTACTGCTTTTAATACAGTGAATTACAAAATATTTCTGACTTGTCTTTGTTATAGACTTTTGTTCTGTTATTTTTGTTCTATAGCTGTATAGTTATATAGAATCTGAATACAGATATTGCAGTTACTAACTCATTCAGTAAAAGCTTAACATACATGCAGTATAAAGTGCATGCAGCTGTTTTGATAGGACAAATAGATAGTCCTTGTTGGAATGGAACACCTATAAAGGAAGCATTTATGAAATGCTCAATAAACATCATGTTTTTCAGGGAAACATCACTTGCATTTTTAAAAAAGGGAAACAGGAAGACCAGTGAGCCTCACCACTGTGGCTGGGAAGAGCAGATCTTCCTGGAAGCAATGCTAAAGCATGTAAAAGACAAGGAGGTGATCCGAGGCAGCCAGCACAGCTTTCCTAAGGGCAACTAGTCCCTGACCAACTTTTTTATCTTCTGTGACGGAGCACTGGCAATGGTCAACAAGGGAAGACAGGCAATCTAGATTTGTAAAGCTTTTGATAAGGTACCACATGGCATCCTTATCTCCATCTTGGAGGGACATGAATTTGATGGATGGAATATTCAGTGGATTGGCTGGATGGACGCAGCTTCTCTGCTGACAGAAGCCTGGGAGTTGTGGTCAATGGCTCTATGTCCAGGCGGAGGCTGGTGATGAGAGGTGTCCCTCAGGGATCTGTCTTTGGACCAGTGCTCTACAACATCTCTGTCAATGACACGGACAAGTGAGATCAAGTGCACCCTCAACAAGTTTGCAGATGACATGAAACTGAGTGGTGCAGTTGGCACAACAGAAGGATGAGATGCCGTCCAGAGGGACCTGGACAAATTTGAAAAGTGGGCCCTACTTCAGGGTTGAAAAGTGAGAGAAGTGAGTGAGAGACTCGTGATGTTCAACAAGTCCAAGTGCAGGGGGCTGCACCTGGGTTGAGGCAATCTGAGACATGACTGGAGTAGAAGTCATCAAGAACAGCCCTGCAGAGGACTTGGGGTTCTCCTGGATGAAAAGCTGGACATGAGCCAACAGTGTGCACTCACAGCCCAGAAGGCCAACTGCATCCTGGGCTGCATCAAAAGAGGCCAGCAGGTTGAGGAAGGTGATTCTTTCCTCTGCCCTCCTGAGACCCCACCTGGAGCACTGCATCCAGATTTGGGGTCCTCAACACAAGAGAGACATTGACCTGTAAAAGGTTCAGGGGAGGGCTACGAAGGTGATCAGAGGTGGGAGTATCTCTCCTATGAAGACAGGCTGAGTGAAAGTGGCCATGGTCCTTGGCAAGGGTGAGTTACATCAATCTCTACTTTAATAATTGTTTCTTTTTACTAGCTCTAATACCATTGCTTTAATATAATTGCTTTGATATAGTGCAGTATCTTATACTATACTATACTATACTATACTATACTATACTATACTAGTATATTTAGGTTTTATAAAGTTTAGTGAATGATTCTGATTAAGTTTTTTTCCTAGTAATTTATCATAATAAATAATTCATTTTTATATAAATGTATCTCTTTTGCTATCATAAATCCTGCAGGACAAAGTTGTGCAAAGGTTCAATCAAATTTCTGTAATTTCTTAGACTTAAACCGTTGACAATCTGAGGCTAAGATTGGGTTCATTTGCCCCTAGGCTCCTTTCTGAGAAGTTTACAAGGGGGTCCTTTCTGCACCTCATGATTCAATGGGACGGCTTCTCTAATAAGCTTTGTCTGAAGCTCCCACTCTCTCCCTCAACAGAGGGTTGGGATTATTCAGCCTGGAGAAGAGAAGGCTCCAAGGAGACCTCGTTGCAACCTTCCAGTACCTAAGGGGGGTTTATAAAAAGGAGGAAGATGGAGTTTTTACATGAGCAGATAATGACAGCAAAAGGGGCAATAGTTTTAAACTGAAAGAGGGCAGGTTTAGATTAGATTAGATTAGATGTTAGCAAGAAATCCTTTACTCAGAGCGTTATGAGGCACTGTAACAGGTTGCCCAGGGATGCTGTGGATGCCCAATGCCTTGAAGTGTTCAGGGCCAGGTTGGATGAGGCCCTGAGCAACCTATCTAGTGAAAGGTGTCCCTGCCTGTGGCAGAGGGGGTTGGAACTAGATGATCTTGGAAGTCCCTTCCAGCCCTAACTGTTCTTTGATTCTAAGATTCTGTGAATTCTTTTCTCTGATTTCTTCACTGTATGTTTGGGGTTTTTTCTGCCCTGGATGGTGTAAGTAATAATACTGTCTTAATTTCTGCTTCTAAGCCTTATTTGGGATAGCTTTATTTAATTTTATTCATCGTGACAAGACTGTACTTAAAATATTTATTAACTGCAGTTTCAGAATATCTGAGGAAAATCACAAGTGCCTATGATCTTTAGATTAATGACAGACAGTAAGTCATACTTTTGAAGTCCCTATTGCATCCTGGATGAAGAACCTGCAGTTTTAGTGATAAAAATAAAAATTATATATTATACATCTATTCTTTCCTATGAAACATACAAAAACCATATCAATAACTGGTTTGCCTTTCCTTATTTAAGGGAGATAACAGACACAAAAATAAAAAATGGGAAGATTTACATGTAGGTTTATTGAAAAAGAATATACCATTATGAAGATGGTCTGGCAATGGCTTACATTCAGATACTTCAGATAAAATATCAGTGTAGTCATAAGAAAAATAAACCCTATTTATTAATTATATTAATTATAGAAATCAAACATCCATTTCTGAAGGTCATGGGTATAATAAACAGCAAAATATGCCCAGAGTTAGTGTGTGATGCCATTTGTCCTTTATGAGAGAGAAGAGTAGAGCAAACTTTCTCTGAAAACAAATTAGATATATCTGAGACTTTGCTACCATGGAATTAGGGAGTATCACTTTGCAACCTTTTACCAATGTAGGTGTGAGAGGCTTTTGAAAGTTAAAAAAACCAAACCAAAACCAAACAAAAAAACCCCCAAATGGCATGAGAAGTCATATTTGCTCTATTCCAGTTAGGACAGCAAGTGAAACAGAACTGCACAGATATCAAAAATAAAACCCATTATCTACTGCTAACATGTCACCTTACTTAAAGTAAATCTCTAAAATAGTCAAGCTACGATTAATCACTGAGATAGGCTTGTATCAGATTCATCTCTCAGGTATTTATTATACCAAATCATTAAAGTTCAAATTTTTCTTTTACATGTGATGTTGAGCAACTCTAGCATGAGCATTAAACAATTTTTAATCAGTTTTGCCCAGGTAGGTGGCTGCAACTACATTTTGTGACTGTCCTTTTGTAGCTGCTGTGATGTGTCTTAGCTGTGCTGACTACTAGAGCCTGAGCAGTTGAAGTAAAAAATAGATATCAGAGTAGTTAGAAGGGGTTCATTTTGAAAAAAGGTATAACTTTCATGTCTTGGAAACTTTGAAGTTAAAATATGGCTTGGAAAGCTCTAGGGTGAGATTTCAGCCCTAAACCTAGCAAGATTAGGGGTTTGTATCATAATTTAGGTTTCACATTTAAATTATACCTTAGACCGTCTTCAGGTGCCTGTTTCAGTTTTGAAATATTCACAAAAAGTACAAGGAGTGATTTTTTTTTGTAAGAGTTGCATTGAAGAGCTTGCATATTGCTACGAGAAAAAAATCCTTGTCTGTGACAGTTTCCTCACTGTCAGATGCTTTTGAGGGCTGTCAGTTGGCCATTCCTTAATCCTCTCTGTGCGGGTTGTACTTACATTTTATCGTGCTCGTTATTAAATCAGCTCAACTTTCTTATGGTAAATTGCAGATTGGTCTCTGAACCATCTGTGACTGTGTGTCTGAATGTATAAGCTGGTGGATGCCTGTTTAGAAACAAGGCAGTGAATTGATGTCCAGAAAGGAAGACGAGCTTGAAAAAGAGCCTGGCTTCTAAACATCTGACAAGAAATGGTTGCTTTCTGTGGTGCAGCTTGGCCAGGCTGCAGCCCATGCTGTGCCAGCATTGCGATCGAGCAGCAGTGCTGCAACATCTGCAGCAAGCTTCCAACATTTCAAATTATATATATTCTTCTAATTCTAGTGATATACACCTCAAATACTTTTATTCTGAAGTGATAAATATACACATTTTTCCTCAGTGAAGAATGTACAAAAGCCTCTTTAAAGTAATACAGGCTTCAAATTTGGAGTTACTCATAATGAGATTTAATGTGGAATAACTTTTGAGACAATGAGCTAACATTTCCTGCCTTCTAGAGAAAATGATATATAGGCAGTATAACAGTGACTTACACCAATGAGGTAAAAGATCTTTGTGTATGTGTTATTTTTATAATAAAATGAAAGGTGATATGGCACCTTGGAATTACAAAGGTGGTCAAAGGTACTTTATTTCCTCAATTTTGACCATTTAATTGTGTTTGTTTGTGGGTTTTATATCAGCTGGATATATTTCTTCCCTTCTTAAAATTTGTTTACTCTACTGACCATATAAGTTTCATGAGATTTCTGTTTGTCATCTTTATTTTTAACCTACAAGGACAAAGAATTTTCAAGCTCCAAAAGCATCAGGTTTATGAAAACAGTGAGATTATGGATTTAAATTCTTTTTTCAATGGTCAGAATCCTTATTCTAGAACTAAAAGTTCTTATTCTGAATCACAATTCACCCTGCCTTATGTCAGCTGTATTTAATACAAAGTGAAATAGCATAGCCCTCTGAGCTAAGGGGCCTTCCCTTCCTCCAGAATTGGACCAGATGTTGCCAGAGAGGTGCCTCAGGGTGCCTTTGTTCAGTAAATTTAAATTCTCATTCCGTGTATCTCTCAGCAATTTATTTTTTTCTGAAAAAAATTTGTAAGGCTTCTTTAGCTCCAGAGAAATTTCCCCACAACTGCTAATACTTCCTTGTTTCACAGGTTCTCAGCACCTTTATGAATTCCTGCATGAATTCATGTGTGGTCTGCTGGTGGCTTCATCCCATGAATCAGACTGGCTACTCCCTGAAAAACAAATTGATTGTGGTATCCACTCTTAGGCTCTCAAGCCAAAGTACTTGCTAAAATTCCAACATTTTCGTAACCCTGAAGTGTGCTGCCCATGGGCAGATGATGTGATTTCGGCCACCTCTACCTCTGCCACAGAGCACACAGGATCTGCCTGATCTTCACATAAGATGAATAAACCTCCATGTTCTTAAAAATTTGCCCCCAGTTTTGTTTCTCAACAAGAAAAAGATTGCAAAAAGATTGCAAGCAGCTTGCTTCTACATTTTCAATATATAATGATATCAAATGAGCTATCTTTGAGTACAAGTCTCTGATAAGTAAAAGCAGGACACTTATTTCCATCTCCTCCAGCACTGAAACTCTAAGTAGGAGGGAAATTATACTGACTTCATCTTTAAAAAACTCAAGGATTATAAGGAGATGGGGATTTTTATAATTACTGGGGTTTTTTCTCCTGTGACGTTCATGATGCTTTTCAGGAATCATGATTCTTCAATTTTTCTAGGAGAACCTAAACATCTACCTCTTTTACTCACTAATTATCATTAATTAGAAATTTAAATGTGACAAGATGGGATGTAAATTCAGTTAACCCTTCCACATTGAAATGGACCTCAGAATAAAAGATTTATTCCACGTTTTAACGTGGAACTGGAAAACTAGAGCGGAGTTACAAATGTAAGGGAGGTGATAATTATAAGGAACCAGCTGATGTTTTGTTTACAGGTTGATGCAGTGAAGTTATTGAGAAACCACTACATAAAGGAAGAACTATCCCACTCTATAACTTCTACTAGCCAGGCTTGAACCATATCTCCACTAGGCCAAGGACAATGCAACATCATAAATCTAAACAGCTATGTTCTGGCCAAAGCAAGCAAGATAGAAGAAATAACTCTCACATTTCTGTACAGATACCACCACTTAGTAGCATACATGTAGCTGAGTATTTGCCACCCAGCAGACATAGACATCTCTAGTTCTCTCCCAAAATGAAAATCTAAAAAGGTCAGAGGTTATAGAATATGTCAATATTCCGTTAGTGTTTGGTTCAATAAGGTGAATGACACTTTAACCTGATTTCACTTCGACTGTCTTCTATTCCACACTCCATTGACAAGGCTTTTCATCTTCTTCAGAAGCGACTGATGCAATCTGGTCTGCTGTGGTAAAGCACATCATAGTCCTTCAAAGAATGCTTAATGAAGCAAAAATAAAAATAAGGACTATTTACTTACTGTGAAAAAAATATTTCTACAGTTTTAGAGATAAATAAAAGTTTGGAATCCTTTTTGTACTCTTTCTTCCTTTCACATAGATAATTTTTCATTACCAGAGAGTCTAGGAGATTTTATTTTAGTACTATCAGATTGTCAGTACCACAAAAATCAGTTTTTCATCAACACTGATTGCAGAGAAGAGACCTGTCTGCTCAATCATGAGGCATACATCATCTCAGGATCTTTACGTACCACATGACGTGAATAGGAAGGCATTTGCTTGACAGCTCCTTTTCCAAGGATAAATTGCTGATAGCTGTAGCGCTCTATAAAGGCACTAGAGAGCTTGAGAGTTTGGAAGTCTGTTCCTCACACACACACGCACACACACTCTTCCTTTTCCTTTCCTCCTGTGTTTTTATTCAAAACTAGTCATTCTTCCTGATAGAAGAAAGGAAAAACTGGCCATAACTTTAGCTTGCATTAGTGGCTCCAGCATATCTGGGCTGATACCATTTCTGGTCTACATTTACAAAATTGAAGGTTCAATAGGTTGTGTCTGTCAAGTCAGCTTACCTCCTCTTTCTTGTGAGCCATGTGATGGTGGTTTTGTTAAGACTTCTGAGTCTGAGGTATAGAGCACAAGCACTACTTATAGGAAAGATGCATGTCTTTGTGAAGGTTAGAAGTGGAAATAAAATTTACCAATTAATATCTTTCTGGGAATTGTATGTTGTGCCTCAATGAAGAGCCTACTAAAGTATCTTTACATCAACCAGTAATCTGTGTAAGCCAATATTTGGCTATCTGACGTGTCTGTCTCTTGAACCCACCCATGCTTCTCAGCCTCCACAAATACCTGAGGGCCTGAGACCTTGGCCAGTCCAAATCACCCAGCTCTAGGCTCAGCAAGAGTGGGATGAGTGCCCTGCTGAGATCCCAAAAGCGAAAGAGCCACATCAATGAACAGTGATGAACTTCACCTCACCTGACCCTAACACTTACAGTTACCTCAGCTAGCGATAAGGGAAGGATCTCTGCCTGTTTCTTTTCTCAGGGCAAATATGATCTAAGGCCAGTTATGAAATTTAACCTTCATCTTCCAATGCTTCTTTTTCCCAAAAGTGTAGTAATACATCCTTCTTTTCTCAGCTGGCGGTCTGAAAACCCTTCATGAGAGAGTTATTACCACAGGTGTTTTCTACAGCCCCTAACAGAATGGAGCTCCAATATGGGATGGAGCATGTATGCACTACCATGCCTCAAATGCTACTGACATTTACCCTGCTCATTCTTCACCAGGGTTGTGCTACAACAACAGAGGCAATAAAAATCTAACATAACTGAGTATGGCTCAAGAGACCAAAGGATATTTATTTCTATAAGGGATGGAAGTATCTTCTTAACTAATTTTTTCTTTCCAAACACAGTTTATAACAGAGGCATGTAATCTACTAGACATTGCTGTATTAATAATGAAAAGCAAATAGTTGAAGCTGTATTGTAAACAGAGGAGTACCAAAATGCAGTGCTCACATAATGTGTTAGGTGAAGTGTTATTGCTTGGTCATAGTTAGAAAAAAACACTGAGGAAAGCCAAATCATTATAAGCCGAGTAAAATAATCTAAGTCTGTTTGACACATGAGGCAATACAAGCTAATCAACAGTGTTTTCCAGCACTCTTTAGAGATGGTTAAAAAATGTGAGAGAGAGTGAGGCAACAAACTGTCAGATTTGTTTGTGCTGCCCTTCCAATAGCTCTTTGCATATTAATGTGCCATAATTGTTGGTAATTTGAGCGTGGATAGCAAAATAAAAACCTAAACACTAGATTTTAGCCACTTGTCTAGTTTCTTAACATGAGTTTCAGTGTGTAATAGCTGATGCTTTTTGATCATGAATTCAGCGATCTTTTCTATTCTGGGTTCCAAAGCAAAAGAATATCTGGGACCAAGTTACTTTGAGCCAGATGCATTTTGTGAATTTTGTTTTTTATTTATATTTCATTGTCATTGTTTTATTGTTACAAGCTACCCTGCTTTAATATAGCTTCGCTTGAGAAATATCATTTGTGTTTTCTCCTAGAGATCATGCTACTCTCTTCATCATGTCTGTTTCCTCTGGGTACTAATAAAAAATTCCAGTCATTACAATGTCCACACAAATATCCCTCATTCACCATCTGAACTACCTATTAGATGATATCTAAGTGCTTGTTTATAAGGTCATCAAGTAATAAGAGACCAGCCTCCAGAAGGTAACACATCCAATACTTCTTACCTTGAAAGACTATCACTAACCTGATATTCTATGTATGCTCTTAGAATAATTACTAAGTGTATCTGATGTTGGAGAAGTTGTTTTTCTCCTCTAAATTAAGCATAAATAATAAACACTGGCCACTGAGTTACCTGCTCAGTGATGCAGCCCTGGCTGGCCTTACTGCTTAAGCAGAGAAAAGGATACCAAATTATGTCTTGGATGGACATGGACATTGCAGGCTAGTGGGCTTCATTTTGTCCTACCATGTGGACACAGTCATTTTATTTTAGATGCTAAGAAAGTGGGAATAGCATCTATTCCTTGAAAGAAGATGCAAATAGCTGGATCAAAGCATTCTCTCTTGACAACTCATCTGCGGACCCTCAGTCTGACCATATGACATCTTAACAAATATGTTCTCAGTGAGGCCACTTAAGAGAAGCATAGACCTCAAAATGTGGACTAGGCTGGTACACTCTTTGCTAACAGAACTGGCATTTCACTTCAGTCTTAGAGGCTCCACCTGGGATGTCCTTTTGGGGCAGTATTACATATAGTGGCCTAGAAGGAGCAGTGCTACTGACATTCAGAACATACTGGGTTTTTTTCTTGGTCCATTTTGACCAGACATGTAGGATGCTTAGAATATTTCTTTGCACATTATCAACACAGTGGAAGAAAAATGATTCCATATGAGTTAACTGGAACGTGCTCCTACTGTGTTATATAAATCTTCCTAATCCTTGCTCTTTTTTACCTCTTGAGATTTTAAAGGGTGTCAGACCTTAGTATTGCACAGACATGTACAGCCACTTAACAGTCTCAAAACTTTACTTTCACCTAGTTTTCATTGATCAGATACATCCCATCAGCACAGTTTACGTATTTTTGAAACCCATTATATTCAGTAAGTAGCTTATTGCCTTATTTTTCGTAAAAGCAGTGATTTCAAAGACAGTGGTATTTTAAAGTGGTGCTATGATGATTCATACTACTGTATGTGTAGTTTCTGAACCTTCAGTAATTTAAACCTTTGAATGACTTTCCATAAAAAAGAATCACTGCGCACTGCACTACTCTCCAGATTAATTGAGGTGAGTAATAAATGAGAAAAAAATGGCTATTTCTCTTTGAAAAGACATGATTATCAATATTTAGTACTCCCTTTGTTTCACAAGTGTCAGAAACACTAAAGAAACTTCTTAAAATATGAACTTTTACTTGCTTTTATGTAGTCTTATTAGTCTCTGTGAGGACAGACATACTGATCAAAGACTGGTAAGGCAAATGGGATGTTCTCCATTCAGCAGAGATGAGAGAACTCAAGTTTCCAATTAATCTTACAATTACCTGTGTCATGTTTTGAGTAATATAGTATAGTATCTACCTTTACACCTCTTCTGAAAGGGCTAAGGGAGCTTCTGGAACACGTATGTCACCCATTACTGATTGCAAGCTCCATTTACTGTTTAATCAACAAATATTTGTGTTAGCTGTCTTGTTCCTCACCTGTAAAAATGCTGACATTTTTGATAAACATGGGAAGGACTTGGGGATATCAACTCATACCAATGTAAACTGGGTCAAACATAATGAACTCCACACTCTTCTGCTGTTAATTTCTTCAACCTCACATTAAAAGCCCAGAAAACTTAATTGTTAACAACTTCGTGAGAGTGACAGAGAAAAAAATGTCATTAAAAAGGGCATGCTCTCCTTTGTATGCCTTCATTTATTTTTTTTTTTTTAATACATTAATGCTATCATGGAACTGGCAAAATATATTTTTCTAGTTTGCCATGGCTTAAAGGCTGCTCGTAAGATTAGCTTGGGAACACAGAGCAAAGGTATCTAAATTCAAAGGAGCCATGAGATTTTATGTAGTAACTACATCTGAGGGCTTTAAGGAAAAATTGCTTTAGAAAATACCTAGCCAGTTTGTAGCTGTACTATAGCAGACGTGTAAGTTGGATGGTAGTAGGAAGCATTTAAAACTTCTTACTGTTACAGCCACTGCTGCCTGCCATCAGTCCCAATTTGCAATCCACAAAACAGATGATATTTCAAGAAGATGGAGTGAATGTTAGAAGATCTATGCCTCCATCATGGCATCTGTGGGGAGAGTTCAACACATTGTGCTTTTAGTCCTGAAGAGGAAGAGGTGCCTGCAGGGGTGCAGATGAGATTGAATATCAGTTGAGAAAAGTTACTTTATTAGCAGATCTTCAGTATAACAGAAAAGTAAAATTAATGAGTTAAGAGGGAAAGGCACTGACAGTCCCTTAAGGGGTACAGATGCTTGTGTGAATGAGTCATATCACTTAGGGGAGTAGCAGCCTGAATGTACATACATTCTCTTTATCTTTGCACAAAGAAGGGATAAAATACAAAAGGGACATTATTCTGCAGAGGTAAAAGGAATATCAGAACCCAGAGGACTGTATATATTTTTTCAGAAAGGCCAGTTCAGAAGAAAAAATGCTACCATCTAGTTGTTCTTTTTTCTTTTATTATGCTACTTTATGGAAATGTAAGTGAGCAGCATAGCCTGCAAATTTAGCATCATAAATAGTGTGAAGATTCAGAGTTGAAGATAACCTTGTTATCTTACTCTGTCTTCCTGTGCTCATTTCAAATCTCATTAAAATGTGTCATGAATAAAGAAGAAAAAAATCCTGTTTATACTTAATTCTCTCTCTTCTTTTTTTTTCCTGAAGAGATACAGCCAGAATGCTTAAAAATTTGTTTGCATCTTTTTATGCTTCTCTGTCATTTGCCTGCTCTCTTCTTATCACAGTTCTGTATCTTTAGCCCACTGGAATTCTGATGAGAGGGAAAGCAGGTGAACTGCATGGCTCAGGAGCTACAGCTTCCAGGCCTCTCAGTGTCCAGATCCTTAGGGATCTGGACATGTCGCAGAGTGACACGCGCTGTCTCTGCATTTGACCGAGGTTTGCCTTTCTCGTTGATTCACACACAGACTGTGCTGTAAAAAGCAGTTGTTTGGCCCATGCTTGAGTGTGTCACATAATGAGAATTCACATCCAGTGCAGGAACTAATGGGAACCAGGCAGAGCTGGGACTGCCGTAGCTCTGGCTGCAGCTGAATTGTATTTTTTGGAGATGACAATGAAAAAAAAGTCTGATGAATATAACAGAAGATAGAGCTGTGAATGTTGCCATAGCAGGGCTAGTTTGTGTTGGCAACTGATTAATTTTTTTTTCTGTTCCTTGAGAAAAAGTAGAAAGGGAAGAAAACAAAACTGCCTTCAACTTGTATATTCATGAGAAGGTGCTTTACATTTCAAATCTTCTTCAGAAAATTCCAAGGCAGTGCTACTATGTTTTGCATTAGCTGATTTTGGTTTTGTGCTTGAAGTCCTACAATTGCTAAATTGCTTGCATGTTTAATCCGTGCAGTACTGTGCCCATTGCAATAATATAAAGAGAAAGAGATATTCTCTTGTAGAATTACATCCTAATCTTTAATTCACAGAATGATCTGAAAACTGTGGTCCTTCCTAAAATGCACTTTCAGAGGTGAAAACCCATTCTTTTGTTTCAATAGCAGGATACTACAAACCAAGCACTGATTATATTTTTTTTTCTGAGGCTTACTGCAATATATTGCTTCATGCTCTTTGACTTTACTGGCAGGACACTGAAACCTGTGGATTGCTTGCCTGATTGGCTAGATAATTCTGTTTTATTTGCTCCCTTTGTCCTTAGATACAGTCTATTCTCAAAGTACTGATAGCTAGTCTACTTTTAGTATATGAAGTCTAAGACATATAGGCAAGGCCATCTTATTCCACAATCACTCTCCACTTTGGCGAGATTTGACTCAGATATGCAAGAATTTGACTGATTTTGGAGGAAACTTTGTTCTGCTAGTGCCTGCAGCCAGCAGAACATGCTGACTCAAAAAAGAGGAGATACTCAAGTAAGGTGAGCAAACATCACATAAAGTTTCTCTTCCCTGAACTCAGAGGGAAAGAAGTCAACAGGGGAATCAAGAGTGAGACACCAAAATTCTTTGCAGTGGGGAAGAGGCAGGGAAAGAGCAGATGACCTCTAACTGCTCTGCACTCTCTGCTCTTTACAAGTCAAAAACCATCCCAAGAAGTGCCACTCAGATACTCATTTCTTTTCCTGGTCTCAACATCACCAGTCAAACAGCCCTATGGCACTCGGTTCACTGCCAAATGTTTCTGTCCCTTTCACTTTCAGCTGCCTCTGGAAATGTTTAATGTGGCACTGCAAAATGACTGGCAAAAAAATTCCACAGCATTATTTACTATGGTACTTTGATGTTTTATTGAATGAAACCATCTGTTCGGGAATGTTTTCCAACGTTGTGGGCTAGATCTAGAATTTACTGCTGCAATATAGCTTGTCTGAGGGAGTTTCATAACAGGAATGCCACCCAATGTATCACAGATATGTGAGACTCTGGGTAAGAAGAATATTGAGAAAGCTCCTATTTCCTCCCATAAAACAGAGTCAACTGAGTCAACTGACTTCTTGATGGTAAAGATTCAAAACAGTTTCTTTTTTTTTTTGTTACAGTCTGATAGCTATGTTCTATGTGCTCTGTAAACTTACAATTCAGGGTATTTCCTAAATTACTTCAATGGCTCACAGGACATATACTTGTGGCTTATAGAACAATGCACTATAAACAGATTTATGGGCATTTTACGAAAATATTGGTAGCAGACAGAACATGTAACAAGGTGGCATTTCATTAGCTTTTTCTTTTATACTGATAGAAATGGGAGTTTTATATTGAGAAGAATAAATTTTGGCCTTTTCCTCACCCTCTGAATTACTTGTTACATTGAAGTGAAACAAGAGACAGCGGCTGATAGCAGTCAGCTGTTTGGTTTATTCTGAGGGTTGGGAATTTAAGGATGTATTCCAGAACAGCTCATATATGACCATAATTAGTTAAATGACATAAATAATCAAGGTTGCAGCCTGGGCCTTCCTCATCAAAGTGTTTGAATACGTCATTGATGTTTGCTTGGACTTTCAAAAGGAAGGAGAAAAGTATACTCAAGTTAAACTCAGGTATTATGCAATATGTGCAATGAGACGGACATAGTCACAAAGACTTCTATTTTTCAGAAATGCCATGTACTATGTACTGTGTAGTACATATTGCATGTATACATGTACTATGTACTTGAGACAAAACCTTATAGGTTTATAGGTTCTGAAAAAGAAAATTAGAAAATTCCTTTGACCCAAGTCCTCTGCAGGAGGACAACCATCACAAACATGAATTCTTCAGCCATGAAATGCATTTCTTGCTGAGTCATAGCACCTTAGTAGATTAATAAAAATGAATACCATGCTGTGTGAGTAGGCAGGATTTAGCTGATATAAAATATAGTCACATACCTAGTACTGTAGCCGCAAAGATAAAACTGGTTTGGAATAGGAGTTTATGAGTATTTTCCGTTGGAACCTATCTATAAAAGAACAAAGCAAAGGTCCGGTGATGCATGGGCACTGCCACTTCCTGTTATTTAAACACTCAAAAAACAAAGAAAAGGACCAAACTGCTTTGTAGTGTGCCTTTTCTGCAAATTGGCCCATGTAAGCATTAGCAGTGATTGTGTAGGGCAAAGGAAAAGTTGGCAATTTTTTTGTTTTTTCTGAACTTTTTTAGGAACAGAAGTATTCAAAAACTTAGCCCCAGTCTACCTGAAGCATAAAGCTGGGTTTTTCCCAGATGCAGAAATAGTTACAGTTATGGAGATGATTTACCACCCACACAGAAGGAGCCAGAAGTTTTGGCAGCATCAAAAAGTTAGGTTGGTCTGCCTCTCCAAGCAGAAATAATTTTGAAATCACAGTTGGGTGGTTCAGGGCTCCTCTTCTTACAGCTTTGAAAATTTCCAAAGAGGATGCTGTCCAATCACAGTGTCTGTGACACCCAGCGGCCCAGCATCTTCTGCCTATCTCCCCTAACCCCTATAATGGAGCACCAGCGTGACTTTCTGGGATACAGATCCCCAAACCCGTGACATTTTAAGAGGTATCAATTTACTGAATTGTTGAACCTGCCTCCCTCCCACTTTTTTTTTTAATTGGGTGGACCCAGCAACTTATTCTTCCAAAACTCTGATGTTCACAATGGGAATTTAGCAGTGATACTACCTTTAGAAGTTCTTGCACTTTCTTCTCCCTCCTTTCATCCCACCACCATACCTACACAAGCCACTCCATCAGTAGCACCAGTGCTACAGTCTGTAGCACTGCACTGTCATTTGGATACAGTAAAATAACGCAGAAATAATTCCTTGGGTCACGTCAGTTCACACCTGTGGTGTCATATGAGTGCCAAAAGACTTGTGGTAAATTAAAAATTAGATAAGGAGGGGAACCAAATACATCCTAGTGTAGATTCAGTTTATTCACAATATTTTAATAAACTAAATTAATATACACTTAGTTTTAGGGGGTCTTTTTAAGTACTTAACTCCAAAGAGGTCTGGACTTTTTATCAGCTTATTTAAGAATATGTTTTAAGTAGCATGTCCTATTTTTCAATCCCTTTGAAATTAATTTTTAAGTTAGTTAAGGGGGTTTGCTATATTCTACTTTTGCCTTGATTTTGCCATTCTGTCTTGGGAATGTGAATAAGAACAAGGACCAAACACTCAAAGCTACCCATCTTCCTTGAGCTGAGATTTCTCGCAATGTTAACATGGTTCAGAAGTGGAACTCCCAGGAGAAATTGTGTTAAATGCTTTGACAAACCTGAATTTTTCAAAACCATCCTACATGATAGTGACGGCAATACTTTAGGGCAATGGGACATTAATGCAAACAAAGTATCCAGAAGGCAGTAGAGTATGCACTATATAGAGTCCATTTTTGGATAGTTTAACAAAATCACTAAGCAAAGGTCATGTTCAAAAAAATTTATGAACCAACAGAACAAATACTGTTTCCGCAATCATTTTATGATGTATTAAACTAACTGGTTAGTAAAAACAGAACAGTAGTCAAGGTCATTTCCAGGCAAATGTGAAGCTGAAAGAATTCCTTTAAAATATGCTAAACATAATCCAGAAGCAATTTAAAACTAAATGAGTATATTTGCTTTAATAGAGAAAACACTGAAAAAGGAGTTTGATTGTGTGTGTATGTATACAGAAGAAGCACTTCAATCAAAATATATCTATATAGATGTGAATTTGAGATTCCATTACTAACAGACGTAGGAGTACTTAATAAGTCTTTAGTCAAAACAACTAGATTCAATTACCTCACTCTCTGAAACATAAGTGTAGACTTGGTCTACACTTTTAAATCTTTGGTTTCAAACACTCTTTGTGTTTAAATTTTTAAATGGAAATATTGGAAACATTCCCCTAAATTTTTATGAATTTTAGGGAAATGTTTTTTTTACCTTGGAATAAAAACAACTTTTCATTTAACAAATAACAAAATCCATTAATGAGTAAAACCACTATAAAATTTTCATAATATCTTTTGTAAGCCAGAGCTATGCCTGTTTTAGTTACATGTATATCCTATGAGTCTGTGGTAAAAGAATTTTCGCCTTGGCTCAATTATGAAATATGACTACATTTGCAAATTGTTACCACATAGCTATTAAATTATTATTGTTTCTTATTTAATGCATTTGTGATGATTCCCTACTTATTTGAAAACAGTATCACCTAGAATTTGCTTTAGAAATCATTAATATTCTATGAAATCTGATACAATAGGAAATAACCTCAAACATTATGTGTATTTATGTATTTATTTTACTCATTAAGAACTCTGTAACATTTGTGAAAGATCCATTTACCATCTGTTCACCTACCTAAAATTGCTTTTATTGTTCAATTGTTGGTCATAAGCTATTAAGATCTGTGGGAAAGATACTCCAAAAAAAGCCAGAGTAACCAGAAATAAACCTATGCACTATTTTCCTGCAGTCGAATTAATATCCTGGCAGATGATTTGAACTGTTTAATCACTATAAAAAAAACAGGGAAATTATGGAATCTTTTTTCAATATTATAAAAACATTAAAAGTTTTTAAAAAATTTGTATTCTAATTTCACTACTCAGGAATTTCTGAGGGAAAAAGAAATGAAGATACTACCAAACTAACCCCTTGCTATTTTTTTTTATTATTCCTTGGAGACCACTTTGTTGGACACTAGCATGATATCATTACTAGCAACCTTAAAGCCAAGTAGTAAGCTCTGAAAACATCCCCCCTTTTCTATAAGCAAGCTATAGAAAAAACCCTATACTAGGAATGTCCTTGAAACTTATAAAGGAGACAACATGTTTGACATCAGGCTGTTTCTTTCTCACAGATCAGTGCCGGAAGGATTACCTGTTCACATGTTTTTCCCCAAAGTCCATACTAGCCTAGGAAAGATTATACTCTATTCGAGTATCTCACCTGTCTGAAGAATTAAGCCTGTAGCCACAATTTCCAAGTAGTTTACTTAAGTCACAACACTTTGGTGTGATTAGGGTGAGACATGGGGCAAAGTCTCAATTTCCCAAACTGCTTTTATTTATATATGAATAACTAAAGGTTCATGGGACCAGACTTTTTAATCTGCTAATCAGGGAATGCAGTTGAGTGTTGGAAACCCTCATTTCAGTTCCCAAATTGGTATTGTAACTATGTGTAAAATTTAATGGTTGTATGAAGGAGAAATTTGAATACAGGTTTAGCTTCTCCGATGAATTAGCACTTTTTAATCTTGGTGTCTGTTTATTCCTTGAAAAGCATAACACCATCAGAGGAGATGAAGAACAGATTTCTGAATGTTCTCTAACTCAGTGCTTAAGCTTTTCTGTAGGAAATCAAATGCATAAATACTTGAGATGCTTAGAGAAAGAGCACAGTTATTTCCCAATCATTTTTTGTCAGGAGTTTGGTCTTCCAAATGTACATTGAAAGTTCAAGCTATTGAATTTTAGCATCACTGAAAAGTAGCTTCTTAATTTTCATGTTGCCTGATTATGATTTTTTCAAGGAAAGTAAAAATTTTTGGTTTTGTTCCAACTCCAAATGGTTTTATCAATCCTGTTAGTAGGTGGAAGATGGCTGCTGAATCAAAAGAGAATGGTTGTAAAATTTTGGAGATGAAAGACTGTATTAGTGAAAGGATCTCTCTAATGTAAGCATTTTTGTTTTGTTTACAGAAATACTTATTTTTAGTTCAGCAAAGAACACATGGCATTCACACCAAAGACATCTCCTGACTGCTCCAACCAGGTGCAGGACAGATGGACCATGGAAAGGCAGAATGAGGTAACTTCTATTATAATATTTTTTTATTACGTTGAACTGTGGGATGCCCCATGTAGCAAAAGATTTGAAGCCACGCTGTGCTGTAGAGAAGACCAATACTGCAAAAATGAGCCATAGACAATGCTTAATATACAGCATGAGAAACTCACATTTACTTAGCTGGAGCAGGGCTGGTTGTGGCTCCATAAATGGGGAGGCTCTCTCCCGTCCTTCTGACAGTCTTGGCCCTTTCTTAGGACTATGTTAGCCTGTCAGATCTGCCTATATTTTGTTGTTATATTGCATATGTGTCAAAGAATACATAAGTCAAACTTTGTTATTTCTATAAAAACCCTATGCTTAATGCTTTCAATGCTGTTAATATTATACTCATCATCTAGAATCTGCTTTAAAGCATGAAGATGTGAGTTTTCTTTATGACTGTATTTTCTGCTACGTCTTTGAAAAATGTTTTGTATGACTTTGGTGAAGATGGTTTGAAAAGGATGCTTTGAAAAAAAATCATTATTTCTTTTGGCATAAGGACAGGCTTTGGCTGTCAGGGTAGAGATTCATGAGAATTGTTTCATAGTTCCTGAAATATGAAGGTAAGTAATCATACAGACTCCCTCAGCTGTGAAATAAATGCTGTGAGATATGTAGTCAGAATTTAAAGAGTAGTGGTAAAAAAAATAGAGCTTCATCTGAGAAAATTACTCATAAGTACTGAACAAGACCACGTAAAACTCTGACTGCACTGAGACAGTGCACATTTTTAAAAGATGGGGTTATTGTATCTCTCACTATTTCTTTTCTGTCTCTGTGCTAGAAGACTTGAAAGAATCTCCAGTTTACACAATCTGGGTATAATGTTGTCTTTATTTTACTGGCAACGCATCCTCAGGTCATTCTCTAATACCCACTAAGCTACTTTGAGTTTTAGCTTATTGCATTTGAATTTAATGTGCACACAAGTGCAGAGCTGGGTTCTCTATCTATAATACAGTCAAACTACAGTAATATTTTCTTTAAAAATACTCTCCAGACTACACTCTTTGCTAACAATTGTAATATTTCAAGTGAGAGTCAGAAAGTTTGACAAATCATTACCTCTTGAGAATCTGTGAGACAGCTGTAAATTCATTGGCTTACTCACCTGTAACTCAGTTCCTACTTGTCTGTAACTATTATGCTTCTAAAGATTAGATACCTATTAAACCATAGTGCCAGGTTCTGGCCTACGATTTTGAAAGGGTTTGTGCAACCCGTGTTGTTACAGAATCACAGGGTACCAAGACCCATATGAACTGAATCAACTACGTACATTGAATTATTTGTGGTTATTACAATGTGTTGTTTAAATATAGAGAGGCAAGAGTGTTTCTGGAGATGGAAATCTCTGTCTCTGTGCAGCTGAATCGTAGAAAGGATTCTTTAACTCAGAAGATCACAATATGAAGACAGCAAACAGTTTTCTTACCAATCGCCCACGACATCTGCAGAAGTTAAAGTCTCTGGTATAATTTCTTATAGTGTGAAATTTTCAAAATTATATCACTTTTTAAAAAACCTATATTTTACCTTCAAGGTATGAGCTATTCCATGCATATTCTCCAGCACTTTTCGTATGCTACATGTATGATTCCAAGACAGGGATGATCCACAGACTCTGTAGAACAAGAAGCAGAACAAATATCTGAGAGTGAGATTCTATGTGAGTACATGAGTATGATCACACATAAACCAGATATTACACGTTCAAGAAATGACTGTGCATCAAATGCCACATCTTTTCGCAATGTGAAGCTCCCAAGTGAGGCATTTGGAACTGCCTTATGGGAGCACCCACGGAAATGTATGCACTAAGGTGCATACTGTGCCTGTAACCAGTGGTCACAATGTTTGCTTTAGCAATAGAGTTGATATCTGCTTTAAAGTGCTTGCAACATTTCACTTCTTACAAGTAGGACATGAATATAGAAGTCAGCATGAACATGCCCCGTTTTGGACAACCTTTGATCTCAGAGGATAGAAAAGATAGACAAGGGAAAAGGTGCTGGTACTTTTGAAAAGTACGAGAATCACTTTGGGAGACTTTACACTATATTTACACACTTTCAGGAAATATTCTTCCAAAAACCTAATTGACATTGATATTGTCAGTGACACCTAGGAAAATGGGTATTCACTGTCATTCATCAGTGTAAAAACTCTCAATTAATAAAGTAGTTTAAACCAGTAGGATGATTACAGTGAAGGCCAGTTTTCTGGAAGCCAAGTTGAAAATGACGTGCTGAAAGGTCTTAATGTTTCATTTAAAGAAGCGCATTAGTGTGGTTTTTACAGTGGATGCTAGTTTTTGCTCTTGAGAATGCTATAGACATATGCTGAGACTTCCTCATCCAAATAAATTCCTTTTGAATTAATTTTCAGTCAACTGTTAGGTTATCCATGAGCTCAAGGAATAAAGTATGTATAGCTGCTGAAAACTGCTTTAGTAAATGCTTTACTCCCAGTCAGTGAGCTTTTATGACCCTTTTCTAGTTGCATGCTTCTCTTTTCTCTGCCCGGAAGCAATGGTGTTTCCCCCAGATTTGACACCTTATGTGCCCTTGGAGGTGAAATAAGAATAAGAAATTAAGAGATCTGCCTAATCTCACAAAGAAAAGTCCTGAAGGGGTTACAATGACTAAACACATTCTTGGCACAATTCTAGACAAGTCTCAGAACTGTTGCTGACATGAGGTAAGTAGGTCTACCTTAATCATACCAACTTTAGGATGTCTACGCTTGAATACTCTTTAGCTTCCGCTGAACACATGACAAAAATCTCAGGGAATCCTTGTGCCTTTTCTTTACAAGAGGGAAGAATGCCAGTGGTTTGCCCAATTCTTTTCTGCTAAATCTTTAAAGTAATTCAGAGATTAAAAAATTCAGAGATTAATGGAAAATATATACACAACAGGCAGTTTTTAAGCCATCACATCCCAGTGATAGAGGCCTAAGGATGCTGAGATGACATCAACCATATAAAGCTGAAAAAGATTTGTGAAGGCCTCAATAAGTTGCAGAGTAAAACTGGAGGGTCCAGCATGCCTTAGGCAGCATTTAGTTCAGCTCCATGGCTCCCTGGAAGCCTACACCTGTAATTTTCAATGTATCCAGAACTGAACCAGTGTCCTGCCTTAGCTCCATGATAATTTTCCAGCTAAAGGTGACAAGGACCCTAAAGCTGACATCATGTTCTCTAAGTGAGCTTGATCTTTTGTTAATAATCAGGTCATGGGCATTCAGTATAATTGTAATTACTAGTTTTTAGATTTCCACTCTTTACATAGCATTTAAGGTACTGGCTTCAAAGGCAGAAAATGTGGGTTCAATTAATTCCTGGAAGAAGTTGGTTGGGCTGACTGTGGATTGCTCAGCAAAGGTTTCAGGGTGTGAGATGCATATTAGGCTACTTGGGTGGGTGGAAGGTTTTGGAAGTTTGCTTTTCTTCTCCCTCTCTCTCTGCCTTCCTCTCCCAATCTGCAATGTACACACTGTTCTTGTTTCTTCCAAAGTGGTTTTTCCTAGTTTTCTTCCTGTTTTTTTCCTGTATATACTAGGTTTCATCCTTAATTAAAAAGAAAAAAAAAAAAAAAAGGAAATTACTCAAATGCTCCTTAAATAAAATTTTCACAGCACAACATGTAGATTGAGAGACATAAAAAAAATCTTGCCACGGATTTGAATTGAACTTCATAGAATCATGGAATAGTTTGGGTTGGAAGTGACCTTTAGAGGTCATCTAATCCAACCCCTTGCAATAAGCAGAGACATCTTCAAAAAGATCAGGTTGCTTAAAGCCCTATTCAGCCTGACCTGGAATGTTTCCAGGGGTGGGGCATCTACCACCTCTCTGGGCAACCACAGTTTCTTTCCTGTTGTTCACTGATATTGCTGTATATGTTGTACTAGTACAACAGTCTGGGGCACTGTGCTATAAAATATCATTCAAATTACTCTTGATTTAAAAAAAAAGTCCAAAGGGACTTTTGTACTGTTTCCAGGGACGGGGCATCTACAACCTCTCTTGACAAACTGTTCTAGAGGTTTACCACCCTCATGGTAAAAAATTTCTTCTTCATATCTAGTCTGAACCTACCCTTTTTCAGTTTAAAATAAATATCCCTTGTCCTTCTGCTACAGGCGTAGCTACAAGGTCTGTCCCCATCTTTACTATAAGTTCGTTTAAGATATTGAAAGGCCATAGAAAGGTCTCCTGGAAGCCTTCTCTTCTCTAAGCTGAACAACTCCAACTCTCCTAGCTGTTCCTCATAGGAGAGGTGTTCCATTCCTCTCATAAATTCGTGGTTTGAAACTGCAACAGTACGCAGAGTGCACATGATGAATCCAACACTGTGACTGTGACGAATAACTGAGAATTTTGCTATCTAAATGAATTCTGTGCTTTAGTAAAACTATAGATGTTCTGCTAAATCATCTACGCAGTTCTGAATAATATAAATACAAAGAATACATCCAGTGTTAAGAGTCTTTCCTGTTAGTCTCATGTGGAGTCCTCAAAGTGAGTCTCACTCATAGAAGAGCATGTACACATTTCCCTTAGGAGTACACTTTGAAATTGAAGAGTGACTCAAAAATCTTGTGAATGAACTCCTGTGCTTAAAAAATCATAAAGAAGGGAGACTGCAGGGCACGGAAGTCATCAGTCAAAAAGCACGAGATTGCTGCCCCACCTATTACTGCCTTCTGTGCTTTCAGACTTAAATACATATGTGGAAAACCCAAGTACAAGCACTATGGTTTATTTCAGAATAAAAAGGACAAGCCACTCACAGTAAGAACATTTTATCAATTCATTAGATATTATTATAAACTTATGAACTATTTATATATAATAGATGTGGATCCATCCATCAACTTTTAAATTTTTTTCTTTGTTTAAATGATATTTAATCAAAGTAAATATGTTACAGAACAATCTGTCCAAGTGCCTGGCTTCCTACTGGAGGTAATAGTGATAATAGAAAGCATAATTTTTTGGGCCACAGCAAACACTTTTTTTCCCCTAAAGATCATTAGGTTTTATCAATGTTATTTTTTCAAAGGCAGTAATTCATGAAACAAAAAGCCTGGGCAAATACAACACTGAACTTTCATTTCTTTTGCACCTGTCATGGACAAAACGCACATACATAGGAAAGGGCTCCTTTGAGTGTGAAGCATGAAATGTAACTAGAAGTGGGGTGTTACCTCTGGTCCCCCACATCACTTACTTTTTGCATGCAAGCACTAGAGGGAAGTTGTGTACAGACTGGTGTCCATGGCATTAATTGTCAACACCCATTGCATTGCTCATACACACTTTTATTGCTCATGCTTGCATAGCAGAAATTATTAAAGCACTAGTGCAAGACAGTCCAGGATTTTGACAGGAAAAATTTAGTGATAACTACTTGTACCAGACTTTTGTTCTACTGTCTTGCATATAATCACCTTTAAATGTAGGGATTCTTTCCTGTAATATTTTTCGTCAATGCTGTAGTTCTCAGTATGATTTTTAATTTTTTTTTTTTTTTAAATTTAAAAAAATATTTTCCTAGGCAGGTTACATGAATGACTGGGAAAAATTATTAAATTGCTCTATGAATACAACATCTATTTTAAAGAAATTACATCTATTTTAAAATATATATTTTTCATTTCAAAAGCTCAGCTTGATTGTACAGTTAAGTTCAGTAAAGTCAAAACTATTCAAATACAATTTGCTAGATTAATGTAAACACTGTGTTTCACAGAAAGAAAATGTGTCCAATTTGAAAGTGGATAATATGATTTGTGTTTATAAAATTTGCAGTTAAACACATGGTTATATGCCAACATACTACAATTATTTCACATGATGACAATTTGTTCCAGAGAAAAACTAATCAGAGGTAAATTAAAATTAATTATTGGGAGGATGTCATGTTTTTTCTTAATAATTTCTCCTAGTAAAGAGATTAACTTCAGAAACCTACTCTAAAATATGTGATATTATGTACAGTATCAGGTATTAAGAAAAAGGAATCTCAAACTATACTCCATTTGGTACAAAAATTAAAACATAATGCATTTCAGCACTGATGTTTCTCTGGTGCGGTTAAGTTCATTTGGGTCAATTATTTCAAAGATTTGATACTCAGGTATTCATGGGCACTTGAGAGTCATCTGCGTATGTTCCATACTGGAAGCTATTAAAACATTACCTCTTTATTGCTAGATGCCATATAGCATAGAAAGCATTAAAAATGGAGCATTTTAACCTTCAGCAATGAAGATAGCTTGAAAATTTTCTGCCCTCCCTATTCTGCTTTTTGTCATAGAATTACAGAATTGGCTTGGGTTGGAAGGGACTTTTGAAGGTTGTTTAGTCCAACCCTTCTGTGATGAGAAGGGACACCATCAACTGGCTTGGGTTGTTCAAAGGTCCATCTAACCTGACCCGGAATGTTTTCAGAGATAGAACATCTACCACTTCTCTTGGCAACCTGTTCCATCATTGCTCCTCTCAACTGCTGTTGTTCACTGTGTTGCTGTGTATGTTTTACTAATACAGCTTTTCAGGGATTGTGATATAAAGTGTAATTTAAATGATCTCTGCTTAAAAAAAAAAAAATCCAAATATATTTATTTAGGTCAGCGGCGTGCTTTGTTTTGCAGTGCCCCAAAATAATGTAGTTTTGTGAGGATGACAAAGGGAGAAGGGCGAAGGTCTGAGTATGGCTGAGAATGAGGAGAATGGGAAAAAGGAAAGGACAGTATTTCTTGACACATCTCTTTCCTGCGCAAAATGTATCCCACACCTATATGCTCAGTTTGCTCTCTGAACTAGTAGGCAAGTCTGTGTTGATAGAGGACTTTTTCACTCTCTCTTTGTCACTACCTCATAAGTTTTAGATGCTTTTTCCCCCATACACTAGGAAACCCTGATCTTTTAACTTCACAAAAATTCCTGAGAGCCCTCGAAGTTGTTGCCTGGCAAGACTGCAGTGCCTGCCTGTGGTTATGTCAGACACTTGAATGTGACTAATACATGTCCTTGGCCTCTCATTCCATGCTAGCCCTAGCCCTACTTCACAATAAGCAATTCGTTTTGTTTAAAATGGTATTGTAAGTGGTTACTTATGAATGTAAATATGTCTCATTTTGGCCCTCTTTAAGAATTTAAGGATTTGGTCATTCTCTCGAGTTGTTCCAAGGCTATAGAGTAAGTGCACAGATTCAATGCTAACCCAGAATAGAAGCACAACTAAGAAGTTGTTGCAGTATAGCAGCAGTAGTTGGATAACCCTGTTGGCTACTCAGTCCAGCAGACAGGCAGTTACCTCATTCATTTGCATTTAACTGCACACTCTGCCTGTATTTTTCCATCACATTATCTCTGTTTCAGCTACTGCTGTATTTCTTGTTCTTTGTTGCCTCTTCTTGCTGGAAATGGATGAAAGGTCACCAGTGATAAAGAATTTATATCAATATTTCCTAGTGTCTGATCTAGACGAATGAACGGGGGGGGGGCTTTGGAGAAATTGGTCTTGATTCTCTTGTGTCATTTCTGCTGTCTTAAATCTCCACCCAAATCCTGCCGTTCTCATTTCAGTTCCCATGAATGAAATTTATATTTTCAGGTTTATTTCTGGCTATTGTTCTGCACAAAATAACACTAACAAATTATTTATTTCATTTGATAAAAGCAAAATTAAAGCCGTGTGTTCCCAGTAATATGTTGACATTCAATGTTCTTCCAAAAATGCTAACTAGTAACCATAAATCAAAGAGGATGCACCAAACTGCACATAAAAGTAAGAGAAATGGCTGTCAAACCTGTTCTCTGAAAATAGATCTCGTAGCTATAGTTATAAGTAATGTAAAAACAATGAACATTAGATTTTCTTGTGTACTTCCAATCTTAAAATGGGATGTTGTTAAAGTTATTACCCTGCCACGGCTGGCACCTTTCAAAAAGCAATGTCTTTCATAAAAATAATACACTTGCATAATTAGAGAGCCTGTCAGAAGTAGAAAGTCTTTTTTCTTGCAGAGATGAAGCAAGTGATCGCTCACTCTTCCTATATTTCTTATTGATTTTTTTTATATTAGTTTATTTTCCTTTTAAAGTGCAGTTTTATTCTCTGAGCCAATAATCTGCTCTCCAAACCCACAGATTAGAGAAAACAGTATTTATCTTAAAGTAAAAAGGAAAAGCATTAATGCAGTTTTTCATATGCATTGAGAAAGTTTTCAGAAGAATGAAGTTTCCTACCTAATATATATATCCAAATCTCAGAAACTTGGAAACCAGATGATCCTATTCTTTACTTCAATGATTTTTGATGAATGTCATGTATTTATCATAAGACATTTGCTGGCAAAAGTCTGGGGGAATAGTAGCATTAGCTGTGAATATCCTACTTCTTGACATTTAAATTATACCATTTGGACATTATTCAAAATCTCTTGTCATAGCTACTGCAGTCCCATCTACCGAAATTAGATAGTTGGAAATTCAATGACAGAAGAAAAAGGCATCTAAAATGTTTGATTACAATGATGTGTAGCTGCTTCTGTCATTACAATGTCACAGCAAAGTTGTGAGACATTTCCATTTTTAACAATCTTAATGGGTTTGGGTCTGGAAGTCCTTATTAAATTACAGACTATTTGATTTGTCAGTCTTAGGCTTAGCCTGTATATCTGGGATGGAGGAATAAATGGTAATGTGATCTACCTTGGGAATTAAACTGGATGCTGCAAGTAGTACCAGTACGATTAATGCCAGTTGTATAAAACGTAAGTATGGTCTCTCTGTAGAGTTTTTATGTGTAATACTGTCACTGGCTGAAAGTTTCTGAAGCAGTGAAAATGCTTAGTTGTCCTTTCCCCTTAACAATAAACTGTGAAAAAGTGCCTGATTAACACTTACACAGAGAATGAAAAAAAAAATCATTTCATAAGAATGGTTGAAATTTCTCTAAGTTTAAGGAAAATATAGAAAGAATTAATTTTAGACTTTTGAAGTGTTTTCCAAAACCTTACCACCTCTAAAGTTTTATAAGCAGTCATGGGATATTTTTGTCTTCCTTTTTATGTACATGCCTACATTCATTACCAAGTTGAGTTTGCCACTTTATCGAAAACTGCCTGCAGAAAAGTAATAGCAGAGACAAAAGCAAGAAATTACTCTTTTTATCCTACTTATTTCAGTTCAGCATTCTCATTGTGATAATCTTGCACTGGTTTAATTAAAAAAAGGTGAGATTTCTAAATGTTTCTTAAAATTTGTAAAAATAAATCCCAGAATGTTAAATAAGTGTAAATTATATTTAAATACATTTAAGTATGTATACAAAGGGTTTCAAATCAACTTATATAAATCAATCCTAAAATATTAAAATCGTATCATTTCAGTACTAGAACCCAAATTTATATGCAATTTATATGGTACTCACTCTTGTAAATCTATATTGTCTTCTAACTTTCAAGATCAGAGTTGTTAAACTTAATATTACCCAAAGTTTTTCATATAATAAATTTCATTAATAGAAAATAGAGAAGGCAATAATTTTTAGGCAGGGGGGATTGAGCTATTCAATTTTTTTTACACTTTTATGTCACATCTTACTATGAATGTGTAAAATTGGTTAAATAAAAAACCAATTCTTAGAGAGAATTGAGACTATTTTAGGATATAGAAAAATTACTTCCAAATGCACAAGTAATTCCAACTGTGATTATTACCCATGTTCTTTAACAACTTGCAAATCCTTTAAAATGTCCATTAACGAAACATGCTTTCAAAATAGTTTTCTGAGAAATGACTGTACACTCTATTTTTGTGTAGGACTGACTGCTGGTAGTGACTCTAGGTGTACTTTTATTTTTAGCATTTCTGATTTTTGCCTTCATGGTGTATTTTCATGAAGCTGTGTTTTTATATTATTATTTTCTATATTCTTTCCTTGTCTTTAAGGAGACTAGCAGAGCTAAACTATTGTGTACCTTAAAAATACAATAACTAGGATGATAAAAGGCAAAGCAGTTTCTTACTACAACTGTGCTTTTAATGTCTCTCTAAAGTACTCTGGGACCATTAGTGAAGCTAGAATGTGTCTTTGCCATCCCATAAAAGTAAATCTCTTTATGTCAGAGCTCTACTCAATAAGGTACATCTGGAGAAAAAAAGTCCCATTCTTGTTCTGCGTTAGGAAAAGACTGTCATCCTAAGAGAACAGAATTGAGCTACAAATTACCATGGTTTTTAGGTTTCTTTTTTCCTGCTTTGAAACCTGTCTACCCACGTAGTGAATTCGTTTAAGAAAAAAATAGTATCACTAAGATAACTTATCTACACAGCCAAACATTTTTGGAAGACCAAATTAGATATATATATATATGCTCATATCTTTTCTTTAGGATTATTTTCGTGCAGCTGTATGAATGAACAAACAAAGCAACAAAAGCAAGAAGCAGGTGTTAAAGTCACCAGTTGAATTTAGGCATGGTAATACAGGCTACTGCCACATCAAAGCATGGGCATGGAAATGCCCCACAAGCAATTCACAAACCATTTTTTGGCATTTGACCTCCTATAGTGCAGAAAAGTGAAAAACTGAATGGATTTACAGAGGCCAATGTGCTGAGGGGAAAGGTACCCTGAAGGAACAGCTGCTGAAGGTGAAATCTGTGTTACCTCTCTGTGCTCGGAGAACTTAGATGTCTAATGCTGCACTGGACATAGTTGCTTATTTTAATTTGGCTTTTACAAGCCTTAACTTCTCCTAATTTAGAACCATAAATCTTACAATGACAACTTTATTTCTACCACTGTACCATTTCTACACTACTTCATAACTTTCCTGTAGCATAACGTTTCTTACACTGGTTCTCGGAAGAAAATTTCTGCTTCAGCAATGATCTGATCATACCACTACAAACCTCTTAAAGAAAAGAGACATGGAAAATGCAAAACTATATCATTAAATTTTCCTTACAGATATCATATAAATTGTGTATGCTGTTATTCCACACTACGATTTTTCACTGGATATCTTAAAATAACTTTCATTGTAAACCCAAACCTTATTTTTATTTTCAGAATCTTTATAACTTTTTGCATGGCACCAAGATACCAATTCTATATATCAGGAAGGTCAAATGCAGATTTTTGGCTTTCACATGGTTTTTAGTCTAGATTTCAGAACATTTACTATTCTTAGGTTAAAAAAATTAAATTTTGTGCATTTCTCCAAATATTGCATAGCTAGCTATCTCTGATTATCACTCTATTTTTTGTTGGTCTAAGTTAAATGCCTTGTTATTTTAGGGAAATATGGGAGGCTTCCCTTAATGATTAATAACTTATGATTTACTTCTCACACATGGGAAGTTTATTTCCCATGCAGATTTGAGGACTATATTAATACATGGATATGCATACATTTCTTCTAGAAGCTCTGAATTGTTAGTGCTGCCCTAGTACAAGCCTAGAAAGAAGTAAATGTTCAAAATTTTACTTCATAAAAGCATTGGGTTTGGTTATGATACCAGTTGCTTGACTGTCCCGTAAGAAATGGGGACTTAAAACAGCCCTCCAGGCTGTGTGTGTGGGAAAGCCTGCTTCCAGAACTAACAGCGCTGAGGCCAAGGGCAGGGAGCCTGTCCTAGGATTTCAGCAGTGTCCAGCAGATATTGCTGAAAGACTTGTATGTTCCTGCTGGCTTATTCCTCAGTGTGGCACATCAGAGTCCAGCCTCTTTCGTGTGTGACAGTGTCTGTGCTTATTTGGTGAGCTATGTCTGCGGCACGTTTAAACCTGTTCTTTAATACCTCCATGCATTCATTCAATTACCAATGGATAATTTGTCTTCTGATGACCTTTCTTCGAAAAACTATTTTCACTTCAGCATTTTAATGTCTTTCTTTTTTTTTTTTTTTTACTTTTGTCTATGAGCTTTGGCACTTCTCACACCCCAAGATATTACAAATGACCAAAAGTACATGGATAGTAGGGATTAAAGTATTAAACTTGGAATAGAACAATTATATCAGGCCCTTCATTTCTCTGCTCATCCATTAGCAAGAAAGAAAAAAATTGAGATGAAAAATTATATTCCTGTTCTTTCATACATACATATTCTTTGCATAACACCACTTCTCCTACAGTAGCGCTTTCAATAATTCATCATTTTGAATTATGGGAATATACTTCGAGCAAAATAAAAGAAATCAGTAGTACAAACCAAAACTGATGACTTTTTTAAAAAGAATGCTTTAAATGGCTTCTCCAAGAAGGGCTAAGCATTTATTTTCATTTACAAATATCAAGCACTTTGGGTTCTAATTATTCACCATTATTATAAAGGCTTTCTAAAATAAGACATAATAGTTTAAAATAGCAGTTTAAAGAGCTGCTTGATACATTGAAATGAAAAGTGAGAGTATGAAAAATACATTTCATTACTTCCAGCTGCCTCAGTATCTTGGGGCACTTTATTTACAGGGAAAAATATTAAAAATAAAGTAACCTGCAGAGCAATTTTATGGTGGACTTTTTCCCTCAGTGAATATAGTCATTTGACAACAACTTTTTCCATGTATTTGCATGCTGTACTGCACGACATTTGAAAATCATTTAGTGAGGAAAATGAAGAATAACAAGAAAGGGCTGAGTCCCAGCAGACCTTAGAGAATCACAGTGCAGAAGAGGAAGAAATTATTTACTTGCAATAAGTGGGGAATGCAATCTGCAATGGGAAGATTGGACTCCTGCATTCATGGGCAACCAATATCTCTGATACGAGATTGCCACAATTAGAGCTCTGTCTTATTTGAATCATAATGAAGTTGCAGACTAAGTAGCTTAAAATGTACAAAAACCTTCTGGTATCCCTGGGCATCTGGGAATAGACCAAAACAAAAATTGCTGTTTCTGCGCTGTTGGGGTGCTGCAGTTTTTTCCTCAGCTGCATGGCATTACTTAAGGCCTTGAAAGATGAATATTCAACTTCCACACAGAATTGCTCTTCTGTCCCCACAAAACAACACTGCAACTCTTGCTGCCTTTTTCATAGTGGTCATCATAGCAGTTCTTAGGAGGTGGGAGATCTCCTTGCCATATTGTCTGGAATTACCACATCATTGAATTACGGCCTTTTTCCAAGTACATTTCATGACAACACCAGCACTAGCGAGTGGTGGGAGATCTTTTTATACTGCTGTAATGTTGTGGTTCTTCTAGCTCTTCTGCTCTGCCAACTAACCCAGTTCCTAGGGACACCAGTTCTTTGTGAACAGCAAAAACAGACCATAAGGAAGTCAGGTCAACTTTTATTTAGACCTGTATAAATTAAATGAGAAGCTATTTTTGTACACTATAAAAAGAATCTTTAACTAAAGCCCTAGCAAAGAAATAGAAATATTTTTCTGATATTACCATTTTCTCCTGTTGTATTGTTGGTTCTCTGTCAGGTGCTTTTTAGTATAGATGTGAAAAAGGGTTGGGTCTACAGGTCATTCTAGGTTTATCTGGTACAGTTCTGCTTCTGCTTAAAGACGCTATGAAGCAAATGCTCTTTCACTAACTATTCACAAAACATGTATCTCCACCTGAGCCAAAATTGTCCTGCTGTTGAAAAGGGCATGTCTATAGAATTAGAGCAATTTCTGAGATATTTCCTCCTCTCTCTCAAAATCAATGGCAGAAAAGAAGCCAAAACAAAATGGAAACACTGGAAGGAAAATACTTGATAGAAACTGTGTTTCTGGCAACTTGAAGTGAATGAGAATGAAAGTTATTTTTGCTGCTAGAGGAGGTCACTTTGGGCTTACAGTTTGGAACTTTTTGAAAGAAAAAACCTCACAAACTTAGAAGAAATCCTGGGAGAATGATCAAGATTCCAGATACACCTGGAACCATAAAAATACAGCACAACAAAAACATTAAACATGATAGAAACAAGAACAACAGTATCTATTTGAAAATGAGCTTGTAGAAATCAACTACATGGCAATCAGAGAAATATGTGAATAACGCCTTTTCAAGCCTAATTGATTACTAAAAGCTAAAACTTGGCACCAGATTTGAGCACAGGAGGCAGAAAACAACAATTCTAACATTTTACTGCATTATTTTCTGCCCCATAAATTTCATAACATTTTGTATCTGAACCATGGAAATAGTGTGGCTAATGTGTTTTAGCATCTTTGATAAAGAGAAACAAAGCATAGTTATTAACAATGTTCTGTCATTTTTTTCACTGCTGATATCAGCTAGCAATGTCATAATTTAAATAAATACTACTTTATTATGGGGAATCATGTTTTGCTCACGAAAATGCTGTTTCTTGTATTTCCAGTTATTTATTAATGATTTCTGGTTCTTCAACTCTATGTATTTATTAATGTCCCTGAAGCTACCATCTAGCAGCCTCTTAGAAATTTCATTAAAAAGTCATATCAGAAATGGGTAAAGCAACTGATATAAGATAAAAATAGTAAGTTTGAGCCTTAACTTTTAATTTTCCTATTTGTAGATTTTTAAAGGCAACCTTAGGAAGATTCTATGAGTTTATGATTCTACTCAGTTAATTGTTAGAGGACACAGGGCAGCAGTAATTCCCCATTGTTTTTGTTTCAGGTTAACTTAAACAAGTGAAGTTTTCTGTTCTTAGGTATTATTTAGGCATCCAGCACATTTCTGAAAAATCCCTTTCTCATTTCTGTGGGAAAATATCATACAAGGTTCTACAATTTTTTTGGCAATTATTCTTTCTGTAACTATTTTTTGGTGCTTGGTTATTTTTGTGAAAGATGGTGAAAATCCCAGTGAATGATGACAGAGTGAGACTGAGAAGAATTTCACTTCAAGCACTATCAAAACTGTCTACATTTGGTTAATTTTCATTTTATTTTTCCTAAAGAATTGCTGTGTCACTCCCTTGAAAGGCTATGAAGTTTACGTCTTAGAAGCATGCATAAAGATCTTTCAGAAATAATAGATCTCCTGCAGAAGTAAGAGTTAGTGAAATGATGATGCATGTATTCTGGGTCACCTTACAGATTGAGATGTACTCCCAAGAACCCTATCCTATCTTAAATCGAGTAAAATACAATGTCTTTTTAGTTTATAGACAATTGTACAGAAAGAAATGTATAACAGATTTTTATGCAGCAGAAACTGAGCAAAACATCTGTTATTTTATTACCTACCCTTATGCATTTATTATAACAGTTTAGTTTCCTTTCTGCTTTGTAACAGGTACCTCAGCCTTCTGATCACTCTCACTATGTGAATGGCTTCCTTGTGCCTTTTCCATTATTTCTCGCTAGGATCTGCTCGAGAGAAACAGTGCAGATAAGCACAGTGTAAATTGTTCAGGCTCCTTCTGTCTGAGATCCCCTTCCAACAATAAGTTCAATATTATCACTTCCTCACAGCCTGCTACTACAGGCTGACATGCAGAAGTGAAGCACCTACCTGCACAGTCAGGCTACAAGAGCCCATGGTTAGGGCTGTGACACTGCCTTATCATCATCTAGTGAACTCTGACCTTAGAAAGCCCACTCCCTCCACTCAGAGAAAACACAGTGTCTAAGAGCTAGAAAGGTCCTGAAGAAGTCCTAGAGTAAGAACTATGAGATCTAGCTGGCTCCAGACTGCTCTCACTGACAAGCGTGAGCACAGGCCAGCTGGCCCAAGGATTACCATTCTCTCTCAAATGCATTAGCAAAGGACAATCACAGAATATTGCAAATCACTTTGCAAATTAATTACAGTAATCCAGCGCAGTGTTTATCAGTTTGTGGTCTCCTTGACAATCACAGACTGTAGATATCTATCTGGCTGCTTAAACTGTATGATCATCCCTCTATTCTTGCTGTTATTAAATCAGATCAATCATCAATTTTTTTTTTTTTCCAAGGCACAAGACAGGGCAAGTGTTTTGAATGAACGCTATGGACTCATGATAGAGAGAAATTTTGTGACTGAAATGGGAACAATGTCCATTTCCAGTTTGGAATTGAATTGAAAAGTGCTGTCTAACAAGTTATTAAAGTTAAGGTACATTTGATGATTCCCAGTTTAAATGGCAGCACAGTTAAGTCCATAGGTGCCAAATGACCAAGCAGAATGCATCCAGCAAATATGCTTTTCCATTGTGAATGGACACAACACAGCTTGATGTACCACTGCACAGACATTCCCTCAGACACTGCTCCTGGGAGGCACAGGCACATTCAGACAAAGGCAGGCAACCACTACCCTCACCCCCCAAAATAACAGGACATCTGGACTGACCGTTTTCCCTTGGGAAAGAAAACACAATGAAGATGGCTGGCATCAGTTTAGAGAATGCAACTGAGGCACTGTCTGGACTTTTTTGATTTTGAGGTGATGTGTTACTAAAGGTGACAGGCAATGAAGACTGCAATAGATCATTGGCACAGTATTTAGAAAATGAAAACATATTATGTAATTAAGTGATTAAATAATTTTCTTGACATTAAAATAGAAGTAAAGAATAAATAAATGAAAGTTTTTCTAGACCGACGAAAAAGTGTATCCAGAATATGTATCTATATTATTTATAAAATCGATTTATTTTTATTAGATAGCAATATGTACTAGAAGAAAACATTTGAAATATTTACAAAACACAGAGAACACTCACAGCAGTTTGATTACTCCCTTTTCTTGAATGGAGAAAGAAGAGAGGCAAAAAGATATAATAGTCATATCTTTTCTAGAAACTGAACCAAGTGAAGTACTTGTACCATCTTGAAAATTTAGACTGCTTACTTCTTCTTAGCAGATTGCAAGCTACTGTCATGGATGAGAAACATGATGCACTTGAACATTCAGGTAACAGGTGTCGTGGCAAAACTTCAGGAAGACGAATATCCAGGAGGCATCTAGCAAAAAAATGGAGAGCAGCGTGTGTTATTTTAATTGGTTATACAGCCATTGCATTCAATTTGAAGACTGGGTTGATAAAAAAACAACTGTGCCCTATCAAAATTAAATGCTTTAATTCTTCTCTACCTTACACAACTTTTCATTTCCATTATTCCTTTTATTTCTATGTAATTTTTCAATTTACTTTCAGCTAAAAAAAAGGAAAATCAGACCTTTTTTTCTCTGTAGTTGGATGTGGCAATATTTAGTTTATCCTCTGCCTTCATGATACTTGCTCTGTCATGAAGCTGAACAGAAAATTGGGCTAAAATGGTTATTTGAATTTTATTCTTAGAGAATTCCAGTGGGGGAGAGCTTCCTGGAAATGACTTACTAGACAGGTCTCAGACATGATACTTGTCTACTCAAACCTCCTCAGCATTTCACAATGTCGCCCATCTTCTCAAATACAAAATGCACAGGGCTAGTCATGAAAACTACTGCAGCAAGATTTGATCTTGGTCCCATTAAAGGCATTGTTTTTCTACTGATTACAAAGAAATTGTTCCAAAAATGGTGTGACAAGTAAATAGTACTACTTCATTGTGTAGTGCTATGGTGGCTGGCAGCCTGGGTTGTGCTGTGATGTAGGGCGCTTAGTCTTCCACACACTGCAAGCAGCGCTAATCCTGAAAGCCACATGAGATGTGACTGTGAGGACTGAACAGCCTGTGTACTTGGCATTGCTTCTAACCTATTTTTTCACACTCTATTTCTCACTGAGAAAAATAACAAGCAAGCAAACAAGAATTTTCTGTCCATAACATAATAAAAGGCTTGTACAAGCCCAAGCAGCAAGACAAGGTGATTATTTTGCCCTTCAGTTCAAGTGTCAGCTTGTTTTCAGCTGCTGTCAAGCACTTTGTCACACCAGATGTCCGTCATATCTGTTACATGGCAAAATGTTTCGGTACATAGTAAACAAGATGCATGATTTTCTCATACTTATCTTTGAAATCTCCAAAGAAATTTTCATTATAGTTGTATTTGCTTACACCCACTGCAGTTCACTTTTAAGTTCCCTTTGAAATACTCTTTATCATCTTCTTTCTCATGCTCATGTATGTATATGTTAATGTTATCATTAAGGGTTACAAAATCTTACACCACGATTTTTTTTCATGCTCACTTGCTTTTCTTTTTGCTAAATAAACTTACTCCAAAGTCCTTTATTCTGATTTACTCCAATGTCCTTAATATTATACACTCATGATACAAAGAAGACATGTTCTTTTTATTAACTTTTTGTGTATTTCTATACCTCTTAGGATAGCTACCTCAAGGAACTTGATTAAATATAAATAGTGAATGCAAGTGTTCCTGTTACCTCAACAGCAACAGTAGTTGCTTTGCAAAGGACTCTTTTACTCCAGTTCACGGTGAAATAATTTATTCCGGATTGTCCTTTCAGTCTCTAATTTTTTCTCCCTGTTTCCTTATGGCTACATGAAGCATAATACAATGACTCATGGCATTTGCAGTCCATTATTCAGAAGCTAGTTTTGGACCAAGCCACTCCTACTTTTAACTCTGAGTTTTACTCTGTGGCACTGTAAATATACTGCTGAAAACCATTAAAATTTTATTTAGTCAAGCATGCAGTATTTTGCCTGTACTGATTATCTCTTCTGTCAGCTATAGAATTTTGTACAAGCCTGTTTTAGTAAAATATATAGTTTCTATTGGATTTAAAAGTATTTCTAGATATGCAACCATGCTTTTCAAGCTACAGACTCAATACGACTTTCTACTAACCTGTACAAAGTAATGGCATCAAGCTGAGACAACTCCATGCTAGGCTGGAGTGTGCATGGCTGAGTGAGCAGAGTCATGCCTTCATCTACTTTGCAGTGGATGAAGGGAAAAAGAGTGTTTCACGCCTTCTCTTCCATCAGTGGAATTTAATGGAAAATGTATGCCTCGGCCAGGGGCCAAGCAAGCAGCGAAACATGGTATTGGCCACAGCCAAGATGACCCCTTCATTTGGCTGCAGAAGAAAGGTTCTGCAGCACTTTGGAACAGCTGTACCACAGCTTTTGGTGGATTGCTCAACACAATAGCAAAGGCCCTCGTGTGTTAGAAAACTGAGACAAACCAAACAAATGCAAAATGCATAAAAAAATATAAAATTAATACCCATTGCCATTCTTTATCAGTTGTCACTTTGACAGTGAAGGGAGCTATCACTTGAAATGCTTATTACAGACTGGCTTTGATTGGTTGGTTGGTGTATTTTTTCCTTATGGTGCAGTTTAAAGGACATCTGATAGACATATCCATGAGGGAAGGGGGTTTTTTTGAGCATTTTTTGGGCATTCAAGAGAGAAAATAAGCTGCTATTCAATGGTAAGTTATTTAATCTTATGCATGATTAGCACTGAACTCTCATTCAATGGAGCAGATATTGACAAGACATTGCTACTAAATATTAACAAACATGATTCATGATTATCTTGATCTGTTTTAACTTAACTGAATGTACATTTTGCAAGTCAGAAAAGAGTTTTCTGGTTGTTTCAAATTAACTTGATCAATTATTTTAATATGAAAATAAAATGAAAATCCTGAAATACAATCTTTAAAGTGTTCACCTGAGGCTTTTTTAGTAAAATATACATACCACTTGTGAAATGTTGAGACTGCAGAGAGGTTTTCTTTGAGGTAAGATTAATACCATGCAGAGAGTCAGAATAAACTCCTAATTCCATCTAAACAGTAGAGACCTTCGGCCAACTCTGCCTAGAGGTAAATCTCATCCTAGGTGTAGACTCCAGTTACTTCATTAGGTTGGGTACTGGTCCAGTTTCAAGAGCCCCAGAGACACATTTAAACACTAGTGGATTCAGAAAAGAACAGTCATTATGAGAACTAATGATGCATTGTTTCTCTCAGGCCAAAGGACAAGCCAAATAATTTCATTAAACCTACTGCTACAGATTTTCCCTGGCATATTCCTACAGTAAGAGCATTGTGGGGTTTTTTCAGTATTTCAATTTGCAAACAGTGGAAGGAATTCTCAAAAAAAATGAAATAAATTTTTGTATTTCAGTCATCAGTTATTAAAATTAATAAGTTATCGATTATATGTTTTTATGGCTATATGTTTTTATGGCTAAATTGTTAATTGATGTGCAGTTAAAATAAGCCAACTCAGAATGATTTGACTTTGTCCTAGATTCAGACTGTACAATGGTCCAAAAAATAGGGCTTATTCCAAGCATGGCACATCATAAACTGAGCAGAAGCAGGACTTTTGCTGTAAGCTAAGCTCAGGCTTTCAGAGCTTTCATGTGGATTTTATTTCCTCTGTTGACCTTATATTGGGCTATAGTCTCTTTTTGTTTGCATGAAGTGTGCCTGAATTCCTCAATTTGAAATACCCATAGAAAGGTTAGCAGAACGTCTTTAACCTTTGACAGTAAGAAGGTAGAAACATGTCAAACAAATGCTAAATGACATAAACTTAAGATGATGACTGGGTCAGGACATTGACCTGACTACATTGTGTACTCTGGAAGAGGAATACAGTTTGTCTACAATCTAATCTAATCTATATAATAGAAATATAAAAGAAATATAATATTGGTTTAATTATTATATATTATAGTGATTGCATGCTGAAAAGTTGCTGTTATATTGAAAGCAGTTTCATTAAAATGCAATGTGTTTTACTTTTTATCAGAAGACAAAAATTAAACACTAAAAATGGAGCTATTTTAATTTGAAGTAGAGAAGGCTTCTTATTTCACCTTACTTAAAATAATCAGTCTTGTTTGTTACTAAGATAAGAAACAAGTCTGAACTAACTTAAATAAGCTTTCATTACAGAAAATGAAAAGAGACATGAAAAAAATTACTTATGTGAACTGTGGTTCTTATATTACTCTGTAATTGCAAAATGGCTCATCATAATTTTCAAAAGTTAAAATTGGATTTTTCCAAAATGCTTTTTTTTCTACAGAAAAAAAATAAAATAAAGGAAAAGATTTTACTGGAATATCTAACAAATGGCTACCAGTTACCATAAATCTGAAGGAAATTATACACAACTTCAGAGCATAACATGTGTTACCTATCTTCCTTATAAAGCACAGGAAAGACTGGGTCAAGTGTGCAGCTGATACACCATTTGATCAACATAGTTAATACCTTGGCCCTAAGATGCTTTTTAAAAATCCCTACTCCATTATCTTCTGAACATAGCACTGCCTAAACATAGTTTCTGACTGTCCTTTGGTGACTTGGTAAATTATGGACAGTGGTGCTGATGGAATTTTTTAATCTTTGATCTTACCTATCTGCTGCGATCCCTCAACAAATGATGGTCTTGCCAACTGTTTTCATCTTGGATAGTACAGTGTGCCAAAAATGGGGAAATTAGAAGATCAGAAATTAATACCTTTATTTGCTGATACTTATCTACATGAGATGAAAGTTTTTCTTTCTAAAAAACCCCAACTTTTGGTCATTAAATTCCAAAACCTTCTTCAGTCAATTAGATCATCTCTAAGGACTGACACATTAACATTTCCTGATGAGTAGCACTGAAATTTTTATTTATTCCTGTCAATATGTATAGTAAGAGAAATGTACGAAGTGCTCTATAGTTACCTGATAATAAACTAATTCCTTTCCATTTTTTTTTAAACTTTTGATCTCTTATTACAGCATTTTTTAATATCTGAATCTTTCTTACAGATTTTTGTTATTTTCAGCATCTTAATTTGAACAGGACAGGGGTGGAGTTGTTTTGTTCAAATATTATATAAATTGAGTATTTTGAACTACTTAATTATTTCATATTCTAAGAATGACTTAGAGTTAATTAAATGTCAGTATAATTTGAAATTATGTCAGCTGAAGTATGTGGCACGAATACTATCTTATGCAGTTCCATTCCTTAAGTATAACATTAAAAACATACTTAGCAGCATCATTATGTTTAGTGATATTGCATTCATGAAGTCTTTGATGGTCACTGTATATTAGAAAAAGATAATATTTTAAGAAGTGTTGTTGCTTCTGTCAAATTGAAGTTTCAACTTCTTTTTAGAAACAAAGAAATTAGAAAGAAAACTTGAAAAATTGATAAAATTATTTAACCAAGAAAATAGTTACCTGTTTTAAAAGAAAACTGTATGTATTTATTGCTATAAAATTATTACCATGTTATATACCTTTTTCACAGCAGTAAGGACAAATTTTATTTCATTTTCATTTTTTCTCAACTTTGAATACAGTGTATTATACAGTAAAAATGAATAGAATATTTTCAGTAACACTACTTTACAGAATCATCTGTAAGTTTACAAAAACACTTACTAGAGTTTTAGGAAAAGATTCTCCTGCTCCACAAACCAGTATTTTATAGAACCGAAAAAGAGTTAGTTTCTGTGGGTCCATGAAAGACAAAAGCTATCCTATAGTACTCTGCTGAGCAGTACATCAATAATTACATAGTCATTAAAAGAAGGGCAAATTAATCTTGGAGTCAAGCAAGGTGCTTGGTACTCCCTGCTCAAATTTCACATTATTACATACTTAGACTTTTTAGGTGCCTGTCAGTCACAGTCCAGTTTTTCAAACTAAATCACATTCCCTAGATTCCTGTACGCCTTGAAATGAGGTCCCTGAGGAAGGGACTTATAGCGGGATATAAGCAATTAGGAAATTAGAGGTGTAGAGGTTTACCCTAAAGCCTTACGCAAGGATGTGAGGGAGGAATTTCTCCTCATATCTAACATCCCATATCTGAAAGCTGGAGACCTAAGTTATTTAAAAAAAAACAAAAAACAACCTAAGGCACTTTCAGTTCTTCCTTTCAAAACACATCAAGGACATTTCACCACATTAACAGCTGAGCCTGGGATGTAGGTTTCATTAAGAAGTAGAAAACTTGTACACAATTCCTGCTCCAGCTTAAGTTCCTTTCTCACAGATGTGTCCCCACACATCAACTCAAAGGTCTGGTTTTGGTGTTTTAATGCAAAAGATTTACCATAAATGGCAATACAAACATAAACAAAATTTTGCAGATCCTGCAATGATTTAATCAGGAAATCGTCATTAAGTTAGGCAGCTCAATCAAGAATGGAGACCTTCCTCAGCTTTCCAAGATGAAGGTCTGTAGGGAGGAGAGAGAATTTCAAGATGGAAATCATGAATTGTGTTAGACAGGTAAGTATTTCGTAAGTCCTTCAATAGCTCTATCACCAAATGTTATTCTCTTTCCCATTAGGCCATTAAATTTCTCACTAATTAGAATTTGCGATGAAGGAGTCCAAGAGGGGATTTGGCCAGAGCTGAATATTTAATGAAAAAATCAACACAGAATCAGATAGTTGACCTTAATGCCTACCTCTGCACTGATGATTTAGTTTTGAAATACAAATCCAAATTTCTTCTAACAATGCACTTTATTGTACAGCTTTAGCTTTGCTTTCTTATATATAGCAGCTGTAAATCTCTCACACTGAACACAAAAGAACTGTGCATTGCAAAGAGATACTAAAACAAAGGAGCCATTGAAGACAAGGTAAAAAGGAATGAACTTAGGAAAAAAAGGCAAGCGCTGAAAGGCGTTATTTGTAGTTTCTCAAGTTCCTATGACATCTCTCTATTGTAATCATACCATTCACATGGTGATTCAGTTATTTGATTGATTTTAGTGACTATCTTTGTCAAAGCTTTGGGGAAAGATTCAGTTATTTCCAGGGAGCTTCTTTATGCATACTAAAATTTTGTGATTGAGAAATTGGATTTTTTTACAGGTAGCGTTAAGGTTTTATGGGCATTTTGGCCTCATTTTAAGGTGTAGCTAAAACATCTCTACAATCCTTCAGCTGTCTACCCCTAAATTACAGAGTTACAGTGATTTCTGTGCCTCATTGGTTGTGCATAAGGACTAGATGGTGGCAGTATTATTTCTAACAGTAAAATTTTAAAATCAAGTCACATTGGAAGAGCCAAATGTAATCTATCCAGCTCAGTTAGCAAAAGCTGTGAAGTTGCCATGTCATGGTTTCAAAAGACAAATAAATATGGTTAGGCAGAGCAACTCTCTTTACAGATTTGCTGTTACGCAGCCTAGACTAAGACTGGCTCCGTTATCCCTGCCTGTGCCATGTGTACATCGTCACATCAAATTGTAGAGCCGTCTCTTTCTCTCAACAAGCAGGACTTAGACTATAAACTAAGAAACTACATGCATACAAGTTATGGGTTCAATCTTGATCATTAGATGCCTAATCAGGAAGCCCTGACATTACACTTCAGGAAGGTTTCAGAAACCATTGAAAGAAATAGTGCATCCGGTTCTGAAGTCTTCAATTTCAAAAGCACATTGGTAAATTTAACATGATTGAGAAGAGACAGCTGAGGTCTGCTGAGTGATATGTTCCATAAATACTAATTGTATTTCATTTATTTAATTTACCATAAAACATTTAGGTGATAACTTGGTCACAGTGAACCAGTGCATACAAGGGAAGATAGCTGATAGAAGTTTAATGTACTTAAATAAAGACACAGGTAGTATAAAGAGATAAAACACAAGGAAGCTAAAGCTGGCTGATTTACTTTAGAAATAAAACTCAGACAGTTAGACAGCAAAGTTAAGTGTCAATGGAACAACATACTATCCATCAGTCTTAGGTGTTCAGTCAAGTCTGATTTCTCCAAGAAGACATCGATCCTTTACAGTAATGCCATGGCCTTGATCTTCTCAGCACGTATAAAGGTTGCAAGGCTGAACAGAGCCACAACCTGACTAGGGAAAAGGATGGCCAGAAGCTTGACCAAACATCCAGCCCTGCAGGCAAACCTAATGGGGAGACAGCAGCCTATTTCCCCATGACACATTTTTAAAAGTTGTGACAATGAAGATTTAGAGAAAAAAAAAAAAAGCAACTTCCCAGGCACCTTTCTTCAGCAGTAGAGCCATACAATGCCTTTTACTAAGGAAAAAGTGTAAATTTTAAACAACTGATTGTGTATGTTTAAAATAAGTGTGTGTGGAAGACAATGTATGATAAGTATCTTACTAGGTGGGTCATGCCAACTGGTAGTTTATGGACAAGTTATTGACAAGACATCCCATTTAAATGCTGCTGCCTTCTCCAATCATTTCAGCTTTTTTGAAGTAATCAGTGTATTGTAAACACAGTTATAACCCTGTTCTCCTTTCTGTTCCTCTCCCTTTAGTAACCTGCATGAACTGTTATCAGACCATTGCTAATCCTGATATGTTGGGAAGCAGTACAAAAAAGAGATAAAGGAAGGAAGAGTGAGGAAAAGAAAGATACTTTCCTCTCTCTCCCTCTTTCACTCTTCTTTCCACATGTTCAGGCACAGATTTAAATATCACTTGCAACAGCAGATGGCCTCTTTAATGAGACAACTGAAGAAGACATTGGAAACTCTGCAAACATTGATAACTGCTTGGTTTTGAATGGCAGAAGAGCCTCACCATGCTCTTTGAGCTATCAATGGATGTACGAGCATTTTGTATTTATTCCAAACTAAATATAGACTTACTTCTTTAATTCCATCAAACTTGCAGACATCTGTTGGGAATTAGTAATATATGCATGTAGTGTACTTGGTTTTAGAGACTCTGAATGCTCTATTTAAAGGTGTCATCAGTACACTTCTTTCAAAAATCATGAAATTGAAAAACAAATCTATTGCATTTTGGTTTTGGGTACTTTCTCCTTGTTCCTGCAGCAGTTCCTGAGTAGTACTGTGTTTGCAGTCCTTACAGCTGTGGAGACAGCAGTTTTCTTTTTACAAGATTATTAACCACTTAATGAACTAGAGCTTTAAAAAGAATATCCAGTACTGTGGAACATAGCATTCAGACCGTGAAGAAAGTGCAAAATAATTTGTGATACCTGTATGCAGTAGACTGACTACTGCTGTGGGAATGGCCTCAGCTGTGCAGCCTGTTACATACAGCACAATTGCTTAGGATCCATTTGGCATGAGCATGGGCAGTGTTGTGAAAATGAGCTGTAGAAATGCAGTTCACAAATCATAGCGAAACTAGACCCTATGACAGCTGAGCTATTTAAAATATTCTTCTTTTTTTTAAAGAAACCCACAACTACCTTGCTTGGCTTCAGCACATGCTACACTTGAGATTCCTGTGTACTAATGAGAATCTCTAATCAGGAAGTGTATTTTCAATTAGGTACTTGTTGTTCCAGCTGTACTAGGTGCTTACAATCACTACAGAAACCATAAATTTCATAGAAGAAATACACATAGCTCTGGCACAACCTCTGCAGATATGAAGTTTATACTCCTAAGGGACTAATGCCCTTAAAATTTGTGAGCCATCCTTTTAGATGAGGCAAAGTACCTACACTACAGGAGTAGCAGAATTATATTTGGGTGTAGGAAATAAGCACAACAACTAAATTATACCTGTGTATAACAGGTCATGCCTATGAGAATATCAGACAGGAGTCCTGAACTGGTTTTAATACATACCTTAAGTCCCACAAAGATTCTTGAGTCTTTTCTCATATCATCATTTACTGCAGCCACACATAAAATGGAGCAGATTCACTGAGACTCTGGGATTCCTAATCCTGTTAAATGCGGACAGAAACTTCATGTCTTAAACTTCATCTCCATCTAATCTCTTGTGTAGGAAGTGACCTTCTCCTTTCCAACAACATGCAAAATGAGCAGAACAATGAAAACATTGTCCCCTACTCCTGATGAATAATAGGAAGAATTTTTTGGATTTCATTGCCTGTAGCACAGCTGGTGAGGTGAGCTGGCCCTCAGGCTCAATTCATTTATCACTGCCCCTTACTTTAGCTAGTATCTTGTTTATCTGGTACTGAATAATGCTCAGACACAATTGTGTACAGAGTGACATGTGAGACATTCCATGAGGGCTGGCCTGTCTATTGAAGGAAAACTGACCTGATCCAAAAGAAGCCTTGTCTGAATGTCATTTATGGACATGATAGCTATAATGGCTATGTTGTCATTACTTTCAGGAGGTGGGATTTAAGATTGTGTTTTGGCCAGCAAGTGAGCAATAATTACTCTCCCTGGAATTGAGAAAGCAAAACAAACTTCATCCAGGTGCTTGGCTCCTATTAGGAAAGCGTGGTAGATGCTAGCATAACTCTCTGTACACGTCGCTGAAGCATGCATCACATTTACACTGTCAGTAGCTAAAAGGAGAGAACTTATTCCCTGAAGTCCCATTTCCACTGATTATCAAGAACCCCCAAAGAGATTTCTTAAAAGCTGGGTCAGTTCTCCAGAGGGGGTCATTCTATGAAGCTCTCCAGTACTTTATTTTTATTATTCTGAAAAAGCCCTGTCAATCATGTGCAGCAAAACACTCATTCAATTTATAATCTGTGTCATCTGAAAGTATTTAAAGATACTTCAGGCTTTCTGTATCATGCCCTATTTTTCACATTGCACCTAAACTGCAGCCTTGTTGTTTTAGACTCACGTAGTTTATTTGCAGCTTGAAATGAGATACCCATTAGCAGTCACTTTTGATTTTTAGATTCCCTTTTTAAGGCAATTTAAGATGTGATTCATGAATAAGGGCTAAATTAAGAGCGAAGGACTCTAATTCTGTCTTTCACTATGAAGTTTTCTGTGACTCCTGACTCAATGACAGTCAGCTTCCAGCTGTCCTATTTACAAACAATCTCTCTATTGACAAAATAGTCTGTCACTAGCTATTTAATGCATTGTGATGATGATCTATATGGTATTAAAAACATTGCTACTGTGTACCCCTCTGGGAAAGTGACTGTTGTGAACTATAGTTCAGTCCTTATTATACAGAGTGGCTTCTCCCATTAATATAGTGCTGTTGTTTGAATAAAAAAATATCATCCAGTCCTTACAAATAAGTGGACCTCCTGTGGTTATATCCTGAAAAGTAGGAATTTCCCCATTTGGAAATCTTCAGATTAGCTTTACTGTAAATTTTCCCATAACTTTTCAGAATATAGTTTAGTGTTTGTTCGCTTGTACAACAGAGGAACACATTTTCACTGGACAGAAGACTGACTCCCTTCTTCAGTTGCAATACTGAACAAAGACAAAATTGTTTTTCCAATCTCTGAAATTTTGAGACATATATTTCATATGGCAGCTCTGTTAGCACACCTTAGAATAATGTCTTCTTTCTGTGCAATAATATTACATTATTGAATGATGGTAATTATTTATCTGCAAAAGTCACCATAATTTTCTCCTGTGGTATTACTGCTTCACTGGCTTGCTTTTCTGAGGGTGAGTTACCTAATCCAAGCCTTTAATTTGACAAATCTTCCTGAATTTCACATTGTTCCAAGGTGCAGGCCGAGGTTTTCACATCAAACTTCCTGATTGCTAAAATATTTGTAGTCTCTAATTTAAGCAGTGCTGCTTATCAGTATTCTGAATAGAGCCTCTATGTACCCCTGGAGCATTGCCCTTGAGATATCACTCTGTTTTGTCAGGGTGCTCTTGATAAGTACAGTGTAGTGATTTTATGCTTGTGCTCTTCTACTGTCATGGGGGGAAGTACAACAGCATTGTTGGAAGACAGGATAGTTCACATTACTGTGCCTCATTATTCTAATCCCATATCCCCAGAGACTGTTCTGTCAAAGGGAAATGTCCAATTTCAATAATTCTCTTTTTTTCTGATCAAATTATTGTCCTTTCTATTTTTTTATGCTCTGAGTTGTTTTGCTAAGAGTAATTTCCAGCAATTTATCTCTTTAAAAATAATAGGTACCTATTAATGCAAAATATAATCCATGCCAATCTGAGAAAAGTAAGTCTCTACATAATACTCATGTTTTTCTGCTGACATACCAGAGGCGTGCTGTCACCTAGTGAAATTGAGTGTATTTCACTGGCAGGAGTCTTAATGTGTGCAGAGCTGGAGGTGATGAACAGTCACCTTGTCCAAGCCCATTTCGGCTATGCAATATTGACAGCTGCTATGGAGCTCGCCCTGTTGTACTCCTGGGGAGCTATTTTTGACTGCCGTGAATATTGGGTATGAATTGGAATGTCATAAGATACATCAACGCCTAAATTTATCCTCCATTTTTCTGAAAATCTCAGACTAAGTGTTGGCATAGGTCTTACCCTCTGTCAGTGAGAAAATTTAAGAATTCCATTACTGTAGAAATAAATTAGACTAATACAACTACAAATATCTTTGTTACTGTAATGTTACACATTGGTCAGAGGTTAATAATGCTATTTTTCTCTGCTAAATTGCTTTATTTGAACACAAGTCATGTGATATCAGAGTCTGGTAGTGAAGCAAATTGTGAGACTTTTAGCAAAGATCATAAAATAGACCTTGGTGAAGAAGGAAATAACCAGCAGCTTGCATTAAAAAGTGGAGCTTTAGGGTATGTTGTGAAACCCAGTAGACTTGATAGATCACTTATGTAAAACTTAAAAAAAAAATTTTAAAAAGCAATTTCTAATTACAGCAACAACTCCAGACTTTTAATCTCATCTTTTCCAACTCAAACAACTTTATGATTCTAAACCCCATTGTTTAAAGTTGCTTGTTTAAGGCATGGCCCAGCAATAATCTGGGTTCTAAAATACACCTAACCTGCTGATGTTATTCACATTTACAGCTCTGTTCCAAGACCTTTAAAAGAAACTTTCCCATTTCTTTTTATATCTATTTTGAATATATAGTTCCCTTTTGCAGTTTAAATCCCTTGCTCATTGCTCCAAGAATGTTAGTAAAGTATATCCTCTATGCAATAGTACATAAATAAACAGATAGAATTTTAGTATTGATTCATTTCTGTAACACTCTGTTAGGTCACTGCCACAGAACCAAATCCGTTTTTTCAGTTGCATTGGTTATACTCACTGTCTTTTATTGCTTCTGTTCTAACCACGGCATTTATAGAATCATAAAATGGTTTGGGTTGGAAGCTCCTCTAACATCTAATCTAAAGTTACCCTCTGTCTGTTTCAATCTATCCTCTGTCTTTGGTCCTATCGTATGTTACAGCTATCAGCAGAGGTTCTACATTTAGAGCTAGGGTCAGCTAGGAACTTAGGATCCCATGGTGTGGCACAGGCCAGACCATGAAAACTAGAGTCCAGCATTTCAGATTACAGTGAAATCATAGAAATCATAACACAATTTTAAATCAGCACCTTGCTCGTCACCATACCTGTTGTACAACTAAGGGTGTACAACGTGTTGCTGTGAGCCCTGTAAGAGTTGCACATCTTAAATTAAGGGGTTAGTTTCAGAGTTTCTGCCCTGAATGTTCTTGAAAGAGGCTGATGGCAAACACAATTCCCACCTTTCAGGAATTTAACCAGAACCCAGGAGACTGGAAAGTACATTTCTATTTTTACAATACATACTCTTTAGGAAACGTCTAGAGTGAACTCAGTGGGGTGCACTCCTTGCTGCATTCTGCTGCATTTACTCTGGTAAGTCTCAGCAACGCATTTTGTTCCCTACAGATCTGAATCAGCATCTTTAGTCCTGGAGCAGTAATTCTGTCTGGTAGCTGAGAAAACTCATTAATCGGTTCAGAACAGCTGAAACAGAAATGCACATATGCACACAACACATGGACACACACACACAGGAGAGCCCTAGCATTCTGCTGTTCAAGTTCTCAAACATTTCTCCTGGTTTTCTCCCAAATCCCTTAGAAGGGGACTAGCAGCTTCAGGGTAGGGATCATGCATTAGATATTTTGCAGGCAGGATCAGGAGGACAAGTTTCTATGAGGAAGTGGTTCTAGTTATTTCTTTGAAAGTACACCAAATTTCATGAAGGTTTGACTTTCTGGGGAAAACTAACCACAGTTTGCAAATGAGGAAGATGTCATCTTCCAGCAGCTGGAACTTCTGAAGTGTCCATCTCATTAAACACAAGCACACAGGGCATGCACAGACATGAGCTATATTAAGACTGCAAGGGCATTACGAATCTTTTAGGTATTTGACACAGCTTTTTGCATGCAGGGGGGATGAGCAGCACTTGTCTCTATTCAGCAAGGCCTCAGTGTGTCAGCTGGCCTAGTTACATTGTCTTTAGGGGAATTTGACTTACAGTGCTGCCTTTGTCTGTTCTGTTCATTAAAAACAACATAGAAAGCTCTCAGGGCATAACAGCCTGTGATGTAAATATGAAACATGAGCTTTGTGTGGCCCAAATGCCCTGGGAGATCTCTGAGACTCTCTGAGACTTTCATTTTAGGAGCCAAAATTCTAAACACATTTACATCCCACTATATTCCATATCAGTAATGCAAGAACTTGGCACAAGATTGCAAATGTACAGTAAGAACTGACTTTCAGTATAGCACACACCTGTACCACTTCTCTCCTTTGAACTACGCCCATCTCAGCCTTTCACTCTCTGCCTGAATGCATCCACCAGCACCTTTTTTTTCTCTTTATTGAGTCCTAATGCCCTGGCCTTTGCCTGGAAGGCAGCTTTGTTGTAAGTACTAATATCTTTCTCTGCTGTGAAACCACTGTCAAAAGTAGTGACCATTTTGCATAGTGTTCCCTATTTGAACATGTAACCATGGTAAACATTTTCTCCAGCTCTGTTATTTAAGCTATTTTTAAATGAGCCAAGTTAGCAAAGTCAGGTGTTATTATGTCTTTATTTGCTATGGTTTAAATACATCTGAACTGAGGTGAATATATGCCAGAGCATATCCCAGGTTATTGGTTCCTTGACTTGGGGCCTGAGAGTAAAATGCCTATCAATCTTCATTTGCAGAACTAAAGGCTGAGTTGGGATCTTCTTAAAATTCACCTGTGGCAGATGCAAATTCTGCCACAAATATCATATTTGTTTTGCCGTCTATAAATGTGACCACCATGTTTACACAAAAAAAAACCCCCCAAAAACCAAAACCCAAAAACCCACACCCAAAAAACCCAACAAAAATTCATTACAATTTTGTGAATCTACACTTTTTTTCTTAATTATAAGGAAATTGTGAAAACAACTTTTTGGTATCAATCAGGTACAAGTAAGTATTTATTTAATTTACGTGCATAATTAATTTTTCATTTATTGAAAGTAAACATGATCCTGAATGGATTGTTACAACCCTATGTGCCTGGCCAGGCTGTTTGTTTTATTCCTGTTTAGTAGGTTCCAGCATGAATTCCTGTTTCCTTCCACGACCACAAGATGATCTGTAGAATTAATTTATGTCCTTTAATTGGAAACTGAAATTACAGACATCTACAAATGGTTTTGTCATTCCCCTTGTTCACTTAAGGAGATGTATTGGTTAAACTGACAACTGAGATCTACCAGGTGTTCCCCTCTGTAGTCTTTTCCATTGGACTGTTGAGTGTTTTCTTCATTTTCATCCATAAAAGGTCAAGGGGTCGAAATGTGTCAAAATTGTTTTCTCATACTTGACAAATTCATAGCTGAAACATTTTGCTGAAAGCTACAACTTTGTCATGTACATTAAAAACTTTCAGCTCTAATTTGAAGTCAGTAAATCATGAGAAAATATCAAGGATGTAAATGATAGCAAGGTCATGACTCATTTTCAATATGAAGCAATCAAGAAGGCAAACAGCCTGTATGAAGATGATGTAAACTTGGTTGGCTGTTGAACAGATCTAAAGACTTCAGTACCTTCACTGCTGAACTATTCCTAGAGATGCATATCACACTTTTCACGCTGAAAATACTTTTTTTACCTGGCAGTGATTTCTGTTGGAGACTGGACTCCTTGTCGATATTGACATTTTACACATTTGGTAGATAAGATTAGCAAGTTTAGGTGTCCCTGAACATGCAACATCCAGGCAACTTTGAAGATCTCTGGGGAGACATGGCAGCTTGGGGATTCTTCTGCAACATCAATATTTAGGAATAAAATGTGCTTTTTTTTCCCCAAATGAGGATTTCATAATTTCTGCATCTGTGCAGCTGCATAAAACAAATGTAAACAAATGTAAAACAAACCAAGAAGACTCCTGGACAACTATGGGAGACAACATGAGGCTGAATTAGGACGTCTTTGGTACCTTTTCTTTACCCAGAGAAGTTTTCTTTCACTCTGTTTTGCAAAACTTGTGAAAACACATTTTTCAGCCCACAAGGCATGAATGAATTTATGAGTGAAGAAAAAAAGTTTCAGCAGTGTCAAGGTTTCAAAGGAAGAAACCTGATTAAAATAAAGGTATCGTATTCATTTAAAAGCTGTGAAAGGCCAATAGATGCACAAATCCATTTATAATCATATTATGTGATTCTTGTGTCAATTACAGGCAAAATAAATAAACAGAGAAGGGATTAGAGTTTCAAGTGGGTTCAATGATTGTGCCTAATTATCCTTTGTTATGGATTTCTGCTGCTTTAACAGGTTACTTTCTTATGTATGAGGGTACCATCTCTACAAAGAAGCTTGGTGCCTGCTAATATCCAGTGCATTAAAAAATAATATGCTGCAGATTTCTCCATTTAGGTTTGAATCTACATCATGGAGTATTCTCAAGTCGTTGTTCATCGTGATGATACACAGCTATGCTTCAAAGATTGCACAGAGTTCAAGAGAAAGTATTTAGCAAAGAAGCATACAGACTTCACACAGAGGAAAAATTTCCAATGTAAAATTTTGACTGTACAAAAATCAGGACGATGAAAATAACGTGTGGTTGTCAACAAAGGGGAAATGTCAAAAGGTTTATAAACAATGAAAAAACCCTAAAGGTTTCTTCATTTGAAAGTGGAACTAGAGAGCTGCAGACAGAAATTCAAAGTTAATTCCGTCCCTGCTAAAAATGTTGGTAAGGAATGGGCAGGAAAATATGCCTATTTCAACCATAAAACTGAACTACTTTTTCTTTAAGAATGTCTGTAAAAACATCTGACAACGTTGGAGCAAGAGTTCAAGAACTACAAAAATTCAATCAAAGAACAGGAAAAAGATGCCCTTGTGTCAGTTGCCCAGCATGCAAAATCAGAGTATACCTTCAAAATGTACTGCTATGGCAGTGCATCGTGTGCATGATGAAAAACTCTATCCAACTGCAATTCTTACTAAGAAACAGCACATCATGTTATCTGAACTGCTTAAGGCAAGTCAGACTTTATATTTGTACTTCAAACTAGACTTGCTACTTGACATTTTTGTATTTGAGCTGTTTAGAACTTGAAGCACACTACAGAATACTGAGATAAAAAGCTGAAGGTTTGTCATCAAAATTAATTGCTTCTGTGTATCTGCTCCTGCTTGACTCATAAATGGACTAAAAAGACTTTGGCTATCCAGCTTACTTAAATGAAAAGGTGTAAAATTATCTATGCAATAACATGTGACTACATCTTCATTTTGAAAACAACCTAAAACTCACATTTATTTTTGGCCCAGGTGACCCTGCTGTTTTAGTGAGCAAAAGAATAGTTTCATGTATGAAACACAGAGGGAGTTTCACCCTGTAGTTGCTAAACCATGCTTCTGATTCATCTGAGAGTTTAAAAAATGCTATTTTAAGCATCTAGAGTCCTAATGCAATGGTACCATAGTGAGAAGTAATTATCAGTTTACTGGAAAGCGTATTCTGGAAAACTGCTTAAAATGTTTATAATATCTCACCCACGCATTTAACTGGTCTTTGCTGTGGTTTTTTGTTTGGTTGTGGTTTTGTTTGGTTTTTGCTTGTTTGGTCATGTTTTTATAAATAAACACATATGAAATAATTGCCAGCCTGATTCAGGCTACTCTACCTATATTAGAGAATATTATTTTTCCTTGTCAGTCAACAAGGTATTTTGAAAACTTCTACACCATTTTAGCCTTCAAAACAAACTAAACAACTCTTTCAGTACTGGCATTATGCAAAAGGTCATACAGTATGAAGTTGCTTTGTGGTGAGAGCTACATAGACAGTAGAAATACTGTTGCAAATAGTTTTAAGTTCCTACCAATGACCTTGCTTCTGCACATATACAAATACTCACAGATGTTAGATCAACATAAGCATAAATCATTTGAAGGACTGAAACATAGCATTTGCAAATTATTGCATAGATCTTATTTTGTGGAGTTTTTAAAATGGAAGATATGAGACCACTTTTTCTTATTTTTTTGTGTCAAAACATCAATGATGTACATTGAAGTACAAAGTCTCAAGGAAGAGGTTTTTAAAATTTTTCTGAAAATGCTTTAGACATTTGTTGAATAAATGAAAGAAAATTATAGCAGTTTAGGGCTGTCAGAACCTATGTTGTCTAGACAACAAGCTTAAATTGAAAGATGAAAACTGGGAAATAATTAAGCTCCAAATCTGCAAAGACATAAGCACATGACTAATACTACTAATGGACCAGTCCACTGCTTTATTTACATACACAAAATCAAAGACATGATTGTTTTAAAGAATTGGTCACAGGTATGCTGTTTTGATTCATAGTTTTAATATCTAATGTAATACTTCACTATGAATCATTTTCCACCGACAAACAAGAGAGTTCCAGTGTCAAAAATTGAGCTTTCCTCAGTTCATTTTATTGGTTAAAAAATAACGTTCCTTCAGACCAATTAAAAATTTGACAATTAAGTCTCCAGTAAAATATGTGAGTTTTAAATTTCAGGTATGGAGAGGCACACCAATCTTTTAATATGTACTTTTGGAAAGGTATTGAAAAACACTGAAGGTATTAAAAGGTATGACCTTCTATGACATCTTCATATTATCTACCCAGAGAGCATTTCAATCAGTATTTAATAATATTTTCCAAAATGTTAATTGTGTCAAGATGTCAGGTCAGGACTAGGCATTGCTCCTGATTTCAGAAGCTACTATGTCACTAAAGTGCACAGTAATTTAATTAATCAATTACGAAAGAACTCATATGGCTGTTGTACAAAATGATAAACACTAGTAAATGTTCTACCAACCTAGATAGCTCTCTCTGCAGCAAACAATTTCACCATTAATTAATTCAAAAACCTTTTAAATGCTGATTGAAAAGGCAGCCCTTAAAATTATTTAAATTTCAGTTTATCTTTTTGTATCTTTGCTTATTTTTATGTTCTCTCAGACAATTTTCGTCTTTATGTCTTTCATTCCTCTCTCATGTTTCCCATTATTCACATTTTTATCTGCTCCTTTTCCCACTCAGTGTTTTCTTTCCTTATATTCTTAGTTTTATAACAACCTTGTCTTAGATGTATTTGGAATGTGGCAATGACTATGCACATTATTCACTTCTAAACTCTTCCCCACACACCATCCCAATCCTTCTCCAAAGCCCAGAAAACAGCAGCTCTGTCTCCGCATAACAAGAAGGAGCACTGAAGACACAATCTTCTCCAACAGCTCTGCTGTCCACAGCTAACCTGTCATCCTCTTTGGGACCAGTTTTGTGCATCTGCCTCTGTGATTTAACTCTAAGACAAGAAAACCCTGAGGCGTGTCTCTATTTACGCAAGTTCAGTGCTGTATTACCCCAAAACAGACTCCTGAGCTAGAGATCTACAGATTTTCCCCAAAGGGCTTCTTGCTTCTCCTTGAAGCTGTATGTCATCATGTGGGAATGATGAACTTTATGCCCCTGGCAAAGGGGCAAGTGATACACTTCCGTTGGGATTCTTAGTTCAGTGAACAGGACAACTGCACAAACAGGCAGGATCCAAGATGCAATACCTAATGAGAGGCAGTGTCTGTGTTGCCCTTGGGCACACCCTTGAGGCTAAAAGCCATCCAGTACATGTGCTTGTGACCAAATTGGAGAAATCTCCAGGTCCAAACTGCATCCTTAGCTCACATGAACAGGTTCTCTTGCCTTGGGTATTGCAAATTCTTCTGTACCTCACATAAGCCCTCTTACTTGGTACATAAGCTCCTACATAAGTTCCTACTCCACGAACCTTTTCTCATGACTTACCTTGTACACCTCATTTAAATGTTTTTACTGCAGTCCTGTGGTGACAACTCCAACATTGCTGACAGATACATTGTCTGTTGAGCCTGGCAAGGTAAGAAAAGTGCCACCACCTACAATCAAGAGACAAGGAGTCAAGTAAGCTATAGTCCTCTCAATGGCATAGTCTGTCCTCTACCAGTTAATCACCATCTTTGTCTGTGATCCTGCCCTTTAACCTCTTCTCTCCTCTCCTGGGTGTTTAGCTGCCTGCGTCCATGCGTGATACAGCACAACTGTGCGTGTTTAGATCTGACTGCCATAAAAAGAGTGAAGTTGTGGGAAGTCTTAGCTGGGACCCCAAACCATGTAGCCTCCTGAGCATTAATACATGAGCTGCAGCTGCACTCGGCCTCTTGCTCTAGCCTGAGCTATGATGGAGCTGTGCTGGGCCTGGAATTGCATTTTTCCTTGCCTTCCTGACTTGCCATTCTGGCCTGACCTCAGGCATGTCTCTTCACTACAGACTTGCCTCTTCATCATTGGTCTGTTCACCGAATCTGATTATTGAACCCTTTCTTTCCTCTTTTTTTGGGGTACTGTGAGACTGAGACTGCAGCCTGAGGGTGAGGGCACTGCCTTTCCAGCCTGGCTGTCACCATTGGCTCCTGGCTTGCACTACCTAATAGAGCAGCCTGCTCTGTTTCCTGACAAAACCCTTCAGGGTAAGAAACCCACTCTTTGGTGCCCTGAGACAGGCATTATTTTGCCTGTACAGATAGTGACATCCTTCAATCTGTTCCAGTATTCATATGCTCCATCCATCCTTTGAAGCATAAGCATCGAAATACAAGGCGGGAGGTAGATGTATAAAGCCATCAATCATCCTGCCTGCTGTAACTGAAGGCCTCAGGCAGGTATTCCCAGTCCCACACATATTCAGGTGTCAGATCCTTGTATCTATCCAGTGTCTGTCATATGGGTCCTTGGCTTTATGCAGGAATGGTTTTTTCTCTCACATTGAGGCTCAGACCAGAGACTCGGTCCTGTTGCAGGTTCTTTGTCATGTTGTGAGGACAGCTGCTGGGTCACTTCTGTCAGAGCATGAACTTACTCCAAGGACAGAATCTATTGCCATGCTGGCTACAGGATGGCATTTTGTGCTCCTTAATGACAGGCCAACCCAGCAGTATCTTCAGCATCGTGATCTATTGAAGTCCCTGGAAACACGAGAGTGACTGACTCTGAGGCCATCAAGAACAGTTTCACCAGGAGCAGATGTTGAAAGAAACTATTACATGCTATAACTAGTTTTGCTTAGACCAGTAGTGTTAGAGGAAATAGACCCAGCCCCCATAAGGAAAAAAGAAATGACATCAGAGATTGAGCAGCAACGTTGCTAGATGAATTATTTCAGCCCATATTATTAAGGAACTTATTGTTTCAAAATTTCCTTTAATTTTTAAGTTTATGACATTGGAATTTGGAAATAGATGGAAATAAGTCCATTTTAAGAAGTCCTAAAAAACATTTTCCATCTTTCAGTTGTGAAGACTGTTTCTAGTATATTCCGATTCTTGTTTCTAATATATTCTTCAGTATTTTAAATTGAACTAGAGGTGAAGTAAAAAAGAAACTTATTATTTACTTAGCTACTACCATTAGCATAAGAGCTACTATATCTCACTACTTCCAATGGATATATAAAATAGAGTTCCTGAGATAACTGAAACCTTTGATCCTTTGACAGAGAATGGAGCTATTATTTACATAAATGTAACAGTTCAGAAAGCAGAAGAAAATTGATTTTTCTGCAATGTACCATGCATATTAGAATTATCAAGGAGTTTTCAAAAGAAAAAAACAAGAACAGAAATTCAAAGAAAGAATAGCCTCTTCACACCATATTTCTAAGTATGCTAGCAGGTGCATGTATAGGTAGACACATACATTTCAGGATTGCCTTACTGCATTCATATAGGAAAGGCAAAAACTGCTGCTGGAAACAAGGAAAGAAAAATAATTTCACACCAAGCAGTTTTATGCAATTCAGTTTAAATGAACAAGTCTGAGGCAAAATATATTAACTTTGCACTCATTTTTTCCCCCCATCTTTATATTCGAGATTATCATAATAAACTGAAAGAAGAAATAAGCTCCTTTTTAAAGTAGTGCTTATGAGAGCTTGCCAGTGAATGTGATATTGCATGAGTTGTGGCAATCTACGGCCTAGGGCTGTATACACTTGCCAATGGGGTGTGACAGTCTCAAAAAGGGCTGTAAGAAAAGCAGGGTAACACGCTAAGAAAATAAGTTACCAGTTGTGAACGGAGACATATCCACAAGGGCCAGCAACCCAGGGATTGCTAAATTAAGAGCCTATGCCTGAAAATTCAAACACTAAAATGCAGCTGCCAGGTATAATGTACACAAACATTTCACTGAGTCTCAATCTTCTATTGCAAAGCACGTCTCCTTATGTCAAGCATGGGTTTACATAGCTTGCCTGATTAAAGATGTATTTAATTACCTTCTGAAATAGTATCAAGGAGAAATATAAAATTACAGAGAAACACTTGAAGAGCTGTAGAATTTCAGAAACTAACCATTTAATAAAGCAAAGCATTGACTCTTAAGTGTGCCATTTGTAACTTCAAATACATTTTAAAGCTTGTCTCTTCTATGGAGTAATAGCCCTATTTCTTTTTTCGGGCAACAGGTGTGTTATACCTGTTCTCAGGTACAAAAAAACTTGCTTTTGGCATAAACTAATTAGCTTTATTTTGTTTCATTTTGTTTTTGGTTAAAATATAGAGAGCAAATACTGACAAGTTTAAAAAAAAGATTTATTTGTCTTTCTTGAGTGATCAATACTTCACATGTAGGTATAAGATTATGCTGAGTGCTTTTCGGGTGTAGTAATGCATCTGGAGTTGAAAGAGTTGTGCAGTTATATAGCCAGTATTAATTAATTATGTTTTTTACTGTGGAATACAATGTTGCATTTCAGCTAGGGACATCTTACAGTTGCTCTTGTATTCTAGGGGCAAAAGTCATTTACTGAACTGAGAGGGTGAATTCTGTATAAGTGGATTTCCCTCACAATCTGAAGTGCAAATCTAGCCATGCTCTGTTTTCTATTGACACACTGTAAAAGTTCTCCGTTTTGCCTCCTACTCCCCAGACTTCCTCAGTTAATTTCCCATGTCAAGAAAGAAATAACAGAAAAGAGCATTGGCTTTTAAATGTGATATTTCAAAATTATAAGCCCTAAGCTTTGAAGGTCCTTTCTTAAACATTCTGAAAACTACTAAGACTACTAAGACTAAAGATGTTTCTGAAGAAATGTATGTCTTCTTCATGTAAATTCATTCAAGCAGAAAAAAATAGCATCAGCAAGGAACCTGGGGATTTAAAAGTATACCAAGAGGTAAATGAATTGTCTTAATTGCTTACAACTGTGATATAGTTGACATGCTAGGTTAGAGCAAAGGTCTGTTTAATGAAAGATGCTGTTTTCAGCAGTGGTCATAACAGATGTTCAAAAACACCAGGGTAAGAAACTGCAAGCATTCATGAATCTTTCCTATGACACTTTGCCAGGTGCCCTGACTATCACCGGTGAACTGTGCTGAGGAGCATGCTAAAGAAAAATCTACACTGTGGATTAGAATCCAAGGTATAAACCTACTGCTGTTCTTGGAGAAGTGGCATTTCTTCCTTGGGAAAAAAAGATGATTCCTTCTACTTTTAGTCCACCAAGGCTCTGGGGTATTTTGTTCTGATATTATATATTCCTATTTTGCTGGTAGACAGGAACTTGGTCTACTCGTGATCTGAACAGATGCAAGTTTTCTTTGGTATACCAAGAGAAGACCAAAAGCCTACTGAGAAGGAGGACACATTGGCACAGGATCAATGCCAAAATATCTGCATTTGCATGACTCCCTGATGTCTTGGACTGTGAACAGTGACCGTGGCTTGGCTATAAAACACCAAGATGCACTTGTCTGTCTGAAATTCCTATCTCTGTGGAAATCTTTGAAGGCAAGTTGGGGGATGGGGCCTGAGACTGTTGAGAGGAGAGAATTTTGTCACTGAAATACAAGGGCATAAAGCCAAAGACCTCCAGGATGTATCAGTGAAGCTCGATCATTTGATCAAGTGATTAACACCAGAAAAAGATGGCATTGTGTTTTAGAGAGGAAAATTTCCACTAATATTCTTCCTAGGCAACAAGAACAGATAACTTGCCCAAGGACAAATAAGAAATCTGTGAAAACATCTGAAAAGTAGTCAAGATTTTATGTCAAGTTTCTGGGTTTAATAGCAGACAGTCCTCTACATCTTATTCACTGTGACTGAAGTATTCTTTAAGAACTGACAAACTGAAATCTTCTGAAATCTTAAAAATGTTAATATTTTATTTACAATTAATGAAATGCACTTCATACTGAATTATTCAAACATCATCAAGAAATTTAAAAAAGTGTAGTTTCATCTAGCCAAGAGATTTCAGATTACATGGAAAGTGACAATATTCTCACCCATCTTCTCTGTCCTCCACCAAACTACCAAACGTGCAGCACAACGGTAGAAGCAGAGTGACAGGAGAGTCCTTAACTGTGGCCCGTACGTAAGGGGTGGAAATAGCCAGAAAGATATTGGTCTGGTGATGAGCACGTGCTTTGTAGTGGAGCACAGCAAAGAACACAGGTTGTGAATTCTTAACCTTTCGTGATGCAGTCTTTGTCTGGGGGAGCAAAGCAGCAGTTCCTTGCTTGGGGCAGAGCCAGGGTTGAGTCCAAAGCCAGCAAAGTCCATCTGTCATATCTGCAACAGATTGGCCAAGTTTGTAGCACAGATTTACACCATAGGCTACAACTGTGAAGAAACACAGAATTAGAGTAATTTTCACTGGTTTAAAATTGCAACTTTCTTAAATAGAGGCACACTAAAATTATTTTTTTTTTCAGCGTGGGAAACGTAAATACAGGTGTGATCAAGACTTGTTGGAAAAGCTGCAAAAGTGGAATTAGATTGGAATATGATTCCCACCTTTAGCTGCTTGGCTATAGAATCATGTTGATTGTTACTCAATTTCTGCCCTAGTAAATCACCATTTACTTCTTTGCAATGACACAACTTTAAAAGGGGAATAGGGATGCTACTCAGGACCATCTTCAGAATAAACAGTAGAAATCTGTGGAGAAAAGCAATGTGGTTAAAGTTTTCATAAAAGAGCAATTGATAAGTCAACTCACAGCAGTAAATACTTTACTGTGGAGCCAAGGGAGTTTGCCTATTTCTCTTCCATTTTAGTTTCTAAAGGAAAGGTTACTCTTGCCTCCCTAAATCAGCAGAGTTTTAGGAAAACCTCACTGCAGTCTTGAAATCATGCCTCCACCCTAGAAAGCAGCAATTTAAAGTCAGGCTGTCATTAGCAGTTGTTATTGACAAGCTGAAGTGCTCTAAAAAGGCTAAATTTGCTAATTTTAGGCAGCCCCTCACTCAGTCTAATGCCCCATGCACTGAGTGACTGACAATGGGGTTTCATAATGAATCATTTTGTGTTCCAACACCTGCCTGTGACAAAGTCCCTCTTAGAATCTACTCTAAGTCCTGAGCTATGTTGGAATGATGCATTTTTTTCAGTGATAAGCTATGCAATTATTAAGGATGGTTTCTTTGAATGTAATTTTAAGCAAATTCTGAGAAGACAGCTTTAAATAGTCAGTCTTCTTTTTCCACTGCAACACATGCACATCAATTTATGTTATTTATAATTCTATAAAATTAGTCTGGTATAACCATATATTAAGAAAATAATTGATTCAGTAAAATTCTATCTCATCACTTGTTTTTCACCCAATGAGGAAAGGATTAATTAATTTTAATTTGAATTCATTATACTATTTATGGATATTATTACTTTTCCTGATATTTTTCCTGACATTTTCCTCTCATTTCTTAATTTTTCACATAATTTGTCCTTATCTTTAGTCAGGAGAGGTATTTCCATAACTGAACTCACCATCCACATGCAGTCCAAATCTCATATTTCATGTGTTTATCCCAGCACTCCACAAAGTACCTTGACTTGTCCTACATATTTTAATTTCTTCTGTTATTTAAAAAAATATGTTTCAACAATGTTGTTATTAAGATTTTCCTTAGCCTGATTTTGCTGCCTATTCTTACAGCACCTGAAATATCATACAAATATATTTCCATCTCAAATCCATATAATTTTCAGTCCCCACTTCCCAATTCCTATCTGTTCCTGGCAATTAATTTCCTACATCTGATTTACTGTCAATCATTTCTGCTTAACACCTGCCTGTTTCATAACCTTAAATCTAGATGGCATTCCTTGGCACCTCTAATACTCTTCTTTCTTATGATTGCTAATGAAGTCTAGACTTCTCTAAAGGAAAAGATGAGAAAATGGGAGAAATTATATTCAAGCCCTGTTAGCAGCTGCTATCATTGAAGAAGACAGCTGCAGAAAGGTACTACAAACAGCATCAACCAGTCTAAGGCCACATGGACTGAAAGAACAACCACATTTTTTCTCTGCATTTATCAGTTTTATTTCTCTCCAGATTTTTCCTTTTTTGCATCTGTTCTACCCCATGGGATCACTTGCCCTTCTCTCCTTCCTCATGAGTCTATATTCTATTTCTGTACTTACTTTCCACATCCTTCAGTATGGTAAGGTTATTTTCCTACTGAATTTGTCATTAGCAGACCTTTTAAGAGAATCATAGGGTGGTTTGGGTTGGACAGGACCTGAAAGATCATCTAGTCTAAGGATAGCACACTTTCAGCATGTTGTACATGCTAGCATCTTATGACCTCCCTGTGACCTTTCATTTCTATTGATGCCTCAGTACTAGCCACTGTCTTTCATTTTTTTATACCTAGCCCCTCTCCAAAAAAATTCATGAAAACCCTCTTTATTAACAAGCTCCTTGGGCTGGACGCCACAGCTGAAACTCTCGGCCTTGGTCAGCAAAAGGAACATTAACCATCCATCACCTGTGAGCAGAGATTTCCCTCAGCAATATGTCCACTGTCCTGTCACAAAAGGCAGACTCTACAAAACCCCAACCAAGCTCTGCCATCATAGAGACTGTCACTTTATTCACTTTGGAAAAAAATGAAGCTCCATCCACAGCCAGGAGAGGATTCAAATATGCTACTTTTTTTTAAGTGAGGTGTTGGGGTTTCTCCCCTCAAGGCAGGATTTTCCCTTTAGTTAAGCTGTTGACTATCATATCCCACTAAGTCTATGATCAAAGCCAGGAATTCTGTTTACTGCCACATGAACTACACTGAGCTTGACAGAGACTTTGTCAAAATCTGACAGGCTCTGCAGTGGGAAGTATTACACACTGCAAACAGAAAAATCTAGCACAGCACCAGGGAACACCAGCAATAAAAAACCGTACAAGGCTTTGACTGAGTTGTAGAAACCAACCCTCTCTTACCATTAGACTGCTTCACCTTTGATTTCAGCATGTATGTTGTTTGTGGGTACAGCTGGAGGATACACTTCACCTGCAGCTAACCTCGAGTGCCTTCAATCTGTACAGGTGCTCCAGCTGACGGTGCATCCACTGCAGGATGGTCCACTCACTGGCAAGCTAGCTGGCCACTTGAGATGTCAACTGTTGGGCTGAAGGTGTAGCTGATTCTTTTATTTCCCATGTTTATAAATTGAGTGCTTGTCAGTGCATCTGACAGTTTTCAGTCCCAAAGTCCAGGGAGTAAATGCTCTGTGACTGGGATTCTTTTGTATCTCTTTGAACAGAACAGAAACAAAATGAAATCACAAAAACTCCATCTTTCAAATTATAAGATTAAAGTTCCAACTTATATCTATCTTTCTATCTACCTATATTTAGCTCTATATCTATAAAGGCAAAAAAACTACTTCCTAAAAATTTTAATGTGCATCTTTCCTGATAGCACATGCCATAGTGAAACTCCATAGCTTTAGTGAAAATGCAGAAGAAGCAAAATGAAGGCAATGCTTTTATTGCTCCTAACACACTGGTATACAAGCCATTATTTGGTCTACAAACCTCCAGTCGAGTGCAGTCTGCTAAAACTAATATTGTTCTGAAGAACTTACGTGGCCCCTAGTCTTTGAATTCAACTGAAGTAATAAACAATACTTTATGAAAAGCAATGATGATTGAGGAAAAAGAAGGAAAAAAGGGGGAAAAAAGAAGCATGAATTGTTTCCTCATTAAACTCCGTGAGTTTTATTAAAAATTTCAGCAGAAACAGGATTATACTGGAAGGAAAAATTTTGTCCCTTTTGTCAGGTAGAAAAGTGGTCACAAATCTGAACATCTATTGCACTAATATTTTATATGACATTATTTAGTGCCATTTGTGCCTTATCTTATGCCAGAAACAGTTGCAAAGGTGCTTTCCCAGGGCAGTCCTATTAGCCCATACAAACACAGCTGTACCATCCCTCATGGTTCTACATTTTCACGTGGAGTGACAGAGTGCTTTGTAAGCTTGCTGTCTCAGGTGCACTGAGTTGAGGTTACTTTCTCCAGGGAAAATGCATAAAATAATGAATGTGTTCTGAGGGCAAAGTTCTCTCAGGATTTTGGGGACAACTGAAGGAAAAAGAAGCAGCTGCACCATAGCTGTCACAAAGCATTTCTCAGAGTGTGTGATTACAGCTTTCCAAACGTGTCAGATAGAGAAATAATCAAGGTCATCAACAGACGTGCAAGGAAGAAGTACAATGGCAAAGGAAAAAGTGCTTGGTGTCATCAAAGGGATTTAGCTGAATCTCATGGGAGAGCACAATGGAGAAGATGCAGGGAACTGGGCTGACTAAGAGAAAGATAAGGGAACATGTTTGCCAATAAACCAGAAGGATAAAAGGACTACAGTTTTACTGAGGAATAGCCATAAGACCATAGATTTAAAAATAAAGCTAACAGAAAATGGATAAAAGCCTGAGAGAGAAAGGAAATGCTAAAGGCCTCCATCTATTCAAATATCATACTGGGGAGAGTGGAGATACCAGGAGTAACTCTTCTTTTCTCACTTGCAGACTCCGGGCTAAAACCAGAGGTAACTTCATAGAGAAGAAAGCTTAATTTATTTATGAAAAAGCTAGTACTATGTTAAGACAGAGTATTATTACTAAAAGGCCTAAATTATTAGTGATTCCATTATAACTACATGTAGAAAATATAAAATAATCTGCCTCTAATAGGAGATGAGTGGCAGAAGCATGGAAAGCAGACAGCAGTAGCAGCTACTACTACAAATTTTCACAGGTTCCTGGCTTTCTTAAAAGCAATAGCAAAATACTAACTTCATTAATATTGGATTTCCTAAATGAGAATATTTATCAGATTTCCAATACAAGGCCAGCTTGCTCAGATAACATCTAATTACAATCTTGAAACCACAGAGATGAGAGGTATAAAGTAAATGGGAAAAAAAAAACCTACTCCACAAAATAATCTCCTGAGCTTTCACTAGACACAGACATTTTCACTATTTAACTCTGATTTGTATGAATAGCAAGAGAAAAATCAATGTTAGTATATGAATATTGTAGAACTAATTGTTAACAGTAATCTTTAAGGCTTTATCACAAGACTATGAGAAACAATAAATGGCTTTTGTTGCTTATTATATATTAGTGTGCAGCTGAACTATTTAAGAATCTCATGGTCATTACAAGTACGTTCCATTTCCATGAACACATTCGCAGGTATTTAAAGTGAAAAAAAAAGACAACAAAAGAAATATAAAAGATGAATATTTCTTCTTTTATGAGAATGGTGTTACTTAATCTTAGGAATGATCCTCTTGAAATATTTAGTATATCTTGCAAATCAGCATATGACAAACTATCCTCCAAAATCTGTCTCTGCAAAGAGCACTTTCATTTCAGTTCCGGTTTGCTCTAAGTGTGCAGATTTGAAAAGCCCCAGGATGCTGAGTATGAAGACAGATAATGTCACTTCTTTTCTTGAAAGAATTCTATCACCAGTTCACATTGCAAACAAATATTACAAGTTTTACATCTTTTCACAGATGCCCTCCCTGACATCCATCCAGCTGTTAAAGCTTTTTCCTGAGGCTTTGTGCCTTTTGATATTTCAATCACACTTTAAGAAATGAAATTGTTGTGTCTCCCATACTAAAAGTCTTGCATCTTTAAAGACATCTGTGTAACAGACTGGATTTGTACAGAGAAACAATCAGCAGCTGGATCTGTTCTGGTAAGCCGAGTACATTTAGAGGTTGAGATCAGAGATTTGATTCACAGCTAGCTGCTTTAGATAGGCTTCCAGTCCAGAAATAAGAAGGATGGATATTGGCTGCCTACCAGCTTAAAAATCCATGAATGGACGGTCATTGAGGTGGGCCATAAATACAGGCGGCTGTCCTTTTAGCAGTTTTGCAAGAATACTTGTGCTGATGTGAAGGAGGGCAGAAAGTCACTTTGTTCTGTTCTTCAGCTGCAGAGAGCCAGTGCGGCTGCCGGTCATTTCCAGTCCTGCCTGGCAGAAGGCACCATCGAGCCATACACAGGAATATGGAGACAGAGCATACAGATATAAACCCTTAAACACATACACATATTTTCTTTAATATTCATTCAACTGGCTGGCTTTGCAAAGTCAGTATTCTACATGTTAATAAAGTACAAGCTTTCTAACATAGAAAACGTATTTTATATAAAGCCCAGAGACAACAGCATGATTTAGTGGCCATCACTGTGCCTTTCTTCAACTAGAAATTATACTGACTCTCTTTAGTATAATCTTGCAGTCACATACAATTCTGTTAATGCTGAGAGTCAGATGACCATATCCCTCCTGAAAATATAAAGGTATGCTCACCCTAATAAGCTTTTATTCTTTGGCTTGTTCTGGCATAATCAGTGTTGTGGTTGTACAGTCAGAAAAGCTCAATGTTGCAAATTCTGTGCAGATGACCACTGGCTGTGGTGTTCAGCCTGTTTTTACAGCTCGTTTGGAGTAAATGTTCTGGGATGCATCAGGAATACTGTTTCTGGGTTCAGTAGCACTGCCTGTCTCTCTTTTTCTCATACACTGATGGCCCAAGAAGCACCCAACAAGAGGACAGGGGTCACAGTGGGACAGTGGTGATGTCCTAAGTTAGTTAAAGTCAGAGTTTATGTGATTCAAGCTAAGCCTTCTATTTTACTGCATAAGACAGGGAAATTAATGCACAATCTTTTAGTTATTAAAATTACAGTTATTTGATTAAAATTACAATCACTTCATAAGCATAGCAATAAGAGTGGAAGTGAACATAACAGAAAGTAGTTTGAACAAAAATAAAAACTGTACATATGAAGAGACAGTAAAAAATGGTTGCAATTAAAATAAAATGAAAACATAATTGAATTTCAAGATGTCTGAATATGACTTATTACAGGAGCTTTGTTTGACATCAGAACATGTGTTTTCATTCAACAATCAGCATCCATAATTCACGTGGCCATTTAAGTTCATATGAGTTTAAGAAAAGAATCACATGCCTATTTTAAAATTAGCTAAATTATGTAGAAAGCCTTTATTTTGTGGTTTTGTCCTTCAGAAGTGGCTGGGGGAAAAAAATGGTAAAGGTTTCATGATTTTCAGAGATGTGTTTAGCTCCAGGGGATGCCTTTGTAAAATATCAACCACTGTGAATGCGATAAACTCAAGATAAGGATTTACTTTAAGAAAAGGCAGATGCAAAATTCAGAGATGCTTGATGGAAAAGCTAACATGGATATAGATAAAAACAAGCTATAATGTACCTGTGCTAAAGGATCTTTTAATTCACAGTTAATTTATTTTTTTCTGTCAGAAAAAAATGTGTACTTATTTGAAAAGCAACTAAATTTCTTTGATGTTACAAGGTCATAAAATACTTTTTCAAGCACAAAGGTTTGAAAAGCTATGTTTTTGCTGTTTAAAAGAACCATTGCTTTCTCCCTTCCCACAGATTTTTCTGCATCAGCTGGGTACAACTTCAAGATCACATATGTACCTTCTTTTTTTGCAGGAGAAAATTAGTCAGGAAGAAGACATGCTGTGTCTTTCCTCTTCATGTATAAATTTGCTGGAATTTCATAATTTACTGACATCACATCTGGCTTAACAACCAAAATTGCCTTCCCACAGAACATCTGACCAGAGAGAGGTACACTAGAGAGTGGGAAAAAAAAAGCATGCAAAAACTTCCCTGCCAGAAAAGATGAAACAATTGCATTTCTGCCATGTGTAATTCAAGGTATGCCAATGTGTATAGTCCATTTAGAAGACAGTATTCTGGATGCTAAACATCATCACACATGAAATTAAAATTTAAAATATATACAGAATTGATGTTTAAATAGGTGAGTTAATTCAAGGTGAAAATTCCTTCTTGAAAACCAAGATACGTATAAAGATGCCTAATCTGACAAACAGATTAATTACAAACACATGCAATAAAGAATGGTTTTTTTCAGGTTTTGTTAAAACACAAACACTATGGTGGAGTTGGAATAAAAATGAAATTGGCCAGAAAGATGGAAATTTGAGAAGCTCAACTACCAGTAACCTGTCAGCAAAGACATACAAGAATATTCTAAACCAAAGCCAATGAAACACTGGTTTCTTTACTGTGAAGGTTTATCGTGGGTGGTGTTATAACATTGTTATGGTGATAGCTGCATCACTACTGAACTAAACTCAGAGCAATTAGTAATTTTGTTCTATGGCATTTGGCAAAACAAAACCACAAGTATTATATAACAAATGCAAATCCTTTTCTTCTTGAGTGCCAAAAAGCAATGATTACATAACTGAATAAAGAAAGTAGAAGGATGTGTCACAGTAAATCTTAAAGCTTTTATAGCCTGTAAGATAGTAGAATAAAACATTTTAAGGGAAGAAACATTTTATGATAAAAGTAACTATCCCATGTGAATGATTTGAAATGTGGAATGTGATCTGCCACAACATTTTGAGCCAAGAATGTGTTAGCTCTTGGGTGAAAACATGTGTTGTTTTTCCTTTGTCCAAGTTGAGCCTTCATCTAAAGATTACTTAAAAGGATTAGAATACAAGCCATAGGCATAAAGCATCTGTACAGAAGCATAATTCTATTATTCTCTAAAGACAACAAATACAATTACTCATGCATACTAGCACTTTCAGAATCTTCAATTCTGCACCATTTCGGAGTATTTCCCACTTTCTGCCTTCTTAAATGATTTTAAAGCCCATTTAACCTGGATCTTAGCTACTCAGATTCAGAACTGAGTCTCAAAACGTTCAGGCATCAACCTCTCCATGGTAAAGCAGTTTTTGCACCTTCAGATTTTCCCATATTAAGACACTGGTCTCAAGTGCTGAGCAGCAAGGTACCTAGTTTATGTACAAAAGTCAGAAGCCTCAGAGGAATGCTGCTTGCCTGTCTTTTCTCCATCTGTTACAGGTCTCATACAGCATGGGGAAGACTGGCATTTAGTTGTCTTTTCTGGATGGTGAAGTTCAAACTTAGATACTTCTTTACAGCAGGTTAATGAAGCTCAAACACCACTCAGACTACATTCCAGTTAACTCCTGCTATAGTATCTCGGTACTTTTGGGTATCTTCTAATAAATAGTGAAAATCAAACCCTTCATTTCCTAAAGTAATAAGGCATCAATATGAAGATTTTTATTTGCTCATATGAACTCAGCTTGATTTCATAGTTAATATCAGTTCACAATAAATAATACATTACTGTCTTATAAATAGATGCTTACACCTTTGTGCCATGTTTCAAGTTTGACTCATGTAACAGAAAGCCCCTTAAAACATCTTCAGTACAACTGACGCAAATAAGCAATTCTTTAATGAGGAGTTTCTACTAGTTATTTCTACTAGTCAGCAAGTTTATATCAAGCACAGTTTGATTACTTGATGGATAAAAGTGGTTCTGACTGTGAATAAAGATTTTCAGTTCATTTCTATGGCTTAATTGTGCTATCCTCACTAGCACTAAGCCATTCTTCATCCTGCTAGTTGTCTCACATTATTCGTATCTTCATGTTCACATCTAAGGGTAAAACTGACTCCACATAAAAGTTCATAAAGAGAGAATGATCTCTTTACTCCGTACCCTGAAAGCTACATGAACCAGTTCAAAACTAGCTGCTATTAATTGAAAGGGAAAAGTAGATTGTATTTTATAATATCAGCTGCCTTGATGTTTTTAACTTTGAAATACTAATTTTACAATTGTGTAAGTTAATACAAGTTCCAGTCTTTCATTCTGTTTTGACAAAAACTACAAACAGGTTATAGTAGGTGCAATAGTCTATGAAAGTTGATTCCCGAAAGCTTTAAAAAAACCCCAAGGCTATGGAGAGGAAATGCAGATATAAATGAGAAAATACAACCCAGATTAGTTCTGAGATCCATTTTTTTTAAGCCCCAGGAAAACGTACATTATTCTGTAAGTAATTTTTTCAAACTAATTTCCAATGAATAAAAAACGTGAAACTAAATGAATTTGCCTGTATGTTTTCACACTAGAAAAATCCCACCAAAGTTAGAAAGGACATAAAATCTCAGCAGTAGAATCAAACTATCTGAATACATTCAAGGCAATTTGATGTTATGATATGATTCAGCATAATTAGCTAACTATAACGCATTGCACAATTAATACATCTGGAAAATACATGCTGTATTGAATATAGGTTTTCATGAAGCTGCTTTAAATAAAATATTAATTCCTCAGGGAATCTTGTATTTTTATATTAGAATTTAGTTTTAAATTAAAATCAAATACTAAGTGAATAAAATAATGCCTTGATAAAAATTACTCTTGGAACTAAGTTCTTTTATACAATTATTTATACATTTATGTGTTTCTAGTTCTTTACTTAAAAATGTAATTTCAGCCCCAAAAAAGAAATATGCAAAAGCAGTATTTAATCACTAAGTCAACAGGTCAACTTTTTACCAGCATATAGATAGATTGATTGAATCCTCTCACATTTGTCGTTTTCTCATGATAGTCTTCCCAGATTTCAGTCAGTTCCTAAATATATTCATTGCATTTTGTCGTATTTGATGTCAGTGATTCCTCCCTTACAGTGAAATGAAAGAAGAATTTTTTTACTCTTTGAATTTCATCATATTTTATTGGACAGATACTTTCAAGCCTGTGAAATAATTATTTTTCACATTTAGCTCCTTGACACATAGGAAGTGAATTCTTTATCACTTCACTTTATCACCTTCAAGACAGTGCCTCTTTCAGACTTCGTCACAAACCATCAGCTTTAGGAGTGTGAAAGATTTATAGGTATAGGTCCATACCTGTGAATATTTTCTTTGTCTCCTCCAAGCTGTGCAGGGTTTTCAGTCAAGATTCAACTCTTGTCTAAATAATTGCAGAGCTGTTTACCGGTACTTTATGGCTTTGAGTATAGAAAGGTGTGTTTTTATTGTGTTTTAATAGGGTTGGGAGAAGTTTCTGCTCCAAAAAACTCTTGCAAAAGCTCTGTTATGAAGTAAATCATGCTGCCTCATATGTTCTCCACAGACATGACCATTATCCACAAATTGGATCTCCGGCTGTGTTTTACAAGACTTTCAATCATGTTCACAACCTCTTAATTATGCCCTTGGAGATATTGCCTTCAGTTCTCCTGTCCTTATCAAAACGAAATTTCTCACATAATGTGTCACTCCTATGCCCTCAAATGATCATTTTTATATCTGGCTTTTACAACTTAGAATTTTTTCCATTTCCTCACCTGACGTTTTTGTGTACAACTGCTGTGAAAACCATGCCTCTTTGTAGCAGTTATTACTGGGGAGGAGAGTGTTTGTCTTGTGCTGGCTTTCTTAGCAGAACCTGAGAGCTTGTCTAGGGTGCTGGGAGAGTTTCCTGTAGCCCACAGCTTTTTCCATGACATGAATCCACACTGGACTATCAGCATGTGCTAATACCAGCTACTCTGGTCAACCAGTTGGGTGTTTGTAACAAGCAATTGAGAGAGCAGCAGTTTCTTGAACCACCTCTGACTGATAGATCCTTTGAAGCCAGCCAGACATACTTCCTTCAGCAGTCGGGTCAGCTATTCAGTTTGATACTGCCCCTTCAAAATATCAAACACTTTGCATGGTCAGACACACATTTTAGTGGAGCACATGAAGTACATGTCTGGTCACAGTACGAATTTCTGATACCCATCAGCCACATGCCATATTGTGAGGCTTAAATTCAACCTAAATCTGCCTCGTTTCCCTTGCACATATGTGGTGTGTCAAAATGTTGTCATAGGCTGTAAACAGTTACATTCTTTAAGATGAAACATCATTTTCTCTTACCATAATGCAATCACTTACTAACTACCTTAATTTTGCTTAACCTTTTAATTCAAGTAAAGGCTTGCTTTTGATTCACATAGTTTAACTAGAAAAGATCAGAAAAAAAATCTACAGGCCTCTTATTTAGCTCTCTCTTTTACTTGGGCCAGTTAAATAACAGTTGTCACATGACAGCAACAGTGTCATTCTGATCAGTCAGGTTCGGCCTCAGTAGGTATCTCATGAGACCAAACCCCTGCACTCATTCAGAAATTCCACAGATAAAGCACTCAAATGTGGTGAACAAACTTCTGTTTGTGTTCAACTCCTTGAATAGGCAGAGTAGCGAATGATAAAACAGCTCTCAAAAGGATATTTTATGCTATTAATATTTTCTATAGTAATTATCTCTGTGCATTAAAAAAAAAAGGAACTATAGCAAAGTAGATCTTCCCGTTGTTGCTTTTAATTAGGTTTGCTTTGGAATAAAAACTTAGTTTCTTGTGTCTCATTTTGGACAGGCTCTAGACTAAAAACATTTTCTTATCATATAAGCAATTCACTCTATGACTGCACCTTCACCTACAGTGCAAAAAGCTTATGACTTTTATTTCAAAGAATACCACTAAAACAACATTTTTGTTGTAATGAATGAAGACAGTTTCATTAAAATTAAATCTTTGGCACGGGTGAAGGAGGCAAAGTATAATTGACAGAGGACGTTCAGAAAAGTGCTTTAGTTCATCTACAGTAAAGTAATTCAAAGTTTCTTTCTGCAATTTGAACACAAAAAAAGAAAAGTTGTCTCCTTTTCTTTTAAGTATATGTAGAGGAAGGATATAATATTGGTTTTCATCATGAAATCAATGCAAATCTGGTTAGAGGGGAAATTATTAAGATTAAGCAATGATGGGAGAGGTGAAGTAATGGTCATTTCCCCTTAGCTTTTTATGAATGTTTATTTGAAAACCAGACCAGTTACATTGACATATATATCCATTGACAGATAAATTCTGGACATTACACATAAATTGCATTATCAGATTGGGCATCAGCTTCCTAAACCTAATCACAAGAAGATAGACTACTTATTTTCTTATGTTGCTGGGGCCATAACAGCACTAGTATAATCTTTTTCCAGTGAACCATTACCAAAGCTTGTGTATTTTATAGCAACAAAGATAGCTAGATAATCTCCTTTGTGTGTGCTCACTCATATGTACTGATGGGAGGAACTATTCCATACCTGCTGTAATTTTTCAGAAATGTACTGCATTGTTGCTAGCAACTGTTTTTGATGTAAATAAATACTAAAAAAAAATTTCTATGCTACTCCAGTTTGCTTGTCAGTGCATTCTTACTCTGAATGGCCTCTTCTAATGAACTTTATAAATGTTCTTGGCAGCTAACTGGGAAATGTTAATCAAGGGTTTCACTTAACAAGGGGCTGCAAATTATCCAACTTGTTAAGTTTCCTGATAGCCATCTTTCAAATTTAATTATTGGCACTGTTTTTACCCACCACTCAAAGACAATGATTTGACTATTTTATAAATTCCATTATCAAGGATTTTGCATCACCTTAATAAATAATAATTCTGCCAAATTCTTACAGAACATCACTCTAGTGAGCTATTAACAAGCTCTTAATAGTTATAATTTCAATATGTCTGATAAGTATCATAAGTCTTAATATGGAAAAATTATGCAAAGAGAGAAAAGCCCCATGGGCCTTGCTGCAGCCATGATTATGTTGGTAATATATACAGAAACAGAGAATGTCTTCCCACTCTTCTAGCTGTTTAAGCAAGTACTACCTGTAGGACAGGTAATAATCATTTTGTGAAATCATCACAGCAGGAAAGTGAATACAGCTCTCCCACAGACTAGAGGCAGATGCTGAAATTCTGGGGCAAGATGGGATTTAAGGCGCTCCCACATTTGCATTGAATTTCTTCAGCTAGCTTACCCTTTTGACTGCTATGTTGTTTTCAGCATTATTTTGGTGTTCTTTGGTGTTACTGCACAGTTAGTGAGTTGTGTAACTTGGATACTGTTAAAGCCTCTGGGACATTCAAACACCGTGTCACCAACATTGTGACACCTGATTCCAGTTTACTGATTAGTCTGAAAACTGACTAAGCATTAACCTTTTGTTCAGTGTTGGGTATGTAGGCTGTGATTATTCAGAGCATCTCTTCCTAAAAAAAGAGACTCAATATACTTAGAAATTCCCATGACACCAAATGAGTTAGCCAGAAACCAAAAAACCTGAAGAATCTACTTCTGACGTAGGATGAGGCAGTAATTTATGGAAAATGTGGGGTTTAGTGAAACAGAATTTACATTTTATTGGAGACAAACTACTACTGAACAGTTCTTCTTTCCAATTTTTTTCATTTGTACCTTAATACAGCTGCAATGAACTTAACTTCATTTTCTTTCTTCTTAATGGCTAGGGATATAATTATCCCTCAGAGAAAAGCTTTCAACCAAACCACATAAAAGCACTTCTGCTGCAACATTGGTGTCTATGAACCATTGTTTGAGCATGTTAATGCGCTGCTGTAGCAATAGATAAGGATGGAAGTGTGTGGTCAGAGAGGCCAGAGTTGTTTATAAAGACTCTTTGGGGACTAAGAAACAATCTATTCACTAATATAAATCATGAGCTGTTAAAGTGAAAAATAAAATCTCCTTTGCAGGAATGAGGAAATCACCAGACATCAATGGAATTACATTTGGGGCATTCATGCATTATTCAGTAGACAATAGAGAATGTAGTAATTGATTTTGGAGAGGATAAGATTTGTCCAGATGAATCTTTCAAAGCCAGCTAAAGTCTTTTTCACCCCATTAGTATCCCCAGCAGCTAAGTCATGGCCAGGAAAAAAAAGCACTAAAACGAAGATAAGTTAAAACCCCCCTGACTAGGGATTAAGACATTCATAGCAGTGCTGGTGCAGTGTTTTTAATGTTTTTCTTCCAAAAATCAAACTTTCTTTCTATTTTTAAGTATTCTGTTTAATCACAATTACCATAGGCATTTCAGACAAATCCAGTTTGGCTTGACTTTCATGGATGTTTAGAAGGTATTTCTGCCCACAGACAGTGTCTGTAGCTTATTTGCTTTTCTTTAGAAAAGGGGGGATTTCCAAAAGAAATCTCAGTGTTTCTTTGCTTCTCTGTAATAAAAAAAAACCCAAACAACTTCTCTCTAAAAGGGAGTGGTTTTCTGCAGGGCTTAATTGAACGGTATCGGATATGAACACTCACTTTCCTAGGCAAGTTTATCAGATTCAGTATTTTTCTGTCATAATAAAGATAATAAAAGACTGAAATCTGCTGTTAAAAAAGTATAGGATAAGAAAAATCTACAAAGAAATTGACACCTAACTCTCTTTCGACATATGAGTACTGTAGACTAGTATACTTGAACTGTGGCAAAGAGATTTCTTAATCCATTACTAGATCCTAGAGAAGCACTTCTTTTCTCCTATGATTTCTCTTTTTGTTACCAAATATTTGTTCCTCATTCCAAATATATTTAGTGGACAAGAAACTACATTCAGGCATAGAGATACTACACATAACTGAAACACCCACTTCTCTCAACTGAGAAATGTAGACACTGAAGTAGGGAGCCTACAAAGATGTAAAATAGCTTAAATCAGAGAATCATCAAGGTTTGAATAGACCTGCAAGATCACCTAATTCAGCCTTCAGCCTAGCACCACCATAATCAACCCTAAACCATATCCCCAAGTACCATGCCCAGATGCCTCTTGAACACTTCCAGAGACAGTGACTCCTCTACCTCCCTGGGCAATTTATTCCAGCGTCTAACCACTCTTTCAGTGAAAAAAATTTTCCTAATATCTAATTTGAACCTTCCCTGGGGAAACTTAAGGCCATTTCCTCTCATCCTTTCACATGCGACTTGGCAGAAGAGACTGAACCCCACCTCAATACGGCTTCGTTTCAGGTAGGAAGCAACGTGGAGACTGTTGAAAAGCAGCAATTGCAGAGAGCAACAGGGTTCCCCCTGAGCCTCCTTTTCTCCAGATTAAGCAACCCCAGTTCCCTCAGTCACTCCTCACAGGACATGTTTTTCTGGACCTTTCACTACCTTTGCTGTCCTTGTCTGGACAAGCCCCAGCACCTCAAAGACTTTCCTGTAGTCAGGGGTCCAGAACAGAACACAGGATTCAAGGTGGGATCTCACCAGTGCCGAGTACAAAGGGACAGTCACTGCCCTGGTCCTGCTGGCCACATTACTGCTGATACAGGCCAAGTAGCCACTGGCCTTCTTGGCCACCTGAGCACACTGCTGGCTCCAGCTGGTACACCAGCACCCTGACTCCCAGTTCCTTGCCCCTGCCAAGGCTGATGTGGTTTTTTATCTTCATTGCCTTCTTCCAGTCCTCAAGTATCCTTCCCGATTTTGCCAGCATTCTTGCCTCTAAGAATGCAATTTTTGAAAATGAAGATTTGAGAATTTTTTTCTCTGTCTTTTGTGCCAAAAAGATCCAGATGTTTATGATACTGTGAGCTTCATTTTCTCTAGCTTTGTGAGATCAGAGATTGACTTTTGTGAAGTTTCTGTGAGCTAACCCTTTGGCTTGAAGGCCAATTCTCTTGCCCTGTTTGAAACTACATAACCAATGTGTAGATAAATGTTTTGTAGATGAAATGGAAAGTCTTACAGGTTGGATTAGATAGGAACAGTGTTATGCATTTGACTAAGGTCTATTCAATACTTGTTGATGCAACTACTTCTTATGTTACTGAACAGGTCAGTTTCTCAAAGAGTCATTGACTTCTTGGCCTTTTTCATGCACTGCAAAACAGCTTTGTCATAAGAAACTGTTTAATTCTAAGTGATTTTATGCACTATATTAATGTTAATCAGTACATAAATTTTTATAACTTGTTTTCCATTGTTCTCATTACATCCCTTTTCTATTTTAAGCAATGGTGGACAGAAAATATTGATCATGAAACTGTAAGGTCAAATGACAAGGTTCTGGAAGAATCTGAGGGAAAGCAATTTTTTTTGCTGCTAACATTTTGACAGCTATTTTTTCCTGCTTGATGCGTGTTATTGTATGCTCTCTGTACTTGAAGCAAAGACAGTATGGTGATTTCACTAGCAACAGTAAGTATCCCATTGGAAAGGGAACTATGTTATATAACTATTTCCACATTAAAAAAGAAGAAAATATACCCAGCTTATAATTCCAGAAACACTTGGATAAATTTAGTTATTTGAATAATGTAGAAATATTGCAATCTGCCATGTAAATAATTTTTAAAAGAATTGCACTTGTGAACAGTCGATGAGTTTGTCCATGATATGCAGCAATAGCTGCAGAGGATTGCTTACTCTGAAGTAAGCAGTGCTGTCTTCTGAACACAATTTATAATAAAAAAAGATTTAGCCTCAGGCTGGTACTGCACAATCATTATAGCTCTTACATTATACACATACTTTAATTATGCTAATATGGTTATTCTGTCCATTGAACACATATATTAAATTCAGATGATTAAAGTCATTAGCACCATAAAAAAACCTCCAGATAAAACTATGGGATGAATATGAAGAAGCATAAAAGATAATGTTTACTTTCCCAAATGTTGACCTGCAAACTGTATTAAATCTTTTTGTTTGTTTTTGATGTATAAAAATATTCTAAACACTATACATGCATTTAAATATTTCAATTTCTCTAAAAGATTTGTGGAAGAAGTCTAAATAATTTTCTTGTGAATTTTCAAATCTTAACTTAGGGTGTGAATGTGCTAAATCAGGGCCTTTTGCAGACCTCTTCCTTCTTACTCTCAGTTCTCGTTTTGTCTCTCATTGGGCTTCAAATGTACTAGTTTTACCATAGAGGCAAAACTTTTGAACAGGGAAGAAAAATGAACGGAGAAACAAGACCACACTGAACATAAATACGTAGCACAAATCAATCAATATCAGCCCACTCTCTTGGAAATACTACTTTTTTTTGTCTTGTTTTCATCAGCTTTTCTTAACTTCTTCACAAGTACACTAATTATGGTAGTAGAATTGTTTGAAATCGGGCATGGAAAGTTAAGATTTTATGTTAGATTTTGAACTGAAGGGCGATGTGGAGTTACAAGAAAATTATACCTTTTGTTTCATAGCATTTTGAGGACAGAACTGGCAAGAAAGTCAAAGACAAAAGAAAAGTGAGAAAACAAGCCAACAATAATTGCTCCTGACAACCATAGGTTGGCTGCTGTAAATAGATGTGATTTTTCAGCCCGTTTCTAATTGTGGTTCAGACTGAATGATCATTTTTTCTCTTTCGAACTAAATAACAAAATATCCTCAATAATTGGCATTCATTATTGATGTTACATTGCCATACAATATTTATGTTTCTGAGAAGCTTGATTTTAGAGATTATCTAAGTAATAAAAGTAAGGCTGTGTCAATGGACAATTATCTAGACAAGTAATACAAATTTGAAGCATCTCGTCACTCCTATTGAGAAAGAGCTCACGCCTCTGCCCTCCTGCTTATAGTGTCCCCAAATATTGGAGGTGTTCCCAGCCTATCCTTTTACACATGGATGTTCTTTTTAAAGCAGCACCTTATGGCATCATTCAAATTTTTTTTATTATGGCTCTTGACATGTCTAGTGAACTGTTCTGTTCACTCCTTTCTTGCATTGAAGTCAGCCTTTGGCGTATCATTGATATAAAGATTCAAAAAACAGAATGAAACTAATTCAAGAAAAGGAAAGAAATTAAAAATATTACCAAAGAAATAGTATTTGAGTAAGGACAAGTTTAAGGTTACTAATAAGTGCTCATGATTAATCTGCTTTTCCACTCTGTTTCTCTCAACATCATTTGTCTTAGGAAAGTGATGGATAAAGCAAGTGAAATGGCATTCCCTGAGATCTCTATGATGTTTGCCTCCTTAAACCAGCACCCTCTCTGGCCTTTATCTTCTATTTCCCTGGCTTTAAAACAGCCTTGGAATCTCAGATGGCCCTTGCCAAGATGGACCAGTACAGACCTTCTCCTCTCCCTGGCTGCATTGGTGGTGGAGCTACAACACTGACTGTGCTTCCTCAGCAGCCAGACCTCAAGGAGTAGAGACCAACCGCTCTGCAGCGAGTGTATGAGTCTCCTGTTCATCAAGTTTTAATAGTGACCTTTGAAAACTCTTCCAGAAGGTAAGAGACTGAGGTTGTATCAATATTTAAATATTTATACTATAGTCTGACATACCTTAAAAAACCCTCTCAGCAACAAATATACAATACTTTTAAGACAAACTAATTTCAACAAAACCATAGAGGTTACTGCTACCCTGGAATTTATAATAGGAGATGCATATCCTGCATCCTTTTCTTATGTTAATAGTCCTCTTGTCTTAACAGCACTTACAGAAGTATGACATTGTCCAACTTCAAGATATCAGATCCTCAGCTGATATAAATGATGAAGCTCCATCCAGATCAAGACAGATCTGTCATATCAATTTGCAGCTAGTGAAGATCTGGAGGGTAAAAACTCAGCAGGATGCAAGTATCAAAGACAAGAGAAAAGATATAGGTCGCTGAGATATGACAGCACCAGTCAAGGTTATTTGCATGTTCCCTGATTTCAAAAACTTTGTGGTATGCAGAAAAACAGGAATAAGGAGTCTAGCCACCCTCACACCTTGTAACTTGTGTATGTGCAATGTGCTGGCCCAGGCGTACAAGCCAGCTCTCTCTTTCAGCATTTCCACGTGAATATGACAGAAGAATTCACTTTAGTCTCTTCCTTCAGTTGATAGGCATTATAGCACTGCTGTCTCCTCTGCTTTTCTTCTCTAGAATGCTGATTTGGTAGAGTTCATGTGACACAGCACAACAAAAAGCTACATTTATTCTAATACTGTCTCCTTTTGTCCCCCATCATTTACAGTCTGCAGATTTTCATAGATTAGATAGTATCATGCTCATTCAACTCTGGCATTTTTCTCAAGGGAATGGTTTTTATCATCTATGTAATTAGAAGTTAAACAAACTAAGGTCAAAAAATCTGACAAAGACCACTGAGAGAAAAGTAGAAACAAGTCTATGCAGTTTCAAGCAATCCAAAATCAAATGTTTCATACCAGTTACGAGGTTTGTTTTCATCTGTTAAATTTTTAGAACTGAAGTAAAATTTAAATGAAGAAAATTCTCAAATTAAGGAAATGAACCGTACATTTTGAGCCTGCTAGATGTTGTTTGGTTTCATCACAGTCGTTCAGCTACATACTGTAAATGGTAAAATGTTCCAGTAAACCTGAATCTCCTAAATGATTTCATGGCATTTTTTTCCAACAGAAGGCAAGAGAAAGATTATGCCCTGGTCTAAAATCAAATTCTATTTATTCTTAGCTTTCTAGACACTGAGGTTGCAGACCATATATTTCTTTCCACATACACCAGATGTGAAAAAACTGCATGGAAAATGAACAAAGAAAACCTCTCAGGTTTTCTCTGTACTTGTGTGATTTCACTCTTCAAGCATGTTTTTGTGAGGCTCATTTGAGCAGTGTAATGTTAGAAGTAAAGCAGTGATGGATCAGAGGGTACAGCAAAAGGAAGGAGGCCAAACCTGAGTGAGAGCAAGCAGTCACATGTTCAGACAGAGCTTCATAAAATGTTAACATTGCACATCATGTGCAGTGACTTGTACATATATTTTCATATGATCATGGATAGAAAATATTTAAAAATGTTTGAGTTGGAAAAGACTACTAAGATCATTGAGTCCAACCATTAACCTAACACTGCCAAATCCACCACTAAACCATGGCCCTAAGTATCACATCCACATATATTTTAAGTACCACTACCGATCTGTACATAACTACCCTCAATATAGGCCATTTTAAAATTGTCCTTACTGGTATTTGTAGTTGATTCTTCCACTTATTTGTGCAAAGTAATGCTGTGTTTCAACTAAATACTCCTCTGTACTAAGTGGTAGGAACAAATTATTTCTCAGACATTTAATCACTGTGCGCATGCAGAATGTGTTAAAATTTACATTAAACTTTTCATTTATGACTGCTGAATAGGAGAAGTGGTTAGCAGTTTAGATATGGTAAAAACAGCCGTTTTAGAAAGTTATTGAAATGAAATATAGCATACTAAAACATGTGAAGCCTTTCATTTACCTTTGTGCAAGGCTCCTTTAAGATCAGTAATGTTTGAGAAAGTTGCCTTCTGTTCCAGATACTGCTTCAATGGAAGTGGATGCCCATGTCAATCTTCTTTATAACCGGTAGGTGACACCTGTAGAAGAGAGAAATATTTTACAGTCTAGACTTTTGATGGTTTGGTGATGGGGGGGCTGGGGGTGGTGATGTTTGTACTTCTGAAACCTGCATTTACCTTCCTAGTGCAAACAAGGTGAAGTAATCTACTTTGATAAATGCACATCTTCATTACAAACATCGACTGACCTTTCTGTATATGTCAGTGACAATAAGCAGGCTTTTGCAACAAGCCTGTGAGAATGAAAGCACCTTAAAGACACCCTTGTAATGACTAAGATAAGCTTTTAATGGGGGAGGGTCATAAGTTGAATTTCCGTGTGTAATCAATAACTTGGAATTCATTCTGAAGATTAGAAAAAAGAAACAATATTGTGAATTTCAGGCTGCAGCCAGCCTCCATAGAAGTATTGCAGTTTATTCCATTGATAGCAATCCCAATCATGTCCTCTGAATTTTAATGCAGCTCAGGTTCTGGAAACAGGATCTAAAGCAGTAACATAATTTTATTAATCAGGCTGTGTTTGGGTTGGTAAGTTAATAATTTGCCTGTAAGCAATCAGAGCTATATGTGGGGCCATTCAGGTTTTCGACTAAGTCAGGCTACATGAGGAAAGCAGCTGTTTCAAAAGGCAAACTGACAGGGAGTGGATGAGAACAAATAAAACCTTCATCATTGTTTTCTGGTTTTGTAGAAATCCCCCCTCACACTTGGGCTACAGAAGGTCAGCAGGAACCCACAGCCATACTTCTTGCTGATTTGTGACTCTCTCTACTCTAAACTCTTTAGTTCCCACTGCTGCTCAATCAGATTGGAACTCCTCAGAAAGCTGAAAGCAATCCCAACAAGTACTTTCCTTTTCTATTACATACTATTCTAAAGGAATAAAAAGCTTACTTCTGTTTTTCTGGCTTGAACCCCATGGCCCAAACCCCCACCACGGATGCCAGATCATACAGAGCTCAAGTCCTAATTTTTAGTGTCAAATCAAAGACAATTCTGTTCTTTCATATCCTTTAAAGTTCTGATATTTCCTGACTTTTACTCCCCATGCAGCTCAGCTCTTGGCATAAATGAAAATTCCACTTTAAAGAGCATAGATTTGGCAGACTGGCATGTAGATGAAGTTACAGATCTCAAGGACACTTTCAAGTTGCAAGAGGTGAATGAACACCCAGTAGATTATGAGTCAGAAAATGTCAGAATAATCATATTAGGATACTCCTATGGCTTACTTGACCTTTTTTTCCGTTTTTATTTTAGGAAAAAACCTTCAACTTCCCTTGCACTTGTTTTCTTCCCCTTACTCAGAAATTAAAAACACGTTCTTAAAGCCAAGAAAGCAATTGGAAACTGCTCATACTGTTAATATTTTATACCTTGATAGTGGAATGAGTGCCAAAAAAAGACTGCATTTTCAAATGACAATATATGTACTTCAAGATATTTATGATTAACACTTGTAGAGCTCTTTAAAACTAGAGAACAAAATAAAATAACAGCTTTGTGTAGAGGGGGATAGATAGGAAATAACTGCTCTTTTCTGAAACACTTTTTTCTCTGACAGAGTAATGTACAAGAGCAAAATAAACACATCTTCAGAAAATTTTGTCTCAGGGATACGGAGCTGAAGCATATTGACTCAGACTGTTTCTGACATAAGTATGTTATTTTCTTTTTGGCAAAAAGGTGGACTATCAACAGTCTTTAGTTCTGGTGAGGCTGTTGTGAGATGCTTGTTCAGGTTCCTTGCTTCCCCCACAGCCAAGCTTGAAAATGTCTGCAGAGATGATGTTATTCATTCGTCATCAGCTACCCCAAAATCAGATAACTTCACTCCACGTGCATTCTTCAGCACATCTGAGGGTTTCTTCTGCAATCCTAGAGCCAACTGACCTGCAAAGTCTGTTCATGCCAGCCTGTGCGAATGGTCCTTCACCTGTAAGCTCAGTTGAGGTTCTCACTGTTTTAGAAAGCATTGATCTGTTTAGTTCTGTTCCTACATGAGAAAATATTCTCCTATGGGAAAATCCAGGCTATGACTGCAGTTTGACTACTGTCGCAGAAAATGAGGCCTTTTTTAGACTGAAATTATCCTAAAAAAGATTCAGTAAAAAGATAATTTTACTATCAAAAAATTATTCCAGAGATGTGATTTTGAGTATTTCCTATATATAAGTGAGGAATAACATAAAAACTTGCTCTCGCTTCCTAGGATAAACTTCATGAATGCTTTACAATGGCTGTGATTCATATATGCATGAAAATACTATGTAAACAGAAAAAAACCCCAATCTATATTTTGCCACGGCCTATAGAAATAAGCAGCCCTTTTGCCTAAAAAAAGGCAAACTGTTTGCTCACAGTTATTGTTTCACAGAAAATTCTGCGATCCTTATCCAAGTGCCAAGTAACTCCATGAAGAACTTGCCTGAAGCCCCTGTGAAAGCCATCTTAACCAGAAAGGGACCAGGACACAGAGGTCTCCTACCCAGGGTCCAGTCCACAGCACCAGGGTCAACTTCCTTCAGCATTACTGGGCCCAAATTCCCTGGCCATATTTTGCCACAGCTTTTGAGTGCATCTTGTGGCATCACAGAAGTTAATGTGGAATGGCAAGGGAGCAAGTCCTTGGGATTAGATTACTGCACCCATGGGCTGCAGTCTTCATCTCATTCCTGCTGACTCCCCACCAATTTCCCTAGGCAGCTAATACGAAGTGCAATTCATTTTCTCTGTATGTAGAAGATGACTACATAAATTTTAGGAAACCCTTCTCATTACTCAGATGTCATTACTCAGATGTTTACTTTTAACATAGAAATAGCTTCTGCCTTCGAGGAGACTGTGTAGAACAGGTAGATCCTATTTTAGATTCCTAGTAAGGAGCCATGATATGAGAAGATGCAGCATGTCAGTTCCCAGTAGGATGCTGGCCTGACATTGCTAATAAGGAATAGTTACCAAATATCCTGATCTGCCCAAGAACCCACCAGGATGACACTCGGCAATAACTAAGACCCTAGGCCCTTTTTCAATACAGATCTTCATTACTGACAGCCCTCTGTGTGGTACCTACCATCTTCCTCCTCTTTGGGATGTCTTCATTAAACCCATGGTGTGCCTGATCTAACAGAGAAGCAGAAAAAATGCCATTGAATCATTAATTTTACAACATAACCTGGTTTTCTTCTGTTTAAAATCAATAACAAAACTTATATTGATATTTGTGAAAAAGAATTATATCTTAAACTATTACCCTGGGATTCTTGAGGGAAAAAAAAAGAATAAGAGGCACCATATTTTTCCAGCCTGTTAGCATCAGATTCCAACTCTTTTTTTGCAATTCTACATTATCTTTTCTAGGTATACTCTTCAGTCTTCCCTTTGCAAGACAGATGTTAAAATTTTAAATGAAAATGTTATAATTTTACAGTGAAAAATATTTTTTAGCAGTAACAGCAAAATTGTTTGCTGTTCTATTTACTTATGAGCTGCAGATTGTCTTTATCATTAACAAACATTTCTTGGCAAGATTGGATTCATCTCTAGATATTTTTTTTTCTTAGTCTTCTTGAATATCAATACGTTATATTCATCTATTCTTCTTAAGAATAATGAATTCTTATTGAGTACAGTCTTCCTAAATAGTTCTTTTCTTTTAAAAAATCTGGGATTACAAGTGAAAACTTAAAAATATTAAAATATAGACTTAGAAATAATAGGCTTTACATATGACTTTGCCTGAAGTGTTTGTATTTTTTGTGTTTTAGTATGTGCCTATAAATTTTAACAGTAGAAGATAATAACCTTCCAGAGAACAGACAGACCTCACCACCACAGTGGATCAAACACTAACTTGTGTGGTTAAAAAGATGGGAACTGATGTTTTCCCATTGATATTCACCTTGCATATTTTTTCTGTATCTCTCACTAGCGGACTTTTTCAAAAAAACGCAAGTAGTCTGCCTGTGGTAGAAAGAAAGGAAAAAGCAGTGGGTAAATCGGGAAAAGAAGGATGCCATTTCTTGTTCCCTGGCCAGAAAGCAGCCTGTCTGATTTCACCAGCAGGTCAGGAGAAAGTCTGTTGTAGAACATAGGTAGTCATCAAACAGCCAGTGATCCCTAGCAGTGACTCCACTGACTGCTTTTGCACTACCAGAAACTGAAGGAAGATGTGTCATCACACAGTCAGTGGTGGTCAGGGTCATGCAGGGGTAGATGCACAAAAGGCGTGTAAGCAAATGGTACTTTCTGAAAAAGCACACATGACAAATTAAACCTGAGGATTTACTGCTGGGCTTCTTCTCTTTGAAAGGATCAATAAAAAAAGGAATCTTGATTACATTCTATCAACATAAAGGAAGTGAAGCAACAAAACGTAAGAAATTTTCACATGGAAGTGCATGGATCTTTTTAACTACATCATTTATGTTTTGCCTTATATATATTTCTCTATTGTTTTATTAAATATATAAAAGCAAATTCTTTTGCTCACCACCTGTCTACTCATTATTTGCTTATTGGATACAATGAAATAAGAGGAATTTTGAAACAGTTTTGCAGGAACAAAGCAAGGGACTTTATATTTTATAATCAGGATGGTCCCCCAGCTACAAAAAGACAGCATGGGAGAAAGAATAAAAGTATCTATCAAGCATGTAAGAACAATGTAGTTAGCTAGCAACTTAGTGAATATCAGGAGGACCAAAATTAAACAGCAAGGAGAAAAGATGGTACATGGTATTGTAAAGGGAATTCAAAGAGAAGGAATGACAAGATCAGAGGACGAGTAATAAATTCTTCTGACAACTTCAAAGCAAGCACAGTTGAGAGGAGGAGATGTACGCACAAGTTTTCATTTTACTGCACTGTATTAATTTTCACAGCCTTTTCCGGTTATGCCCTACTTATTTTCTATCTGTAAATGCATTACCAGCCCGAAGATCCCAGCTACTGTGGGAATTGCGGAGATCTCGATTACTACAGAAACTTGTTAAAATTACTTTTCTACATACATATCTATGATACCAAGACACTTTAGACCCCAAGCATAGTAAAAGCCTGAGGTTGGAAATAGTGCAGATCACAGTGTTTACAGGACTCAGACCATTTACATGCACATCCATTATCATGTTTATAATGGACATCAATTCACTTCACTATATTGGAGAAAGAAAAATACATAAGGTGTGATATTCAAGACATGAAGTCAGCCTGCAAAAGAGATGATAGGTGCTTTTTCTTCACTCTCTTGAAGGAGAAAGGACGGGTTGGGAAAGATAATGATCATGCTTCCATTCCCTGCTCTGTTTTCCAAAAAATTTGGAGAAAAACTCTAAAAAGATATTCATATGGCATCTTCTGTTCAGATTATTACTTACATTTTAAACAAGAGATGCTAAATGGAGGCTTTCCTGGCAAGTACAAGAAGAGAGAATGTATTCTACATTATTTAAATGCTGTTGAATAAAGAGTGCATGATTTATGCTGAAGTAGATAAAATGATACAGGTCAGACTCCCTCATGTGGCTGTCCATGACTGTACAGAAACTCTTACTTCCCTGATATCTCAGATATATCTGTGCTGCTGTCCACTTTTCTGGCAGAAAAAGGCCAGGGGCCAGAACTGAGAGAAGAGATCTGTAACTCTGCTTTTTCATATTAAATGTCTGTAGGTTTGTCTCTAAGTGCAGTAATGAAACAGAACAGCTTCCTGATGGCAAAATAGATAAAGAAGAATTAAAGGCAGAAAACCAGAAATGAGTCATGCATTTGTTTCCAAAATTAGTTATAGGTACAGCTATATAGAGTGTATAGAGATATATAGGTGTGTATACATATATGCCTATATTAAATATGTACGGCCATCTGAGCAGTTGCTTAGAATAAGATGCAATGAATGGTAGGATTTTAGGGGAGGATTCCAGTAAAAAATTCCCAGAGGAAATTTGAATAATAGTAATAAACCTAGTGGAATAGGCTGCATTACTCTTATGTTTCTTAAACTATGTACAAGAAAAACACATGAGCATTCATCATTAAAACATCTTGTGCAGTGAGTATAGAACAAGAGATTAAATGTAATTCTTCATATTTTGTTTACCTACAGATGGTAGCTATTTTTTTTTCAGGTGTCAGTGGTGCTTCAAACTGAGTTTGGCATTGGGTAAACATTTCACTCAGCCTGACACTAACAGCCTGAATCCTATGGACTAGGAGAGAATAGTTTCCCTTGTTTGATGAGATACGGAGTGCGCTATCTAATTCTCATCTTTGCTCTGTTGGCAGAAATGTACAAGTTGCAAAGCATTCATGTGTAAGTCATACCACCTGATAAACACAATTGCAGAGCAAGAGGCCTTAACTGTTGTTATCCTAAAGTTCAAAGTTTTTTTATATCTGAAGACTTAAAAGGGTTTTTACAATGAATTTGTACTATGATAAGACTAATATTACTTCCACCTCCTTTGTATTGAGAAACACAAAAGTAATTTTATTGCCATTCCTGAATTCAGTGCTGAATCAATTACACTGTATAGAATCATAGAGTTGTTTATGTTGTAAAAGACCTCTAAAATCAAGTCAGCTGTTAAAAGCCACTGCCAAGTCCACCACTAAACCATGGCTCTAAGTGACGTATTTACACATCTTTTAAAAACCTCCAGGGATTGTGACTCAACAGCTTCCCTGGGTAGCCTGTTCCAATTCTTCTTTTTGTGAAGAAATTTTTCATGATATCCAATCTAAATCTTCCCTGGCCCGACTTGAGGCTATTTCCCCTTACCCTATAACTTGCTACTTTGGAGAAGAAACTGACCTCCATCTATCTACAGCCTCCTTTCAGTTAGCTGTAGGGAGCGATAAGGTCTCCTCTGAGACTCCTTTCCTCCAGACTGAACAACCCCAGCTTCCTCAGCTGCTCCTCATAGGACTTGTGCTCCAGACCCTTCAACAGCTCTGTTGCCCTCCCCTTGGACACACTCCAGCACCTTAATGTCCTTCTTGCAATGAGAAGCCCAGAACTCTATTTCCTATCTGTGCAATTCAAAGGAAAAATCAAAGAAAAGTGGTAGAGTTACAGCATACCTGTTTTGTTTTCTTGTAAGTAATATCATCTATATGACTGAGTCCAGACTGAAGAGGAGTGAGAAGTGGAAAATTTAATAAATTGGTTTTTCAGACTTTATGCTTGACAGTCATTTCATTTGCTTTAATTTTATGTTTTTAGTTAATATGTCCATAACTAGGAATTAAATGTACCTTTCTGTTCATGTAAATAGAGTTCTTAGACTTGTTTTTCCACTGGAGGAAAAAGGGACTGTGTGTTATGGCTACCTCTGGCTTATATTAAGAGGCTAACATGACTAATTTTATCAATAAATAAATTCAGTGTTACTGCTTTTTTCACATTATACAAGTACAACAAATATTTGTACTTCTAAGGCTTTGGTAGTACTGGTCAAACAAATTAAGTACAACATGAACTTTCAAAAATTATATGCTGACATCTTTATCAGTAACAGAGTATGGAACGCCTAGGAACCAAAAACAGTATTATAAGGGCAATGTACTCTGGCTGGTAAATGGTCTTGAAATTATAATTAGTATACATACATACATATATACATGTAAGTGTGTATATATATATATATATATATATATAAAATTTGTACTGACTTTACAAACATGATATACTGGATAAAATGATAGCAGAATGTGATGACAGATGAATGTGTTAAATATGACAAGGCTACCATATGTCTTTAATTCATTCTGTTAACAGCTTGTCATGATGTTACTGAGTAAATGGCAATTAAAAAAAAAATATGGTGCATAATTGCCAAAATATTTCTTTTGTTGGGTTTTCCAGTCAGTACTTAGGATTGCAGTCTTAGTATCACTCTATAAAGAGGAAGCAATAGTTTTGAACTACATTCTAAATGAGCTAAATGAGACTCAAATAAAAACAGAGAAATAAGTTTTGACAGTAACTGTACAAGCGAAATGTACACATGACATCTTCTTTCTATTTTTCTTTTAATAGCTTTGGCAGCATGGCTTTTTCAGGTACACTAAGCATAGAAACTTATCTCTCGCAGACGCTTAGAAGAACATAAGCCCATTTTCTTCCATGTTTAGAGTGAAAATATACTGAAATCAGTTTGAAAATCATGTTTAACTCACTGTTCTAATAATATAAAATATATGTAATTTGTCAGACTTCATGAATGGTTACTTACTGTGTATATAAGAGCATGACAATCCATTTTCAGATGCTTCTAATTTCCCTTTAGTCTCCAAACTTCATCTGAGAGATGAGCCGGGCCCCGCTGAAAATCATTTCAAGACGACCTGGAAAGAGATCAAATATTATGCTAAGGATTTCTTTTACAGCTGCTTCACTACAGAAGCCATCAGAAATTATGATGCAAAAGTAGCAAAAGAGATATAAAAGACTATTAAGGACAGTTACCATACTGCCACTGAGCAGCACTGCTGGGCAGCTGCACAATGGTGAGAGCCAGACCTATGTCTTGGGCTCAGGAACTTGTCCATTACTTCAAGGTGAATTTTATCTGCAATTAGGAACATTAAATCGTGTAACACTTTTCACATAAGCCTTTTCCTAAGAATAGTGGGATACCTCTCCAACAGGTCAACAGAAAGCAGAAGACAACTGCAGCATACCATTTAGGATCAGAAGGGTGTCTGCATGCTGCTCACAACACTTTCAGTGGCCTTTCTCAAGGTTTGGTCATGAATTTTTCTGCCATTCAGAGGATACCCACATGAAGAACCAACACAAGTTTTTACTTGCGTAAAATGATATTTCAGAACAAAGGTAGTATGATTCTGCTTTAATTTCTTCTACCTGTCTGGAGGGAGAACTCAGTTTGTGAAAAAATGCTACAGCATTTATTTTGATAATTTGATCACGGTTGCTTGTTGCACATTTTGTTTCGACGACTATAACTTCAGACAGTTCTAAAAAGCTTTGGATACATTTCCAGTTAAAAGAAAGATGTGTACCAAGCAAGCAGAGAGAATGACAAGCTACAAGCCAATAGTAAAATCTTTGCAGGTACAAATTACAGATACAGAATGTGCCAAAACCAATAAAAATTGAGGCACGGTATTGTACATGACTTCTATAGTTTCTTATCTTCCTAATGTCAGCACACCTATTTATTTATGTGTCAATATATAACATAACATCCTACCAAAAATTTAAAAAAACTATTAGTCTTTTCTTCAAGTTTTCTAGAGAAAAAAGAGAACTTTGTAATTGGTATCTTCAATGTTTTTTTACATTTAGCTGGCTTGAAAAGTTTGTGAACACATGTAAAGAATTATTTGAACACTTCTGTTGGCTGGCTTTGGAAGTTTTTGGAACTGGAATGACTTTCAGAATATATCTCATTTGAGAAATTATAAGGGACACTCATCTTTCACTTAACATTTTATCCATCAGGAGGTCTGAAATTTGGGCTTGCCCTTGCTTTCTCTGGTAGCATCAAACCTTTTAGACTTACAAAGGCGTAACTTAAAAGACATTCTAAGAAGCTTTTAAGTAAACACAGAAGTTGCTTCTCTTTCTTGAAACTATAAAAGTTTACATACAGTCTCCACTGAAGTCAATTACTACTGTAATCAGTATTAATCAGTCCATACTGATGAACGAGAAGGGTCAGGTGCTATTCAACCACAGAGAAAAAATGAAAGGTGATCTGCTACCATCTAAACACAAGTATTTAGGATGCAATGAACATCCTCTATTATGAAAAGAAGCATTAGAACTCATTAACCCAGAGTGCGCTGGTTTATGACAAATTCTCTTTTCTACATATTTTGTTACTGATTTTATGGTACTTAGTTTTTATTTTGTCTTTAAAGAGGGGATACACTAATAACTATGCTTAGTCTTATAAAATTCCTTTGCCAGTAGACAAAAGTTTACTAGTTTTAATTGTATCTATTTGTATTAAAATTGACTAAACATCACAGTAAACTTACAAGCCATCAAATTATATATATCATGTTATACACGTGTGATTAAAAATATAGGTGAAGGGAAGGAATCATTTTTTGAGAGGAAAATCTTTAATTTCAACTCACTTGAAAACTTTAACATAATTTCAAAATGCCATATCAAAATAGACACGCTGTGATTAGCTTATGCCCCAAGTTACAGTACAGCAGGGAAAATAGTGTCCTCCTGCTGTAAACTGTGCTTTGGAGGAGAATTGCTTCTTTCTCGGTGTTCCTGTTCTTCTCTCTCTCCCCATGTAGGAACCCTAGAGAGGCTGGTATCTTAATGCAAGGACTTAGTCTGCACAAATATCCCTCTTTTGGCTCCCTCCAGTTACACTTAGCCTGTCCTGTGCAGGATGCAGAGCACACTGGAGACTGAGGGCCAATTACACCTCCTTCCTATCCTTTCACTTCCAAAGTGGTTTGTCAGCATATGCTCGTCCTATTTCCCCTAAACTCCCCTCCACTCTCTATACTCTTCGTATACATTTCCTGTAACACACAACACTGCACACCTTTTCATACTTCTATCTGATAATTGCATCTGATGAAAAAGTGAGAAGGGTTGCACATTACAGGAAATTTATTGAAAGCTCATGACTTTTCAAAATAATTCCCTCCAAAAAGCACAAGACAGCACTCCACCCCCAGCCTCTTGACACTGTGAACAAAAACAGTTTCTCAGCATATCTGCTGCTCTTTCTCTGCTCTGTCCATCTATAATTTGTCAGCATGAGACCCTCAATTCATGTACATTCCTCATAGTTTCTCCAGCAAGACGAGAATCTAAGGTATAGATTTGATTCCGGCGAGATGTGTTGCCATTCATCTTCCTTTTAGGAATACTTCGGGAGAGCACTTTGGACTTCACCCTTTTTTTGTTGTTTTTCTATTTTGATCTTAGTAGAAATAAATGAGCTCCAGGTAATGGTCTCACTGGGCATACTGCACAAAATTCTAGGCATAGATCTGTAAAAATTTTCGTGGTTTTTAGGACTTCAAAACAGTTTCATGTTCAAGCAAATCTAGAGAATCTCTTGGGTTTGGGGAGTACAGTGCCAAAACAAGCTGCAGAAAAGTTATGTCAAGTGCAGATACGTATCTGAAAATGCCTGAATTTCTTCATATGAAATGTACAATTCCACTAGATACAGATTAGCCCAATTTAAGACACTCAACAGTAACAAGGATAAGCATAAATACATACACTATACAGAGAGAGGGAGAGAGATAACCCCAAATGAGTCTTCTACAGAAATAGCATCATAACTGCCTCAATTATCATATAAAGACAGAAAGCAGAACTCTAGAAATAGAAGCTGTCATGAAACATTTATCTCTGAATAACTGAAGAAACTAGAAGGAAAAAGTGAACTGAATACATTACAGTAATTGATTTTGCAAAATGCTGATTAAATTTTTTTACGACTTTATGGTAACAACATTCCACAAGAATTCAGAGCTTCCACTCTGCAGAAAAAACCAGTAAAGGATAGTGGGCTTGAAGAGATCAGCCTTCATCAATTAAAAGAAAAAATTATTAAATAATAACTTTGTTTGTGGCTAGTTTTGGTCAATAATAAATGAGTCAATGCATCCTGCTGTGCCTGTGGATTATTACCTCCATCTTATTTACTTTTCAATACTTTCATCTATAACAACATGTTTACTTAGTCATTAGTGAGAGCAGACATTTTGAATGACAAGTATTTTTCCCCATGTGTTTCTTCATTGCTTTCTCCAGTGCTTCTAGAGATTTGTTTTGTAGTTATCTATGCCCAGATGCAGATAAAATCTGGCATATTTCATATTTTTTAATGTCACAGTATTTAATCCTTGCAACATAACAAATAGGTTATGTATTCAAAAGTCACAGAAAAAGCTCTCCTCTTTTAAATGCATTTAATTTGTTCTAATTTAATCATATTTAGTAGTGTGAATGGGCCTCTGATAAATATGCCACATCCTGTTTAAACAGTTGTGCAGAAAGTCACATCAATCTCCCATGAAATGCACTCACATTCCTGCTATGCCTACAATATTATCTAAATTATGGAAAACTGGTACAGTTTGGACTCTTTTCTTAACACCCTCCTCATGTGACACACATCAATTAGGATACCACTTTTTTTTAAGGCCAACATAGCATATTGCATTTGTCCTTTGAGTCGTTCTTCAGAACATTGGAGTATGATTTTATTTAGAAAAGTAGTTCCCCGATGTAACAGCACAAAATACTGAGTGTGTATCAGCCACTAAAGCATGTAAGTTGTGGGCCCAATAAGATTCCCCATTATCACAAACAATGAAGACTAGAAAGGGCATTATTCACTAAGGTCAACAGAAATCTTAAGTTGCTACTATGTGGGAATTACAGACATTGATATTTTCATACAATCATAGAATGGTTTGGGTTGGAAGGGACCAAAAAGATAATCTCGTTCCAACTCTCCTGCCACAGGCAGGGCCAGCTTCCACCAGACCACATTGCTCAAAGCCCCATCCAACCTGGCCTTGAACACTTCCAGGGATGGGGCATCCATCACCTCACCACCCTCACAGTAAAGGTTTTCTTCCTAATATCTAATCCAAACCTAGCCTCCTTCATCTTAGGCTATCCTCCTTTGTCCTATCACTCCATGCTCTTGTGGAAAGTCCCTCTCCAGCTCTCTTGCAGCTCCCTTAGGTACTGGAAGGCTGCTGTAAGGTCTCCCTAGAGCCTTGTCTTCTCCAAGCTGAGCAACTCCAAGTCTCAGCCTGTGGTCCAGCCATTGGATCATCCTTATGATTTTGATATAATGAAGTTTCAGTCTGTTCTAATATTGTTCAGTTTCTTCATGCTAATGAGTTAAAATACACTGAATGATGCCAGCCTCTTAAAGCGATCACTGCTTTTGAGCAACCAATTTAACATGTTCCAAGACTTCAGATTAATTTGATTTAAACATTTTTGTTTACATTGTGTACCTCGTTAACATGAAACAGGAAAATACTTTTTCTAATGATAAACAATATATTCAAAGAATATATAGTGGATGACATGAGTCTGCTAAACTGACAATGAAGAACCATCAGAAGATGGTTTATTTATATTTATATTTGTAAAATTTTAACACTGGTTTTGAAACACTGGCCTGAAAAACCCTTTAAAACCAGAACTACCCTTGATTAGGAAGATTTAGATATAGACCATAGATGAGGCTGAAGAAAATTGTTTTTTATTCTGATATAAGAATACTTTCCTAACTTGGATAATGCAGTTAATTTTTTTCTCAGTTGTAAAAGAAGAACAACAGTATTTGAATATTGCACAGTCCTCACCGAGCTTGAAGTGCTTGAGTACGATGCTCTGTGTGTTAAAAGCAAGCCTGTTTGCATCTGAAGTTCCATGTGAGCGACAACATGAACGCTGTCTAATGATCCTGTTCATAGGCAGGATAGAGCAAGCATTTACTCTGAGCTAGGCCATCTAGATTCTTGGTTCAGTTGGTAAAATTTTATCATTAATATGTATTTCCCAACTACGAATCTGACAGATGTAAAACTACTTTGAAGAAGTAAGGGGAAACACAGAAGGAAATTTGACTCTTAACTAATTAAGCTTTATAATATCCCCATGAGATATTTCTTATTTATTACTGAGGAATTAAAAGTGTGCTGCTCATCTTAATGTTAACTGGTACTGTAGATGCTCTGAACCTTGAAAACAAGATCGTGTCTTTTGATGCCTGAAGTTGCTGTGCTGATTTTGGCCATAATGTCTTTCTGAGACATACATTGAGTTACTGGCAGAAATAAAAAAAACCCACCCGCCCACCCAAAAAACTCTACATACACCAGGTTCATCCTTATCTTTGTGTTTTAACATGAAAACCTACCTTTTCTTTACTCCTCAGCTTTGCATTGTAGCATTCTTTTAATATATCCACTGAAAATACATGCTGAGCTGTAGAAGTGAGTATATCCCATCTCAAGAGCTTTGGAAAGTATGTTAGGAACTGAGTTGTCCTAGCACATCTTAATGGCTTTAGAGCATAGTTCTGTGTTTTCCTGTCACTGTTGGAGACTGACAGACTCTGTTCCTGGGAGGAAGGTGGAAGCCAAAGCAATGTTTGCCAGCTGGTTCAAAAAGATGCTGCAGTGTCAGCACGTTACAGAGCCAAAAGGCCAGATGGTGAGAGACCAGACTGTTACTGGAGTAGATTCCTGTTCTCATTGCTGCAACCACCCACAGATGTAGTTGGGGCAAGCCAGCTCATTTCTGTCCATCTTTCCAAGTGCAACTGATCAATCCATTACTACTACTTCGAAGTAAAAAGGAATGAAGAACTAATAAACTTTATGAACTGTGTGTTTATGAAATCGGTGTTTCTCCTCAGCACTGCTGGATCCAGCAGCCTCATGCATTGATCCCACTCAAACAATATTTCAGTTTGTTTTTTACAACATTATTCTTTTTTATATTCTCTATTTCCTTTCCAAAGCAGCTGTTTGCAGCCCCACTTCTAACGAGCTTGGTATCCACCTGTTTTTCAGTGAAGTTGATAATAAAACTTTTCTCTGGATGAGAGGGTAGGGAAAGATGCAATTACAGCCTTTTCCTATGCAAAATTCAATTTTTCCCCCAGTGTTCTGCATACTCACCATTACAACAGATACAAGTTTCATCAACAGCCAGCTCCACCAAGAGGACTTCAAAGAGCAGTGGTAATAAGAAAAAATGGAGACAACTAACAGTATATACATGGAAAAGCTCCATCTTTTCCTCATAGTGCCTTTCTCCATCGCTGAGGATGAGCCACAAGAAATGTTTTCACTTTAAAACATCTTAAATTTGTTCTTCTGATACAGTTAATCATCTATAACTGCATAAGTATTATTATGATATCCCTCTTTTTGAGAAGTACAGAGCAGCCTAGAGGATTACATTGACCCACTGCTACAGGGTCAGAAGGCAGCTCCCTTGCATTGGGCTCAGACCATTTCCTTCACAGCTGACCACATCTCATAGTGCCTTTTGTAGATTTCTTCAACTCCCTCTTAACAACAAATAACCTTCTTGGCTTTTACTTCACTTATTTGGAGATGTAACCTCTCTCTCTGATGGGTAGAAACCTTCTGCAGTTTTCAGCCCACACACAATTATGCTTATTTGCTTTGATGCAGTCTTTGTTCCTTACCTTATATAGCTATTTTCCCTCCATGATGTATATCCACTTGCAGTAGTTACAGAAGCAATGATACCTCCCTTATACTTCTGCAAACTCAGTTTTCTATTGCTTTAATTTCACCCTATAAGACAGGCTGATTATTTTATGTTTTCTTTTTTCCTAAGAAATTAGTAGTACAGGAAAATTATGAATTCTGTATTTAATAGAGGCTGTAGTCCCTGATCTTCAGTGAAGATACTTCACATGTGATATGTCTTAGGGTCATATTTAATTTTTCTCAGCCTAGAACAAATTGCTGACTCACAGATGCATTAGGAAAGTCAAGCTTTTTTCCTTATTGTTGGTATGCCCTCTTAAAAAAATTGTCATACCTTATCTTACATTTAAGCTGTGAAATTCTATCCCATCACCACTCTTTTACACATAATTCTCCTAAGGTGTATTCTGGTACCCCTCTATAGATAATATAGGAATATAATTTCAACAGTATAATGGACCCAAAAATAGAAAAATCCATTAGAAAAATCCATAAAAAGCCAAAAAAAGGAGGCTTAAAAAAATCCCAAAAATGGAAGTTAAAACTGAGGCCTTTCTTCAAAGAACTGCATTATTAGCACAACGTGTAGCTGGTTCCATTTCTGTAGATATAACACATCCCTTTTTCTTGCATCTAAATTAAGAAATTTCAAAATATCAAATATTGTACTCTTAAAAAAGCCTCAGATCACTTTCTCATGGAAAAATCAAAAACTGTCAGATGGTTCTATTATAATCTTTCTTTTATACACAGTCAGTGCAACAGTTTATGACATTTCCAATTTACTATTTCTGAGACTGACAAAGTAATAAGAAGTCAATTACTCTATTCTTAATATTTCAGTCTATCCATTATGTTTCATTACATGGGTTGGACTTCAGTATCCATGAGAAACTGGTTAAAAATTTATCTCATGCTTTGGCAAAACAGCATAGAAATTCTTTTCTTTATACTCTATTTTCTTTATTGATCACTCATTACCTGCTAAAGCTGTCATTTATACTTTTATTTTCAGAGATTTCTTAATTCCAAAATTACCACAAAAAGGTTAAAAGACACTCCAGAGCTTTGCTGCTTGTTTTCTGTGCTTAGGATGTGACATTTCTCCATCTAATATTATATACTCCAGCTTTTATCCGGCACACACAGGTGTCCCATTATCTTTAGCATAAATTAAACCAGATTTGCTCAAGAGAAATGCAAAAGAGATAACATTAAAGGGCTGTTTCATATTCAGAGAAGAATAAAGTCATTTGAATAAACAATGTTTGTTCCTAGAACTATAATAAAAACATTTATATTTACCTGTTTCTTGGTGAGGTAGTCTAGTGAAATATAGTTTCCAATGCCTCTTAAACACAGAAAGCAATTTCAAAAGACAGAAATAATGAGCCCTTCAAGTTAAAGAGAGGCAAAGGTCTTAAAGCAAAAGGATTTTTACATGCAGATACAAGAGATCTGTGAGGAGCATAAGGTCAAAATAGAGCTTAGAAATGTGTTTTTGGAAAAAAGAAGCTGCGAACTCTTTGTAGACTCTGTGGCACACTAAGCCTTCCCAACGTCCTTTGCCTACTTGCTGCCAAGCCAGCAGAAATACAACTTTGAAATCTAATATTTCTATTTAAATATTAATGGCCAAAAAAGTGCAATCCTTTTCTAAACTTTCAGAGTAAAGGGCACAGCTTTAGTTCACAAATCCACTGATCTGAGACATGTCACTTCTGCATGGCAATAAGTCTGATCTTTGTTAATTTAATTGTTGGAAATACAGCATTCCAAAGAATTCCAATACATCACATAAAACTTATAACAGTAGAAAAACCTAGATCACTTATATGCCCTTATGTTCCTGTCATCTCAGAATAGTACATAAAAAATCCCCAAAACAATAGGAATCTAACCTGAAAAGCAGTATTGTTACAAATAGAGGCCTGGATTGTAGCATTTTTATGGTTTTTCCAATAAAAACTCCAGCCCTCCACACTTGTAGAGACTAGGAATTTCTTTTTCTTGATCATTTATGAACAACTACATAAAGTCATGAGTGATTATTGATATGATGGACACTTAGGAAAGGATTTCTCATTTCTTAGATCAGTAGGAATATAGGAATATATATAGGAATATATAGGAATATATATATAATATAAGAATATAATCTCATTATTAAAAACAAACAAACAAAAAATCTTTACCACAAAACTTGAGTAAATCTGATTTTAAAATACATGTGCCTTTACATGTCGTTTTTCTGAAGATAATCTGAAAAACCACTAAAATTAAGTGCTTGATCATATATCAGAGAACGAATTTAATTTTTGTCCGTTCTGGCCAACATTCATCAGAAATCCAGACATCCATGGTAGTATAGATCTATTTTCTTCCAAAAAAATGCCTGCAAAAACATTACAAAGAAGGCTATCAAAACTAGAACCTGCTAGGTGACTGCTTTGGGTTCATGTACTAGCTACAGACAAGGTTTTAATAAAAAAATAGCAGTTTAAAGCCAGATTTTTTCATACTCACAATGCATGTGGACATGAGGTTCTTCTGTCATAAGAACAGTTTCTAACTAATGTTCAAACACAAATTAGCCCCTAGGCTACCCAGCTCACTAGCACTAGGTAAAACTTAAGAATTACAACAGTGATGTCATGGAAACAGTTATGCTATCAGAAACTCAAGTATATTGGAGATTTCCCTCCAGAGTTAAATAGGTATTAAGTGCTTAAATTATGCTATTATTTTAAAAGTTGCCAAGAATCAAAGAAATTATAAGAAAAAATAACCTTAAATGAGTGAATCAAAAAGAAGTGGTTTTTGTGTTTAAGGATGTATGCTTTGATTGAAATGTCAAGGCATAAATCAAAGAGCTGAATCTCTCACATAGTCAGCAGGATTTTAGGAATAAGTTTATCAAGCTCTAAAAAAATTAACTTTCATAGCAAAATTACTACAGAGTTTTCAGGGTGGTGTAATAGGCTGGTTGGATGGGTATCAGGGCAGCTCCTTTAATGTCTGAAAATTCTGTCGTTGCAGAACAAACTGGATCTGAGTACAGAGTGTTAAGGTATTAAACAAAAATAGCAGGAGTCTTTCACCTAACATGAACCTGTAAACATGGATTGAAATTGCTCCAGTAGAAAGAAGGAAATACCTTCCTCAGCAAAGCAACACAGAGGCCCAGAGACACCAAACTCCAGGGACGTGAACTTCTCAAAATCATGATATTTTTTGTACACAGTCAGATCTACTCTACACAAAATTTTGAATATCCCTTAGTAACTCTTTGAAACTTCTATCAAGTGTGTCTGCTTTGGTGGCACTTCTTTGCTGTTTTGACAGGTTAGCTCTCGTTACACGGTGATGGGACCATTTTGGTTTCAGCTCCCTCAAGGTCAGCAACATTTTCTTCCTCCAAAATTCAAAGTCTCTAAGAGGTAGAAAGTGCAATGTACTAAAAAAGTTTCCTTTCCCCCTATTCCTTTTCTAGTCCTACCTACCTAGAGATGTTTGAAACTGACATAAGTGCATTTGAATCCTTAAATTTAAAAAAACAAAAACAAACAACCAAACAAAAAACCCCACAAAAATTCCCCAACTCCCCAAAAAATCTCTTGGGAATTTTATCTACAGAAATTTCACACAGTGAAATATTAGTCATCCATCCATTCAATTATCTTAAATAAATTATTTTTCTTAATAGAGAAGGTGAGAAAATTGGCATAAATCACTGCCAATATCCCCATAAAACCTTTTCTTTCACTTCATGGTGGAACAAAATATTTCTGGTTAAGGGAAGATCACTGCAGGGACTTTTTTCTTCGAAGCTTCGCTGGCAACAATGCTGGTGAAATCATGCTATATGTGACTTCATATTCAAGCTACTTGAATTAAAATCCTACTCTTTGAAATAAAAAAAATTCTTGAGTGATTTAGAGCTGCCATTTTCCCCCCTTCAGCATCTCAAGCAGAACTGTTTCAGTTTACCAAGCAACAACAGAATCTGCATTTTTTGCAGGGATATAAACATGATTTTTAAAAATTAAAAGATGTACCTAAAAGATTAAAAATACATAACAAGAAACATTGCAATATTTTAAAGATAGAAGGAGCAGCTAAAGCTACATAACAGAGAAAACCAAAAGCAAAAACAGAAAAAAAAATGGAACAGAGCCAACCACAAACGTTGTCCCTCCTGAACTGAAAAGGCCAAAAATACGTAGTAAAGAACAAGACCTGAGATGATCTGCTGCAGGATGTAAACTAGTCATTGTTCTTGGAACAAGAAAAGAACTTTAAAGCAGTTATCTCACACTGATTTTATGTTTTTCCATATCTCAGTGTTTCTTCAAAGTTAAACTGATTTGTGAGCTTTAGCAGAATTTATGAGGCTTGCTTATATTTTAGAAACTTTCGTACTGACATATATGCATAGGGAATGAAGCGGAAGGGGAAGGAGAGGCAAGGAAATCAGCTGAACCTTTCCAGGCAATTAGTTATGCATCAGATAAGTTGTTTTCTACAGCTGCACAACTGCACTTCTTTTTTGATTTGGAATTCAAATTGACTCATAAATATTGAAATCATAAGCTTAAGGAAATGGTACCATTTGATGCATGGCCTATTTCTAAGAATTATTCTAACGCAGAAATCGTGGCTCAAGTGTCACCATTTCAGTGTGCTATTCTACTAACACTTTGCTGACCCTTTCAGTAAAAGGCCTGTGTAGAGATTATGGTGCTACTGTGCACTATTGCCTTCATCTTACTACTATACAGTTCCTAGAAGTTCACTTGGTTGGATTTGCATTTGTAAGTGCTATCCTCACTGTTAGGTGTTGCTGTGCTAAAGGACCTAGAACCAGTCTGCTCCACAGACCACTTATACAGAATCTACAGTACTTGTTTCTATAAGGTGTGAAAGTATTTTAGGATTTTTACCATCCTGGCTATAAAACCAGCTGTGTAACTCAGTTGTGCTCCTACAGTCCACTTGTCGTTTTACTTCTACAGCTGTGTGAACACCCGTTATCTGCACAGCATGATTAATATTTCACTTTTTGAGAGCAGTCACTTTTCCCAGGGTGCAGTGACTATAGCTTTAGAAGGAAACCAAACTGTTTCAGCAGTTTTGATCCAAAGCACTGCAAGGGAGAGAGAGTTGTACAGAGGTGAGTCACACAGATTCCTTCTGGACCCAGACTGCAAGTGCTAGTGCTTTGAGTCCTTGTGTGTACGACTGCAGTAATAACAGTAATCAAAATGACTCTTCTATGTTCTGACAACTTCTGAAAATCAAAATTGTTTTTCATTTTGGTTTGGAACAAATCTTATACAATAATTTCAATAAAATCAAAACAAAATTTCATTTTTTCTACTAAAACATGCTGGAATGCAGGATTGAGTAGCCTTCTTCATGACAGTGTAATCTAAAGGTCAAATGTGTTCTCCATCTTACACCCCCAGGATTGCTTTCCATTATACAGAGAAAAGAGCAAGGACATGGATTTCCATCTGTTTTACAAATGCCAAGCCATTTTTCATGCTATCAAATGTTGCATACACTTACTATTTCCTACCAAAAACTGCATTAACCATTAATATCCATAATAACCATTAATATCCATAATAACCATTAATATCCATAATAACCATTAATACCAGTAATAACCATTAAAGTGAAAATTCAGGTAGAAACATTCTAACCCGTTTGGTTGGGGTTTTCATAACACACAAGCATTCCACATACTTTTGCTGGGCCCCTTTGCCAGTTAGATTTGCAGTTTTATGACATTCATATGTAATTCCCTATTAATTGATGAGAAAAATTCACATTTTTTTAAGGTACCAAGCTATCTAATAGCTGATGTTAATGCCATCATTACCTGTTATAAGGTCCTTCACTAACACTTCAATAAGCTTCTAGCATCCAGGGCTGTGATCTCCCCCATGCACTAAATTGGAGCGTGCATCAGATCACAATATGGGGGTAGCTCTACATTTCCGCCACCTGCATTTAAAAATCCTTAATTCCTTATGTCTCCTATTTCAGATCATTTCTGTCTTGTGATCCTGAGAACAGAGGACTGTGGTAAGGTTTCTCTGTAGATCTTTCTAGGACTGCTTCTGCTAGCTGTTTTTATATTGGGTTGCTTTATTTGAGCACACTGAACTTTTTTGCCCACAGCATGCAAGGTTAATTGTTGATGTTTCCTTCTAAGAGATGAAGTTTCTCAACTATCAAAGTTTTAAAATTTTCACCACTCTTGAGCATCCAGTTCTCAGGCACATTCATTCTTCTCATTGATCTTTGATCCTTGCATATCTTTTGCTCTGTGCCGTCTCACTGAATCCTGCTTAGAGAGATGTGTCACAAATTGTAACACAGGTGAATAGCAGAATCTATTTAAGTATGCTGCTATTTCCCCAACATGTCTTTGCTCTACAATAACTTACTTTCCTCACTATGTTAAAAGTTAGACTGTTTCAACTGCCTCCTTTGATCACATTTGCTCTTTAACAAGTGTTTTATTTCACCACTCTTGATAGCTGGTATCAACATTGCATGGCAGCAGATGTGAGGGGCTTGTTAAAATACATCCTTTACAATATTTCGGAAAAAAATAATCTTTTATATATTACAACTTGTAGTAAATATGACTGTTACAAAAAGTTTAACTCATGTAAAAGTAATTCAGTACATTTTTTTTCTGCACCGAGAGTATTGAACATTTACATCCTGTTAATCAACTCACTTTAATTACTTGAAAAACTGTCTCTATGGTGGGAACAGTAACTCAGCTGTCATATATGATCATAACAGTCAGTTGCATTAAGGTATATCATCACATGGTACCTTATTCCCTGCAGTACTTTGTTGGAAGTTTATTGGGAGTCTACTAATTAATTACTGGGACACTGTACACTACCGAAAGTCTGAGTGCAACATGAAGGGACAGGTAGCCAACCAAGTCCTGCTCACCATGTTGAAATCACTTCCAGCAGCAGGCTGTTTTCCTCAATCTATCATCTAAATCTAAATTAGGCATAGCCCTGGTTGACTGACTACTCATAAAGCTCAAACCTGCTAGTGTTAGGAGAATGCGTCCCATCACAATCCAACAAGGAACGAATGCAGCTTACAGTGGTATCAGCTATGTCAGAAGCATTAAAGTCTTCAGCAGTTAATTTCAGTTTCACCTGTGCTGGTTTTTTCTCTAATAACTTCTGATACATTTCTAAAAATCACATTAGATAAGCACAGAGGAGAGAATTCGCAAAGACAAGCAAGAAAAAAGGTCATGTCTAAGAATGGTCTTCATACTGCAGGGTGGTATTTTTAGATTTTGGAAGTCTGAACATTTTAGAAATCAACTTTTAGTCAGTCAGGCATGCATAAAAGTTAAAAACTAAAATAAACCATCTGGACATTGGAATTAGACACGGGGATACAAACAATTAAATGAAGACACAATTTTGTAGTCAAATATAGCTGTATTACTGAATTTCTCAGCTCAGAATAAATTCTTAGTTACTGAATACAGTCAATGCATTCCTGTTGCTGAAAGATCTCCCAGAGATTTAAAGGATGAGAAGGTACCTTAATCCAAAATAGTCTGTTCTTGCTATGGGTAAAAATGGAGGAGAATTCTGAAGAAAGCTGTGTTCAGAATGACCTGATAATCAGCATCATTAAGGCTGAGATCCTGAAATCAGAAGATGAGAACACAGATTGAGACAGATTGCTGCTCAGGCAATATACTTGTAATTAACAAAAAGGAAGTAGGAAGAAGAACCAAAAAAATGCCTAGTATAACAAATAGGCTTCATTTAAGAACACAAGAAAGAATACGTATTTAAAAACACGGCTGTTTAAGACACTGTCTGGTCTTTTGTTTAGGTTGAGGGCCTAAACAAAAGACCAGATCAAATCAGTCTTACTGCCTAGAAAACATGATCTGGTTTCAGTAAGACTTTGCGTTATGTCTTACCTTAAGATTCACAGCTTTTTACATGTGCTAAACATTGACTTCCCATTTTGAGTAATGAAGCTTAAATATGTTCTGATTGTAATTTTAGTCTAGCAACTGACATGCTCTTTTCACCAAGGAACAGTTCTGAGACTAAAAAAATACACTAAAAAAGTGTTCTTCTCCGAAGTATTTTTGCGTGGTACAGCCTACACCTCTGAAAATAAAGACCATGGAGCTGGACCAGCAGACCACATGAAACACTTCACACAAATGAGAAAGTGGATATGCATCTGTCTGAAAGACAGGAAGAAAAGCTCCAAAACTAAACAGAACTTTTCTCCTTACAAATTATTCACACTGGAACCATGCAATCTAGTTTATTCAGAGATTGAAGACCAGATAGGCTGCAGAGAATTTTTCTTTTTTTTAAAACAGTCTTTTTCCTATATCCACAAAAAAACCTTTAATCCAAATTTAATGCAGCTACCATGATAAAAAAAAAAAAAAAAACTAGGCAATTCCACACAGGCTTAAGAGGAAGGAGGGAGGAATGGTCATGGTTACAGAAAAACAAGATGGGTATTTACCATGCATTCATCCTCAAGCAAAAGGGTAAAGTAATAAAATGGCTTCTGCTACAGTCATCTGGTGCCTGAGAAATACCTAATGCTCAAGGAAGAGAAGCACGTTCTAAGGTTTGAAAAAATATGAAATAGGCAATTGTTTTCTGATGTAGGCTGGAAAGCATTAAGACTTTATGAAAGGCTGTTAAATATGTGTGTATACATATATATATATAAAATTATTTTAAAATATCTGAGTAGTTTAATGTGAATCTGAGTGCTTTCATGCTTGCACGTCTGCATCATAAACTTTTGAAAATGGCTCATAACAGTAATAATACCAAAGACATTTATCATTACTGCAGCTCCTCCCTGCTTTAGAAGAATGTCTACTACTTTCAGTCTTGCCTCAGGCCATTAAATAATAAACCAAAAATTACCAGAAAATTCACTGGGAACTTCTGCTTCATTATTAAAGCAAGATGTTGTTAAAAGCAAGCAAGCAAACAAGAAAGATGGAATTTTCAGAAATTACTTACATTAAAAAAATAAACAAAAGCTGATTTCTCTCCAATGCAAATTTTGTGCTTGCAGCCCAATTCATGTGCTACAAAGGCAAAGTAACTTAAAACATAATGGGCAATATTAAAACGAGGCTTGAAGCTTGGGAAAAAGAAATGTCAGCTGGAACAAGCTTTCTAAATAACCAGGAATTCCAATATCGATGAAGTAGACAGCGGGCAGCCTGCAAATGGACATCCACGGTTTCTAGGTTTTAGAAAAGTACCATCTTGCAGAGTCCCTTTCCAATTTGTCCCTTTAGCTGCTCTTTTATTCACTGTGTCACAATTCCCACTCTGTATCTCACAAAGAGATGATGTATGGACTCAGCTACCCCCGAGAAGCCAGCAAGGTCATCTGAGACACCTGGAAATGTGCAGGTCTCCACTACTTACCTGCCTGACTACTGTGCAGATTTCTTGGCTATCCTGAGCATCCTGAATGACATCAAATGTCTCTGTTTAGGCCTCTGAACTGTGCCAAGGGTGTCCAATCCTCAGTTCCTCGGGGAGGCAATAGGTTCCCAGAGCAAATCAGAGAGCCAGGCAGCTGAATAGCAGGCTGGACTGTACTGACACCAGGTGATGAAAAAGATGTTTTGAGATGACTGTTCCCAATATTACAGCCAGTCTCAGAAGCACTTCTGAAATGGCTGTTTGACCATTCCAAGCACAACACAAATGTGTCCATATTTCTAAATTTATTATAACCACTTCAAATATTCTTAATCATAGAAAATATACAAAGACCTACTAGATGAGTCAAAATACAGTCTAAGAGGTGAGTGTATGAGCACTTTGATACAAAGAGAAGGCTGCTGTAAATAATAATCTCAAGTGCAACTTTGCAAATTAGGTAAACCGTTGAAGTCTAAACTATAAATTATACACTGACTCTGAGTAAATGGAAGCCAGGTAAAGATAAGAAAGTTGGCTGGCCAAAAGTAACACGGGAACGTTTTGTGGTAAAGGTTGCAAATCAAAAAAAGAGATATGAAATATAAGATTGTCCATAGTGTTGCATGATGGCCCAGCTCCCTGCTCTCTTGAATTCTGCATGAGTCTTACTGTTTAATTGGTGCAAACAGTGTGCTCAGAGCTATTAATTTTTTAGGGATCACAGATTTGTTTGTGTAAATGTAATGTGAAATAAAATACTAATGATTTGTAATTGCATTACTGCATTAGAATTGTTCAGTAACAAAATAAACAATTTTGTGACTTCCTTCTCATTAAGTTCTTAGCTTAAAACACAAAGAATTTAGTACTGTCAGTGTAATAATCTGAGCATCGTTGAGAATAACAACACTAAATGATTCACAAGAGAATTATAAGGGCTAAACACCTACTGATATCATACTCTGCCATTTTATTCGCGTCCATGTGTATTTATAAACCTATGGTAAGGAAGAAGAAAAGAACTTACTAGGATATTTCCAACATACGTACAAAGATAGCATTGATTTCCCATTCATGCTTAACCTGAGGAAAATGCTTCTGAAAATATGGTAGCTAAGGAATGCTACCCTTGCATAAAAATTGCCCAGGAATAGTTTATTAGACAAATTACCATATTCATCTGAGCCATTTGCCCAAGAACACCCAGCCGTGTAAGAAATTGTTCTAACGTGTTCTATAGTTTATGAATGAGCTCTCTCTATATAGCACTGCACTTTACAATTAAAGCTATTACTGTAAAATGCAGGAAATTGCATTCATGGTTAATTGCATAATTCATTAACTCAGGCAAAGTGTGAGCTTGGTAAATATGTAAAACTTTTCAATCAACTCAAGTAGAACGAAAGAGGAAAACACATTATTTCTGAAGCTTTATATAGCAAATAAATGTTGAGCTGAGGAATGCATTTTTTTTTACATACTCATTTAATATTAAAAAGGAAAAAGTCATGAGCACAAAAAAACGACTGGGAACTACCTTAATATTTTGGGGATTTTTTCTTGTGGTTGAGACAGAAAGATTCAAAGATTTCAAGTAGTTATTCAATCTAATGATGATTTTCCTGCCTTATAAAGCACCTAACTGAAAATGATGATAGCACTGTGCACTTATTTACATTTTTATTACTTTTGATAGGACCAAAGAGTAAAATAGGAAGAGATACTATCTTTGAGGTAAAAATATCTTTGAAAGTCTAGAATTCAATATTAAATGGAATATACAAGTCTGGGCTTCTAAATTGTTCTTCTGTAACAACTCTGATTTCTGTTCCATTAAAAGACAGCTTGCACACAAATAGAGAAAAGAAATATTTATTCAAAAGAGAGTTAATGTATTGCTAAAATTAATTTTTATCTTTTGAATCATGACCTATTTTAACAATCTCTTAATGATCTTTCCCATCTTGGTCATTCCAGCATCATGGTACTTGTGACTATTAACATAGGGTTTACTAGTACTATTTGACCATGCTTACAATTTTTATTATATATGCTGTTCTCTCTTTCATCCTTCTCGAGGGAAACTGAATAACACTGCTATCATTTAGAGAGAGTTTTTTAATCCAACCAAAAGGAACATTTTCAGAGTGCCTTTACTCACATTTTGTTCCCATTTTTGCCATCCTTCCTCATTCACTTTTGGATTTACCAGGAATGTGCTAGCAGCCAATCTTGCTCTTTTGATATATATCTTTATCCAGTCATTTAAAACACGGATAGATATCAAGGCCTTAAGATTAGTGTATGAACCTCTTCGAAACAGCTTCTTGCTGCAGATGAAGGTGGAAACACTCTAGCAATACCCTAGGAACCAAAAAACCTGCTCCTCGGGTTTTATATCTATATCAATACTTTATTCCTAGAAAAGTTGCTAAAGCCTATTAAATATCAAACTACAGACTGAGGTAATTAAACATGGAGTCAAGAGATTACTTGGAGAATGGATCCCATAATCTCTGCAGAAAATAATGATCTAGGAAAGAAAGGACACTAAAGCTAAATGTAGAGTTTCTAGTAAACTGTAACTCTCTCTTAGATCTGTTGAGCAACTTTGTTATATGGAACATTGTTTTGAAAACATTATCACTAATGAGCACAGCTGTGTTTTACAGCAGATTGTTCTCTGTCAACGCATTACACATAAAAGCATCCTACATGGAGTAACTGGTAGAGTACAGATTTTACAGCTAAAAAGAATTTTCTTTCTTTTGATCCAGCAAGACTAAGGAATTCACACAGAAAAGCATTGACAGCTACAAATTAATATGCCATAGTTAATAGTCACTTGCAGTACTTTTACACATTATCTGTACGTGTATATTTATTTGCACTGCGCTTGACATTTAAAAAGCAATTCAAGCTCTGCAGAAGAACGTAGGAGATTCCAGTAAACCACTGCTGAGCCACACAATAAAAGTGAGTTACAAGTCATGTATCTGTGACATAGCACAGATAAGAGCTGCCACATAAGGAACACAGTAGTGTTTTTTACTGCTAATAGTTGCAAGGTTTTCTATTGATGGTGCAATATCCTGTAGCAGATGTGAAATCTTAAGTATCAACGAATTTGTTGAAGACTTTCTTATCTAACGATATCCTAGTCTAAAAATATAAAATTCTGATTGATATCAGTATAGACAGAAAATAGCAGATAGTTGATTTTACAAGATGTCCTAATCAACTTTCAGCTTTTCAATTGCTTTATAACCTTTAGTACATCTCTCTCAGCAGCTGAAATCTGAGCACTTGATAAATATAGTAGTAGAATATCTGGCATGAAAGAAAATAAATGCAAAATACTAGAACAACTTTCGCTATACAAAGAGTGCATGCACTAGATACAGTTCACCAGGGACAAACTGTCTACACATCTTAGGGGCAGGAACACTGAGGCAGCTTGGTGTATGCACTAAGGCAGACATGAATCAAAGGAACGATCCAGACGGTAATTGAAACCTGAACTTTGCTTGACTAACTTGAAAATACACATTACTTTTCATGTCCCTACCTATGTTAAAGGCTAAAGTCACTCAAACTCCACCTAACACGAAATGACACCACCTGTAATGTCACCTTTTCCAAACTGAGGAGGGAGGTCAGGGAAGAGTCTGTTGTAACTTCTTGGATCAGTTGACGGGCTGAGCCTGCCTTCTCCCCATAGGTGTGTCTACTGGATAAGAACCATATTGTATGCTAAATGATTATCTCAAGCTAGCTTTCATTGGTGATTAGAGCTTGTCACTACCTGGCTTCCAATTCTTCTTTGCAGTCAGTTAATGTGAACAGCAATCTCTGAACCTTACCCTGTCACAGTCTTTAATTATCACTGTATTTGTAAATGATGTGTGTTATTCTGTAAATTGTGTGAGTCCTTCAAGGGCACTAGCAGTGGCCATCAGTGAATAACATACTTGGAAAAACTGGTAATACACCAACTAAGAGCGGGGGTACTGGTAGCATGTACTCCTGGACAGGACAGCTGAACCACCTCCAATACAGGGGGCTATTCTGTGGGGACAGGACACTGACAGGCTGTGTGTCACCCTTGCTGGGTGCAAGGGTCTCATCTTCCCTAGGGGTGCTGAAAGACTGGCCAAATATAAAGGGTTCAAAGAACCCCTTTCATGTGACAAGAGTCAACAAGAGAATGGGAGAGAGATGCACATCTACCACACAGGGTAATATGTAAGTAGAGCAAAATGTCACAGTGTGTTGTGACCTCTCATTAAGTGAGCAAGAGGTACATGTGTTCTTTTTACAAAAAAATATATTCATGTTGCTCTTTTATTACTCCAGAAAATGCTACTTTTCTGTGCCTAGCAAGTGGCAAAACCTGGTTACTGCTGATCTTACAATTAGGAATCCTCCTTATTTAAAAAGAATTTTTTAGAGAAGGCTTCAACCATTTATTTCTCTAGATAAGCATTCCAAATTAGAGCCCAAAATTCCCACTTGTAGGATCTATCCTTTTACTAAAGAAAAAAAATTACTAGATTGCTTCTTTCTTTTTTAATGGAAATAAAATAAAGTGAAAGCTCTCTCAAAAAATTTAGTTTCTGTCATGAAAAGTGCTTTTTTTTTTAAGGTAAAATGTATTTTTCGACAATCAAACTAGGTACTGTAAAAAAAAAAGACGAATGCTTTTCAGCATCCATTAATAAAATGACATACATCTAAGAAATTTGGAAAACTTAATATAAAAGGAAAATATTTAATAGTCCAAATAAAGACCCATATAAAATGAATTATCTCAAATGCCTACTAAGTGGTCCAACATGTTGCAGAAACTGGGTTTTTCCTTACTTTCATTCGGTCTGAATCTAAGGTTCTGTCACAGAATATCCTTGTTCTGCTTGAAATTTGCTTACCTGGGCTTCCAGTGCTAAGATTTGAAGTGATTTTTCTAGTTGATCTTTGAGCACTGAAGGGCATCTTACGTTCTTTTCCTGCTGCAGTCAGAGCAGCTACTTTTCATGTGAAACTGTACCCAATTTGGGTTACAGCAAAAGTTTGCTGTTTCCTCATGTGTCCTTATTATTTATTAAATGACCACCTGTCCAGTACCACAGAAGATGTAAATGAAAATTGTCCTAATGTAAAGATTTTTCAGTCTAAAATTGTTAATGCAGTCCCAATAGAGAATTATTCTCTAAATAATGCAACAGCCTGGCAGGGACTCCCAACTGTTTGATGAGCCTTAGGTATTCTACAGAAAATGTTGTTAATTGTAGGCAATCTAATCAGTAGTTTAGAGTTGACACTGGTCTTTCTGCCTAAATGTGTTCTTCCAGAGAGAAAGGATTAACAGCCTTGGGCTTCACTCATAACAATACAGACTATATTCAAGCACAGTAGAAACAAGGTATTGGAAATTCCATTTAAGGTATATGGAAAAGGTGAGAGGTTGAGAGGTGAGAGAGGAAAGAGGAAAGAGTAGTGGCTAAGATGAAGACAACTGACAAAAACAGAAAAACTGACAGAGACATAGCCAGTAAAGTGAAGAATAATTTTTTTAATACATGTGTTGAGAGAGAAAGAGCTTACAGTACACTAAATGGAGGACTAAATGAAATCAAAAGCTTGATCTGACTTCAGATCAAAGTATGCACAATAATTGTTGTATTAAATACATAGTCTAAAGTGCAATCTATGGGTTCATATTGGTTTTAATATTCCATAGTGTTATCAAGTTTAATAATTCTTTAAAAACATTCTTTGTTTTAGCATTCTCTCTAATTCATATGGCATAGCACCACATATATCCTTACCCTCCCTCACACAAAACCAGCAATGTAAATAAGCTGAATACAATCTACAGATGGATGAACATCTGAAGCTAATGTACGTGAAAGAGAGCAACAGTTTGGAAAACAGAACTGTGTCATTTACTGGGTCATCAAATGGTAACCTTTCAAATGAAATGCAAACAAATTGCTATTTCAAATGCATTTTATCCAAATGAAGCAAAGACTAAAGTTCACTGTGTTAATTGCTCAAATACTGAAAACAGTTATGAAGTCAAAGTTCATCATATAAATGACAAGGCCTGCAATTTTTCTTTAACAAGACGTAATGAGTTTACATCTGGATGTTCTTCCATAAATAGAAACCTCAGCCTACATACTGAGTCTGGTATTTTATGTCTTATGAATCTACAATTAATTCCTCCAAAAATTAATTTTTCAGTGGAACTTTGTATTACACTCTACTTGGCCTCTTTAAATTGAATGATTAGCACACAGATTTTAAAACTGTATTTATAACCATACTTAAAATGTTTTTAATAATTTATTGTAGTGAAAATTTATTATCCTCTAATTCTTACCCATTTTTAAGCTGGAAATTTAATCATAACAATTTTTTTTGTACATGACCTATTAGACAACTCGGGATTCATTAAAAGTTAACCCTCTCATTGTTAAAAGAGGGTAAAACAAAAAATGTAGACAATAACCAAATGCAGAAATAAACTTAAACAACAGCCTACATTTTTAAATGAAGCAATTACATGCAAAAACATACATAAGCTATAACTGAGGCACCCTACTTACATATACTTACAAAATACTTAAAATGTTTAAAAAGTACTGGACCACATATCTGGTAGAGGTATTATGTGACCCACCATGACATTCTGGTCAGTGATTCTTTATATTTCAATGTCACCTGCGTGTGTTTATCAACAAACAGAATGTTATGATTTATGAAAGAAAGGAAAATTATACTGAAAAACAATGCAGTCAAACCCAATATGAATTCTTTGTAGAATCCTTGCAGAGGTGATTTGGGAAGTAACTTTTCTTTTTTCCACCATCTGTACTTCCACATAGCACTAAGAATATACCCAGGCTGCCTCCAACTGAAAGCGACATACCAGTGTAGATCTGGCTGTGGATGTAGTTTTAACGCCATGAAGCAAGATCCTGGGAAAGACATGCCAGTGAGAGCTTACCAAAGGCAAAACATTTTGACACAGCAAGATCACAAAAGTAGAACACTTTCTTCCCAGAATAAATATCCGCATTGGAAGTTGTTGCTCTAAGTTATAATTATGGGAACGATGAAAATAGTTCAGAATTCAAGTTTAATGAGATATTGGCACTATTTCAGTGGAAACAGGACAATACACAACTGTTTATTTCCACCTGAAATTTAATTTCAGGCAACTTCTCTAATATGAATTGATCATGACTTTTTTTCCTTTACAAGGTGAAAAGTAGGGCACTTGCCATCTTTTCATTTTATTCTACCATCTCCAATTCTGTGTCTCCCTAATACATATTGTAGACTCCAAACCATTAAATAAATTGGTTTATTACTGCACCAGTGGACATCAGAATGCTTAGACTCATGTAAATTACATTGCAACTGTTCCCTAGAAACTATTCCATAGTAACTAGTGTAATTCAGATGGAAAACAGCAGAGGAAAACTGGAAAAGAAGAAACTGAAAAACAGTTCATCGACTTTCTACTGTTACGGTGTATTTCAGCAAAGTGTTCCTTGTGCCCCTGGTTCAGCATAAAGCTGCTTCCCTCATCTGTTTAGTTACCTTGTCAGAGAACTTATTCTGAAGTGGAAAGGTACTGCAATATGGTCCTGTCTGCTTTCTAGAGCAGTGGCATGACCAAAGTTTGTTAATTAGTGTCTTCATGGCTCTGTTTCCATATCTGTATTTTGTGATAAGAAGGAATTCACTATCTTTTGCGAATGGTTTCATGGAGGACAGCTAAAGTAGTATCCCTCCAAGAGCTAGAAGGGGAAAGGGAAGGCAAATGAAGGGGAAAGAGAAATGAACATTGGAACATGCCCATCTTTTATTGCGAAGAGAATCTGCAATAGGTGTCCCACAGAGTAGCCTGCTGATAGCACATTTTAGTTTAAGGACATACTGCATTGCCATTAGCTTGCCAACCCTGAGCAGAAATCAAGTTGAGGCAACTCAGGGCAGAAGGGAAAAATGCCAGTTCAAGCATCTGGACAAATAGAACACCAGGATTCTGGTTTCCTGTCTGAAGTCCAAAACCAAAGCTCCTAAAACACTTATTTGATGTAGTACTACATTCCCAACAGCACCTAAAGTTGAATATTTCCAGGCATGTAAACACATAGCTGGTAGAAGGCAGGTAGGAATCTACTGACAGAAACTTAAGCGCTGAAATGGCATCTGAATATTAAACTTAGCAGCTACATGAAGACTATACAACCATCAGAAACAGCAGAAAGGTAGAAGCAAACCTGCAGAGATCCACTTAATAACCAACTCCCCTTCAGAAATTTGCCTTCAAAGTTGATCTTAATCAGACCTCATCTTAATGTGTTGCATTGAGATAAACCTTTTTTTAACATCAGATCTACATCCCTGCCAGAAGCTTTGCCACAATACTTTCTAAATGATACAGTAGTGGATTTGCAAAGACTGAGAACAGACCAGTGCTTATGGACCTTTTCATCTGTTCCTTTTAGAGGCTTGTGATGAGCGCAAGATAATTTCAAGGCAATTAAGACAATTTAGAGAGGAATGCAAAAAACTCCCAGAGAAAGAAATGAGAAAAGGACATCAGTTTAATTCACAGAGAATTACTTTGAGAAAAAAGTTTTAGAATCTTATATTTGAAAGAGATTCATCCATGCTTAATTTTTAATCTGCAGAACTTTGATTAAATTTTATACATGTAAAATGAGGTCTAGAAGGGGAGCTAGCAATACGGATGTTATGGAGGAACTGTAGAGAACATTCTCTTAACTAATTTACATAAGTCATGTCAACTTGCTTCAGCTAAAGTAAGCACTGTAAATGTTTCCAGTACAACTATCAGAGTAATAACAATTAGATTTATTGCACACTCCAAGAACCTAGGACAAAATAGTACAGCAGATTTACATATTCTTTATTGCCTTTTAGTGATACCCATTCAAAAGGAAAAGGAACCTCTGAGTTGAAAGTGAATGTAAATTACAATGCAAATTTAAGGGGAAGGATAACAATTAGAAATGGTTAGAACTGATATACAATGTTATTTGCCCTCCTGAATCTTCCTGCTAGGCTTCATGAAGATGTGATTGACACAAATAATTGACAGTGACATTCTGTTTACCATCAATTTATGGTTTTTCTTATCTACGAAATGAAGTTAGCTGGAAAATGTAGTTCTAGAAATCACACAAAAATCACGAGTGTGTGCATACAAATAATAAATACTAATGTTTAAGGATATATATATTCTTAGTCTGCTTGTCCATGTGGTGAACGCACCTAAGTATTTCAGGGTGCTTAGGCAGTATCCTACAGAGATTCTGGTCTGGCCATATGTCATTGAACCTCCTTATCAAGTAGGCAATTTTCATTAAATATCTTCAATAAAAAAATTATTATAAAAGGAAGACTAATTTAAGAATTATCTGGTTACTCCCATCGATATCTCTATGATTCCATATATGCTGTTCAGAGATTGTTAATGTCGTACGCAGTATGACACAATGACTGTGATTTCCTCACAGATATTTCTTTTAATGGCAATTCTTTCAAGACTGATCAGAAATAGCTTAACAAATCACATCTCTACAGTTTTTACAGCACATTAACCAGATTTTGAAGTAGCTACCTGAAGTCCAGGATGCCAAATGATTGCTAGAGGGCTTCACTGAAGTAAAATGGTGTTAAAGGTAACCATCAGAGCTTACACTGTAAGCTCTGTACATTGCAAGCTTGTAAAAAGTGAGCAAAGAATGAGTACTGGTGCTGTTCATCAAATGCTTCTGCTATCAAGCAATAACGAGCACAGATCTACTAAGATATTGTTATCTGTCTAGAAACATATGAGATAATCAAATACTGGACATTAAAGATGATATCCTAAACAAGAAGAAAGAATCTTTTAGGAAATCAGTATCAAGAGAAATATAACATAGTCAAAGGATACTTCTCTTTTCCAAATCCTGTGAGTTTTATAAAAATGTTTATAAAAATGTTTATAAAAAATTATAAAAAATTCTGAGAAATGAGTATTTCTCTGGCCATACGACTATCATGACCTATGTCACTATCACTAAAATCAAGATTTGACCTTTTTCACAGGTATTTCAGATAAGCCTATTCACTTTTTAACCTAAACATCGGAGTACCAGAGCACCAGTATTAAGAGGCACAGTACTAAATCTCAGGTAGGTTTCCCATCAAAGTTCAGCTGCTTTATTAGTGGGTTCACTTGTTAATATTTTCTGTTAAGAGAACCATCCATCAGATAAAGTTGGCTTTCTGAAACATACAGAATTTAACTCGCCATACAGAATGAGAGAACATATGAACTATATTCCTTCTCAGTGTGTAGTTAAACTGGCCCTTAATATGATGATTTAATATCTTCAGTATCAATAATGGAAATCTACTTCATGGAATAAAATTGGAAATGAAAGGCTAACTGTTCACAATGAAATGTTACTGCTACTTTCTGTGCTTCAACTGTCCAATAACTCACACAGATTCTTCAAGAAAAGAGTCAGATTACATTAAGTATTAGCCCCCCCTTATTCTGTTGTACAACCTTTCAAGTACTTGCATTTGATCACATAGGTCGTGATGGCTACTGAAAAACTAGAGAGAAACAAATTTTGTCATCTTGTGCTCTAAAAGATTTTATGAGTCAGAGAGAGACCTCATGCTTCAACAAAATAAACATTTCATTGAATAAACATCAAACATAAGAATGCAATTCAGGAAGTCTGCTCCACATAAAGTACATAATATACACAAGTTCATGTATAAACTTCTTCTGTGTTCTCTGTTTTAAATTAAAAGTTCTAAAATATAAAGTACCAGGTTATGGAAAAAAACAAATTCAGAATGTTGACTGCAACTTAGCTCCAGCTGCTAAAACTTGATGAAAATATTGTAATTATTTCATAAGGGCCATGTGACTACAAAGTGAAGCCATTAGAAGGGGGTTTCTTAAGACAGCTCCCATCTTTTCTGATATTTCTTTTAGGTTCAACTTCTAAATGTATATACTGTATAATTTACTCACCATTACTAGTAACTTACGCTTCAATAATTTTGTTTCTTCTCTGCATTACATATCAGTGCACCTATCCCAATTTATCTGACCTTTCCTGTAATGGCATAAATATGCATTTAGCAAATTACTCCTTTTGTAGTCCCCCCATCACTGCCTTTCCCTCCTCCTCCCCCCTGATAATCTGGATAATTGCCAGCACAAAATAATAAATCTGACAGATTGTTGGAGTGCCCCTCCCAGTCTTGACAGGATTAATCTGAAAACCTACTGTTATTTACAGGAACACAGCAGGGACATGATCCAGTTTGCAAGAAATCAAGGGTAGTCTTTTTACTCTAATTCATAAACTGTAATAGAAGATGAAAGAAGTCAGCTTCTAAAAGATTTCCCAAGTGATAGGAAATTCAGAAGCAAATGAAAATAATATTGTAACTGTTTTCTAACAACATGGTTTTTGTGCTTGGTAGATTTTGGTCACTGGGCTCTTGCTTTTTGTCTGAGCTTTTTAAAATTTGAAGTATGAAGTTTCTGGACTGCTAGGTATTTTTTCTAATTAGAGAAAAAAATATATACACTTTGTTGAAAAATGCATGTCCAGGTTCAGTACAATGTTGAATAGTGAGTACAACTCTAGTCTTATCTTCCACTAACATAATTGAAGTGTAATTGAAAATTAAGATGTACTGGTATTTAAAACAATTATAACTAAATTTAGTGGTTGTGTAATCAACTTCTGAAAAAATGTTCACCTCAATTGTTACTTGAAGAATTTGGTTTAGCAGTACACGGAACTCAAAACTTGCTGCTCTCATCACAATTAATACCTACATAGAGTACATTGCTGAGTTATCCATCTGAAAAGGGCATGTAAATATGTTCATTTTTTCCCCTACTGTATTTCAACTGTAATTATATGATCCAATAGCTCTTACAGCTTGTCTGGTTTAAAGTAAAGCCTGGCACAAATACTGAAATAAAGGCTCATCACTTATTTTCTAAGGTAGGAACTGCACTTTCATTGTTAATGTAGTTAACTACACAAATGTCAGAATTCAATGTCATCTTGATATTTTAGTCAGAATAATGATGAGTATTTTAAAAAACTGAATAGTTGGTAGCTTTTTAACACACCCATGTTCAATATGAGTAGCAGAAAAATGTGCAAGGCAACGCTTCAAATAATAGAAATAAGAACAAATATTGATGTAGATACAAAACTGCAGATTTATGTCTGATCACGGAGAAAAGGTTGAAGCATACTGCTAGTTAATGGTGGTTAGCATGCAATTTGGTAGTGGCATTAGATGAAAACTTATGCCAAATATTAGTTAATCTGTACCTGAACTATCATGATAAAACGTGTCTAACTTTAGAGTGAGATATTGTGGATCTTCACTCATTTATTTTATTAGGCCGCCTTATTTCATGGCAGTAACTCTGGATTGTCATTACCCCAAAATGTACCTGGACAAAGTGGTAGAGTGCAGCTTGCTAAACATCTGAGATCTGGTTCTACATATTCACTAATAGTACTGGAGGAAGTCTTAGGACCCAAAAGTCATCAGAAAGGTAGAGAAGCCTAGGAGTAGCAAATTTTTTTAAAGTATCAGTATTCAGCATGTGGAACCTGTTGCTTAGGAGAAGAATTGTAATTGTGCATCTTTGATAACCACACTCAGATTGGCCTTCCAGGAAAAATCAGGAAAACTAGATCACAGTTTGAGCAGTAAGAGGAATCTGGTAAAAGAAGTGCTGAAAACTTCCCTTCCCTTTTCACAGAACAATAAATATAATTTGAAAACAAATTGACCCTTCTACAACTCCTTCTTCATCAAAGCTTCCTTTCTTTTCCATTCTTCGTTATTTACTGATTGGCTTACTGTTACAGACTGAAAACAGAAGTCTTTGTTCCAAAGAGAGGCGATGTGATGAAATGCTCAACAAAAATGCCAGGGTGATATAGTCTGTAAAAGATCTTTGAAGCACTTTTCAGAGAAGTTTTATGTCACAGATATATTACTTTCATAAAATTCTTGCATGTATTTATACCTGAAAACCAATACAGAAATGAAATTTTAAGACAGACATAAAATTACTGCCTTAATAACAGAAAATTGGTATCTAATATCCAGAATATCCATGGTAACATTTTCTCACTAAGAATCTCCCTATGTCTAGACAAATAGTGCATCATAGACACAGATTATTTCCAGAACATTCATGGATTGAAACTACTGTTCACTGGTTAAGTGATTTACCAATATTTTCACTGAGATTGAAAGATTAATCCTTCTGAAAATACTACTTCTCTTACTTTAGCAAACAAGTAATTTATACTCATTAACTGCATCTCACTACAACAATATATTCAGTAGGTCTTTGTAATAGAATCTGTGTTGGTCATGAACTAACTGCTATGCTGAGTTTCATTTTGTGAATGCAGCTCAGCGATCAACAAATATTTTCACCCCAGCTAATCCATTTAGAAATGCTCTGCTCACAGCACTCTTTACTGAACAGTAAACGTGGTTAGGATGCACTTTCAGTTGTAAGCCATGGCTACAAGTTCATAATAGAGCTAAAAAGATATCAGGTAAAAGGAGCTCACTGACCAAGGATAAACAGGAGAAACTGACATTGAAAAGAGAAAATCAGAGCTGGTCAGATGGTCTATCTTGGTAAATTATAGGCATTACAAAAATATTACTTTGGAACACAATTATTTTGTGCTGATGAGCTTAATCTTATATTCCATGGCCCTAGGTGTCTCTCATGAAATCATGGAAGATATAAAATAAAAATCCTCCACCTATTAATACTCATACAACCAGTGTCTGACACATCAATGGAAATGTAAAAGAGAAGCCAACTTCACACTTGCTGTCTGGAACTAACATAACATGGTTGGTCAGCCAAATACTTTGTATTTCTGTTTTCTATGGATAACAAAAAACCCCTCTTCTAGTATTAATATTACTCATGCTAAAACCTCATGACTATTCGCCCAAATTTTCAAACAAATAGTTCTGTCTACATTTATAACTCCTGAATACAATTCCACAAAGAATGTGGCAAGAATTTTCTTCATACCGTTAGAGAGAAACACCTTCATAAAGCTGTTACTAAAATCCTTTATATCCTAGGTAGGAAAGCAGCTTCCAAAACTATTCAAAAGGAACAGAAAAAAAAATAAGAAAACAGATTGCTCAGAAAGAAAATATAGCTGAGCAAAATGATGGTGATTCACATTTTGTAATATCAGGGAACAGCAAAATACTCAAGTTTCATTTCACCTTCCTGGGACAGAAGATATTTTTCTCTTTCCTGACAGAATAAATCAATGTAAAACTAAGAAATGGCCCCTTCTAATCAACCTACAAGAGCCAGACTGAAGATCAATTGTGAAGATGCAGTGGTCAAGTGAGGTTATCAGGGAAAAGCTTTTTCTCTAATATGTGTCATGCTGTTTTAGTCTACACGAGTGCCTCCCTGGATGATAGTAAGAACTCTAGCATTATTATGCCTTCATTTCAAAAAGTTTTATTTCCTTGGAAAAAGTTGTCCTAGGTAACTTAATGCAAAGATTTCATGTCATAAGGCGAAATAGTAATGGGAATACTTGCAATCATATTCTCAACATCCTTTAATTAGCATCAATGTTGAATTGTCATTTGATAAATATTTCAGCTTCTCTGTCAAAATGATGACAACTACAGCTGGATTTGTTAGGAAGAAAGACATAGTTCTTAAACAGGCACTGCAGTTATCTTTCCATATGCGGAACTGGCACAAACAGACAGATGTCACCACCCTAAAGCATACTTTGGGTGGCCAGCTTTCTGCAGCAAGGTCTCCAGAGCCAAGCAGAAGAGAGTAACTGTTACATCACATCAGATGAGCAGGCAGCATCACTGTGACCTGGAAATGAGAAATTAGCCTGAGCCCTGTAATGATTAATGTCAGGACAGGAACTCCTGAACTAATTTTCACTACACCCCTATGTTGTTGTGGTTTTTTTTTTTTACTGTACACCCAAATGGAGAGTGGGAAAAGAAGCAATCCAAAGAAAACATAGGAAATGAGTGGTGATTCTCTTTTTCTCTTTCTTGCTTTCTTTCTGGTTTGTTTGTGTTTACTGGTGTAGAGAGAGGAAGAGAAGAGATAATGAAGGATTTTTATTTCCTTGCCCTGATACAGAATGAGACAACTTCTAGATCCAAATTTCCCAGACAGCAATTTCTGTGTGTGGAAGTTCTTAACTGCAGAAATGTTAGCTAGAAGGTAAGGAGATTGGGGCATACCTTGTTCTGCTTATTGAAGGCTGACAGTGCCTTGGAAATATTATCTGTAATCATCAACTTTATAGCATGTTATCAGCTTCAGAGCACCATGAAGTATATGTATTTACCCCCTCAGCATCTGCACTGCTGAGTTCACTTTAGTGCAACAGAAAATCCAGTTTTCAGGACGTTTGAAGAAATATTCAAAAATGCCCAAAGTTATAAAAATCAAAAAATTGGTGCAGAAAATATCCATTCTGGCATGTTAGTCACTTCTGATCACTACCCACAGGCAAACACTAACGAACAAAACTGTCAGAGCTACCGCTTTCCGCTCACATTCCCAAAAGGACAGTCCTCTTTATGATACACAGCAGACACCTACATTTGCAAGTGCTGAAATCGGACAATTCAACTGTGTTGCTGAGATTGAACCGCACTGTACTTTTACATTCTTAGGAGATAATGAGTCCTACCTTTTCCACACAGCAATGATAGCAAGGAAGAAACACACAGCATTGCTACAACTTATTACTATTTGTTCATCCTTAGATTAACTAAAGCAACACAGGCTCTGTGTTGTACACTCTTTCTCATCCCACCCACTGTAGTCTAGCGAAATTTATAGTCTCCACCAGAGTCTCTGTAAAGACATCACGGATCAGTGATAGTCTTTGTCTTGATATCAAAAGCAAATATAAACTCTGTGAGGAAAAGAATGCTAATATTTAATTTGATAGCGATTGCAAACTCTTGTCATTGCTGTAAAAGAAACTGTAGCTGCTAACAGCACCAAGAACCAAGCGGCTGACTCTAGGTTCACAAAGAGAAAAATTACAAGTGACTCAAAAATACAGTATATAAAACTGGTCTGAGTATATACATTGCGTTACAAAGGAATCTGCAGCTATTTTCTGAGAAGGATTTTATGTTTTTTCCCAGCCATTTGTGTTCTTGCACCACTCTTTTTCTTTCTTCTGTGGCAACTCAGAATTTGCTGCAACCACTAAATTCTTACCAGAGAAGAATAGCAATTATAGCCATAATAGTTCATACCAGTTAAAGATTACCTTCTCCTACCTCTTAAATTTTAAGGAAAATCTTTTAGACAGATAAACATGCTCAAATGCATCTTATACCTTTCCCTTCCCTTCACACTAACCTACAGAAATGAGTCCTCTCATATGTGGTACAGCTCCTCTCTGAGGGCTCACAGGCCAGAGACAGCTGCCAGATTATGAAGATGGCAGATCAGCATCAAGCCCTCTCGAACAGATTACAACACTTCATTCCTTGCCCTGGAGCCCAGTTTCATCTATGCTATGCTACTACATCCAAATAGGATCATCATGCTGGCTTATCATGAAAGAGTTCCCACATGCAACAAAAACTGTAAACAACCCAAATTTGCCTCTACCACCTAAAATATAAAATCAGATTTGCATTTCAAAGCTCAGGGTTCAAATCAGTCAGGGACAAGGAAAGTATTTCTCCCCATTCCCAAACTGATCAGTCAGGGACAAGGAAAGTATTTCTCCCCATTCCCAAACTGTTTCAGAACATTGTTCTAGAACAATATTATTTTTAAAATAAATTAATCTTGAAGCTAGAAAAAAAGCCTTGCAAGTCTTTTTTCATATATTTAAAACTCCAGGTAAATGGCTGCTTTCTAAAAGAAGTTTTCTAAAAGGTGGAGGGGGCAGGAGCAGAAACCATGACACATACTCTGTGAACTTCCAAGTTTGAAATTATAATGTCTCAAAACAGGCATATAGGAGAGAGTTCAGCTGAATTATATATATACCCTTTACGAATGTTAAAAAAGAATCCCAGAATGTCTTAGGACCTAAATCACCATGGTAAAAAATAGATAAATGATAAACTGAAACACTGCTGATTGTGAAACAGATTGACCATGCTGAGATATGATGCAATGTTCTCTTATCACAGAAAAGGCTTTCAGGAGACCAGCAGTGGATGAATTCTATATAAGTACTGACTTTGGTTTGGATTATTTAATGAGGAAAATGTTATAGTAAGTCTGCTAGCACCTCTTTATGAGGAAAGGACTTTGAAAGAGATACCTAAAGACAGACTAATAGTTTTTTGTTTAAAATATTTAGTAATCAAAGCACAGTGTATACAAGTATGTCACACAGAGAAATGTCCTGAGGACCCTTCAGTTGCTGCTTAGTAACGTTTTTGAAAAAAGACTGAATTCTGCTTAGCTTACATACGTATAATTCCAGAAACCTCACTGAACACCTCTAGAACGTATAATTTCACAATACTACTATTCAATGCCTTTTTCTTAACCATATTTATATTTCTGAACATAAACAGCTGATTGCAGCTCATTTTATAAAAATAGAACATGGGACATTGATGTTTATATTGCTTGTCCGTGCATAAAAATAGTCCAAAGCCTAGTTGTTTGGAATAGAAGAATCTTACTCTTAGTTTGATTTACCTTGAAAGTATTCATGTAAGTGTCTCTGACTAATTCCAGGTGGGGATGGGGTCTTGGAGTTTTATGCGAAAGCAATTTTACTCATGAAAGACTGCACAATTAATTAAGTCTTGAAATATTTCCATCAGCTGGATGTTGCATGTTTTCTTATCTCTGTGGTAAGGATGAGTAATTTCAAGCACAGACGAACAACTCACTGAATTTCATGCAGCAAATTGCAAGTAGTGGCAGAATCACATCTGAGGGACTTTTAGCTTCTAGCACTTGTTTGACCTCATTGTCCGTTTCAAGTACATTTACCTGTAAAATAGCAGTTTGAGGCAGAGAAAGTTGAAAGGGCTTATAATACATTTCCAAGGGTCTTAAGTGTCCTATATAGCAAAGCCCTCTTTCACTCATTAAAGTGCATGTATCCGCCTGGATTCCTTTCAGTAACATGTTTCTCCTATGCATCTCACAAATGGAAGTTGTACCTAAACCATAACACCTCTTCTAAAGTGTGTGTGAATGGAGAGCTTTGTAAAACATCAGATGTCTGAAGCGTTCTAACAGGCTCTAAAAGCAGCAAACACATACTTCACAAAAACAGTTTTTCAATGAAAGATGACTGAAAAGGAAATATGAGGACTAGGAGATTTTGATTACCTTCAACGAAAATAAATATCCCTTAATTCTAATCCTTAGAGTTTAGTTAGAAAATAAAGTACAAATAATAAAAGAATAGTGGTATGGCACAAACCAATGCTTATGCTAAATATTTCACACTCATATTGAAATTTTTACTTACTATATAACTCCCCCATGATTCCCAGTATAAAAATTATCGTCATTCCTCTCCAGCAGTTGTCTACCAGTCTACTGGGGAAGATTCCATCCCTACACTTGAATACTTTTGGATTTCCTTGGCCAAAATCAGGTGGGCTGGTCTTTACAATTTAAATAAGTATTTTATACCAGCTCAGATTGCTTTCTCTAAAATATTTGAGGAAATGCTTATAAACACTCCTTTACATATCAATATGAGACAGTCAGACAAGCAGAAAGGACCAAGATTCCATTTAGTATGTAAAATAAATGGATTTGCACAGTGAAAGTAGGTGCTAGCCTACCAGCCTCTGTTGTCAGGAGACTATCCTTAGTTCCATAACTGAGAATTTTCATTGTTTCATTGGGTTATTTATTTGATTTATAAAATTTTGATAAGAGTGCCAAAAAATCCAGAACACTGCTAGAAAATGGAATAATGGAATTCAAAGACAGTAAAAATAGTAAAAACCAGAAAAAAATAGTATCTTGCATTATTTCATCTCTTTCTTAGCTTCAGTAGGTCTTTAAATATATGTAAATCTAGATACCTTAGAAAATAAAACACAAAGCAGAACATAACTTCCCTCAAAACCAGAAGATTTTAGAAAATTGTTAAAACAATGTATTTGATGACACAGTAGCATGGAATACTTTAACATCCATTAATGACATTAACTTCATTTAAAAAAAAATCATTAATTGTTAGTGTGCTGGCATTGCACAGGAATAGAAGGCAGAAAGATTATGTGGAAGAATTTGTCAGCGGACCTTAGAAACAAGCTATTTTCTCTGTAAGTAGGTATATTCTTCTGCTGAAGTTACCAGGACAGAAATACCTGGTGCAAAACTAATTTGTATAGGAAACTTGCACTATTTTCATCCAGTTGTGAATGGTGAAGTATACTCATGTACTAGTTTAGCTCATGTGGTGATGTGTATACTCTGAACGTGTACCACCATAATATGTTCATTTTCTTAATCATAAGAGCTAATAAAACTCTGTTCTGATTTTTTTTTCCAATGTACCAACTGTATTGAAATGTACTTGGGGTAGAGCCTAAGGTGGTTAACCCTCACTCTGAGGGTTAACCCTAACACAGAGTTTGTTTCAATCCAAATACTGTCTTACTCTCCCAGTAAATTCAGCCAATGTCATCCTTAATAATCATCACAGTGATTTCACAGTCATGTTGGACAGGGAAGAATGTTACTGACAGTTGTCCAGAAGCATTTTCAAGGGCAGTATTTCTTAACTTTAGTCCAAAGTCTACTTGACTTTCCTGAAAATATCCAAAGGCCACACCCTACCATTAATGCCAACCAAAAACATTGTCATTATGATTTCCACTAATTTAACCAAATAACTTTTAAGCTAAATTTTAAATAATTGTTTGCTATTGTCCCTTTTGATAGTGTGGGGGAAAGCGTGCATGTTGCAATGACTTTTTCACCCACCTTGTCATACCGGATAATTCATCAGCAGTTCACTGATGGAGGGCATCTTTCTGTCTCTCACTTAGCAACTCTATCTGGACTGCATAGGCTGCTGGTATGCCAGCAGTAGCCATGTCACATTAACAGGAGCTGCAGCTCATCAGGACTGGATCTGAAGAGCAACAGAGATGGTGCTAATGACCATTTCAGCTACACACCTCTGGGGCTGTGGCTGGTGTTGCAGATTGAACACTTGGTAGCTTTTAGTGTGCTGGGTTTGCCCTACAAGGACTTCAAGCATATTTTCCTCTGGAAGACATCAAATTTATGCAGTCAATCACCTTTCCCTGGTGTAACAGCAAACCATGAGCTGTGTGGCTGATCAAGAGACTAGGTTTAAAACCACAGCCCTAATCTAAGCACAACTGCCACAGCAGATAAAATTGTTTCTCATCATCACTGCAAAGACAATTAATCTAGTAAAAGAGTAATCCAAGTCAGACCTAAAACTGTGCTGTACAAAGTACTGTCTTACCAGATGACCAACACGGGGAGAATGGGAAGCCATAGAAAACACTAACTAAAGCATCAATATCAATAACTCTAAATAAAAACTTTGTCTCCTCTTGTTGCAGGAAGGAGGAAGGTTCTCTTACTATGTTCAGCACAAGGTGTTTTCTCCTTTATTTCTTTTAGGGAATAGGTGTAGATCTCTGCAAAGCAATGGCTTCTGATTTAAATACATACCACTCAGTAAGCAACGAACTACTGGACAAGATACTTCTTGTTAACAACCCGGATATCAGATTTCCGATAAGAAAAGTTGTCAGGATAAGAACCTCCACCATCTAAGTGTATTAACTGACTAAGTGAAAAAGAACAGTGTGTCTATAAACAACTTTATATATCTGGAGCAAATTAATATGTCTGAGAAAACAGCTTTGGTTAAAAGGATTTTCAACATTATTCTTTACTTTTAGTGTACCACATGTAAGTAAACTATAGAGATTCATTCCCCCACTTAAGAACTGATGGTATTTTGTTCTTGGGGACTATCTTTTCATTTTTGACAGAGCTCTTCTAACTATTTTGGCATCATTAAAAGAGCTTTGTAACGGGAAAAATATTTTGTCCTTTTCAAAATACAGTGAGGATATATACATGAGTGATCACTATGGTTTTTTAAGTAGAAATCCTTTTTATTATACCATAAGGCAGTGATACAAGGCAAGGACATTGAGGAAGAACTCACTCAAATCCATACTTCAGTTAGCATCAATATTAAATAGGGCTTAATGTGCAGCTGTTTCTTTCAGCTTTAATTTAATTTTATTTTGGTTAGAACAGACACTCTACAGTTGTAACCCCAAAATGCCATCTTTAATTATTCTCTGTTCATATTTTTTCCATTGTGGATGCCCAATTTCAACTCAGCACCTTTGCAGTTTCAGAGAAGCCACAGGACACACCACCCCCCTCTCCTTTTTCTCTCTCTGTTTTGTCCAGTTCCAGAATTCAGGGCAGCTTTGGAATGAGCTGACATGCAAAAGAGTAATTATCCTTCAGCCTGAATGAGGAATTAAGACATCAGTGGAAGACTGGAAATCTAGCATTAGCTTAACCATCAATTTGTGCCCATGCACAAGACCCAGTTGTAGCACATGAAGATTATGCTATCCATTATGATATCCATTAGTGTTTTAGTTGTGCTGATTGACAGCCAAGTCTTTTGTGATTCAGTTGATGTTTGGTATTCACAGATAGAAAATGATTACTTTGACATTCTTAATAATTGATTTAATGTTATTTAAAATGTTGGTTTGTAAAAAAATAAAAGAAAGGCAGAAAAAAAAAAAGGCAGAAAAGGCAAAGTCTCCTGAGTGTAGTAAAATCTTTTGTATGTCATTTGAAGTGACATATGTATGGGGTTGGGTGGTGGAGGGTTTTTTAACATTTTCTAATTACTCTATTCTTTCCTGAGTGACTGCATGTTTAAATTTCCTTCAAAGAATCAAACCCTTTCTTTTACTGCTCTTAAGTTTTTCTGACTCGTGGTAACGGTTGACAATTGCCTTGCTTGAGATATCAGCCCCAAGACACCTTATAACAAGATACTAAGTGATGCCGCAGATAGCAGGAGCAGCACTTACTGCTCTAAAAACTGAAGTTGGTTAATGATTGATAGGAATAATACTTAAATATTCTAAAAGAAGAAAGGTGAAAATAGCTCTGCTAAAAAAGTGTGCTGCATTTCAACAGCCTCCAACCTTACACAAAAACACATACGCAATTATTATATTGTCTGGGCAGTTTCTGGGATGGTGTATTCAGAGTACTTGTAATAAGCCCCAATCAGACGTGAATCAGTCTTATTCAAGAGTTTCTTTTCTTCAACAAAAGAAAACCCAGCAAGATCTTTGCATGCTAAATCCAGACTGCTGTAGATTTCTAAGTACCAAAAAGTATAAAACAAAGGGAGTTGTCAAATGATAAGAGAAGCAAACCTTAGTCCTATCCTCAAAAGTGTATCTATTTGATGCCAGTGGGACAAGGGTTTTATCAGAGATATTCTACCACTGAGCAGGTGGACAAAATGTCATAGCAGTGTGACAACATAGACCTTCTCCATAGTTACAGGTATCAACTAAAAACACTTGAAAAAACATAAACTGCTCAGCCAAGAAACATTTAATTATACATCCTTTAGCCACCAATTCTAATTTATTTGCTAATGAGTATAGGTTGATAATGGGCTTTTTTGTGGAAAAAACAAGTCAAGGGAAATTAATGTAGCACATGCCTTGCATTGGCACTAAAGAGAAGAAGATGGAATTTCAATGCTTTAGTTTGACAGTCACAAATACCCTTGAGTTTTCTGGTTTATGTATCATCCAATATGTCTTTACAGTACTCTTCTGGAAACTTTAAATACTTATGCATCTTCTTGCACTTAAGAGTTATATACTTATAAAAATATTTTTGGGGTTTTTTCATTGTTTTCTTTTTTTCTTCTTCTTGTTTTTAATACTTCTGTGGCTTATTATCCTATTGCTGACTTCCTCATATATAAAACTGCAGATTTTGCAGTTTGCTTGCTCCATCTCATGTGTTAGCATTATCTAAAAATGATTTGGTATTACAAGAGTTTTCTTTGGATTGTTTCCTTTGTTTTAATTTTTGAAATAAGACATGCTGATACAGCATTATGCTGTTTCACTATGAATGCATATATTGGCCTTTTAGTTGCAATTTTATGAACTTCTTAAGGAAAAAAGAAAAAAGAAGTTTCGCATTATCTATTTAGCTGCCACACTGATACAGGGAAGCAGTAACACATAGCTACAGCACTTTACGTATAATAAATTAAAAAAATAAAATACAGCATCACTGTTGTTATATAATTGCTAACAAGCTTTTCTCCAAGAGGTTGAGGTTTATATTATAACGAAACAGGCCATAATGAAAATGAAAGTGCTTACCCTGCAGCAGTCGAAGAAAGAAGCAATGTCCTGAAGACACCTTATGCATATTCAGGTATTTCCTTAACAATAATAGCTAGAAGAAACACAATTATATAAAAGGTCCAGTATATTTTTCAGAAAGTCAGCATTCAGCAGATCTCATTCCAAGTATATCCTGTATCTGCAGTTGAAGACATGTGGTTTCTTACCAGGACAATTCTTAATCAGGTATACAGCATATCATAAACACAGTAACAGTTCAGGGCCATTTCCTGAGAAGACTGAAAAGAACACACGCATTAATAAATGTAGGGCTTTGGTACTCTAGTGTAATTAATAGTGACTGTTAAGCCTAGGTCAAGACTTCTAAAAACCTTGTGGCTGTTACATTAGGCAGCAGAGACTGCGTTTTGTTAGACAGGAAGCTGAAAAACAGAAGAGGCATGATTCATCACCTACACACAGAAAACTTCCCTCCCTATTAATTGTCACTTGAACGAGCAACATTTCAATCCTTACTATACAGCAACTTCTTCAAACTCTTAATCTGCAGAAAATTAATGCCTGAGAACACTGTGACTTTTTATGTAGGCATATAAAACACAAGATGCTGTAGTGATGAAGAACATATAAATGACTGTGTATGTAAATTTGCTATGTGTCCTGCATGTCCTAATAGCAAGCAATACTCATATTTTTCCACACACAGCAAGCTGTTTTGTTCATCGCTATGTGGCTGATGAACAACTCCCAGCTAGATTTTTATCAGGTTATACCTAACTGATGAAACCCAGACAGTTTCAGTGTAAATTAACTGAAAGATTTGTAATTAAATGTACCACCCAAGATGACTGTTATCAGCTAAGAAGTGGTTAACAATTGGTTAACCCAAGGCCTTGGAAAAGACCTTGAAGGGCACAGTGAGAAGGAAAAAAACCCTAACCTAACTTCTAGTTCATGGGCTGACTGGGATTTAGGGGGATGTCCTCTTCTAAGAGGATCTTTACTATTTCCATGACTTCCTCTTTCACAGTGTCTTGTTTTCCGTGGTCACCCCAAGGTTAAAACTGAAGTGTTATAAACAGCATGTAGCAAGAGCTAAAACCTACGGCAGAGCAGAAATGTCAAGGCAGTTGTTTCATCTAACTGAGAACATTAAAGGTTCCTGCTTGAAGGGAAAGGCCTTATTTCAGTGGGAGGGTCACAACTAGTGAGCACACCAGACAGCATAGTGATGGCATATGGAGCATTTTAGTTCTGGGTCATTTGGTTCAAATCTGACCTCGCTTTCAGTAGCCAGTAGTAATTACCATCTGTTGACTATTAGTGGCTATATGAATTAGTCCTCTGTCTAAATGCTAGTAAAATTATTCCCTTTCATGGATTCACAGTATTCCAGATTTGTTTGGCACGCCTCCACCTTTTTGTCCCCCTGCAGGATGGACACATCTCAAGAAATCACCTCTTTTCCACAGAATTGGACCCTACAGGAAGAATTCAGGGTTATTAGGAGGATGTGTGCACTGGTGCTTGTTGTGTGGTACCTGTTGTGCAGACAAAGGGAAATGCTCATGCTCCAGGGCTGCCAGTCTGGCCACCTTTTATACAGTCAGAAATGTTAAAGCTAAAGAGGAGAATGAAAACCATCTCATCAAACCTGTACTTCATGTGCCATACAGCACAATAATCGAATGAGATCTACACTCCTCAATACTGTTTTGAGCTATAGCACTCCTATGCTGTACTCTTTTACTCCGCTGATCCAAGATATTATTGATAGAACAGTACTTTTCTAGATAAGTTGATAAACAAAATAATGTTACCATTGACAACCTGCACCTTCTTTTGAGTCTGAATTTCTTCAGCTGAAGCTTTCAACTAGGTCGTTTGGTATCAAGAACAAAATATCATCAGAGATCTCTTTATATGGTAGATAGTACCTGCCATGATCAACTCCACTGAGTTTTTAGCTTCTAAAGACAAGTATCTTTCAAAGTTCAAAGCCTTGCTGTGTGCTTTGGAAAGAATTTTAACAATACTGAGAAAATTTTCAACTTTTATTCTGAAGACAGATGGGATTTATATTGCTATAATCAGAGAAAAAGTCATCTCCTTACTTTATGCCTCCTGCCTTTCTTTCTAGGGCTGTTATGTCAGTATCTTAGTATCAGTGCATCAGAAATTTATTTCACATCTTTAAAGCCTTTATGATATTGTAACTCATGTTGCAAGGCATGCAACAGTCTTAATTCATAGATACTTTAGTTTTCATTTAGCCTCCTTAACATTCATCAAATGAGGTCCCCACGTGCAGAAATCCAAATGTATAGACTTTCTCCATTACTTTTCACCGTATTTTTGTCACATGAATCCTATTGGGATTACGGCTTTTCCAAAGAAAAAGTGGCTTTTCAGTGGCAATAGACATCTGGATGATTAGTGCTAGTCCCTTCTTTTGCTCACTGTCCCCCTAGAAAAAAATACATCTACTTATTTTAAAATACTAACTTCAAAATGACAGGGGAAAAAAAAAGCCTACAAATATATTTTTTGTGAAAGAAAGTTTTCTCCTTCCCTTTAATTCTTCATCTCTACAACTGGCAAGTAAACCACAGCAAATATTCTTACCTTTGTGCTTTAATTCTTTTCATTCAACATAGTTATGAGCTATCTACAGGTTATCGCACAGAATCTCTTTTAAAACTCGTGCTACTCAACTCTAGACACACCTAACAGCCCAAAAGTCTTTCTATGTGGCCCAAAAGCAGACTTTGCTGCTATGGTGGCTCTCAAGACATTTTATGGCTTGTGGAGGCTCTGTAGGTAAAAGGTCTCCTCTAGCACCAGGGGAGTGAAGGATAAGTGCCCTGGAAACTGACGTGACTAAAACCATCAGCCCTCTAGAGCAAAGATTCACAACTACCAATTCCAAGTCCTGCCAGCTCCCCCAGCCCATCCTAAAGATGCATGCAGAAACAAGAAGTGCTTCTGTGTCTATTCCAGGACCACCATATCATTAAAGGCAGAGCAATTCATGCTGGCCTGTCCTCTCTCTCCTTCAGGTCTTTTTATCCCTTACAGACCCTTCCCTCAGCAAGTCTCTGTGCATCTCCGACCTAGTGCATCACCCAGAAGACAGGTCCATCCACCACACATTTTCTCCCCTTCCTCCTTCCAGTTCCTCATCATGAAAGAGCACAACTGTAGTTTGACATAAAAGATTCTTTCTTCTTTCCTAGATTAAGCACTATTTTTCCACAGTCTTCTAGTTCCACAGACAATTGAGAGTCTTAATATCATCACAAGAATTTTCCTCCTCTTTGTGTCCCTGCTGAAGCTGTTGATGATCTCTTAATCAAGGTAATTTGTGTCATGGCTTCCAGTCATCAACATGGTTTTTACCACGCTATTCAGACTACTATCAGCCCTGTGTGATCTATGTTTTTATTGCTTCAACAAAACACCATGCACACTTTCCGTCCTTTTTCCCTCTGCTGAATGTCTTGTCTGCTGTTCTTAATGTCAGGAATGTTGAAGTCATAAACATTTTTTTAAAAAAGGGAAAAACATCCCATGCCCTATGAATGTTGATGCTGAGTGTTCCTGAAAAATGTTGATGTGCTCTTCTAAGTGATACCTTTTAACCATCAAATATCTTCACACATATTAAATTACCTCTGTGCTTCCTTTCATGTTAGTTTGGAGACAAGGTTGCTTTGAAGTGTTTTAAAAGACATGCTTTTATGAGTTGCAGTATTAAAAATGCAGTACTTTACCCTTAAAGGATGAAGAGCTTTCTGAAAATTGTCTAGGGGCTTTGGGGGTGTTTGTGTTTATGGCAATTGTTCCTGTCAATGCGTAATGACAGCTAAGTATTTTCTCCAGTGACTTTCACAACCAGAATCAATCAGGTAGCAGCATGAATACACAGCAGTACATACTCAGACATAAATTGATTTACAGGGTCATTACTTTTCTCACTAACTTAAGGGAGCAGCTCCTGTTAGTGACACCAGGAGATGCTTGACATTCAACTGCTCATAAAATAATAAGACAAAGAAACAAGACTGAATCTTTCAAAGTGATCCTAGCAGCAAGTGGAAAATTACATTTAAAGCTAAGCTAATATAACAATTCAAGATTCTGGGGTGACCCTGATAAAATAGCACAAATAATCTATCTGGAGCATGAATTGTAGAATTAAACTTTCAGTGGTCTGAATAAAAAAGCAATTCCTTAGGGCAAATATTCTAACGATGCATTGCTTATATAAAATAGCAAATTCCATTAAAATTTGCATATATATATTTATAGACAGATAGATATAGATCTATAGATATATAATATAATACCACGACATTGTTTAATTTGTGTTTTAGTTGTTGATAATATTCAGGACAGACTTCCTTCTGATAGACATACATAGAACTATCAGTGCTGTGTCAACTCTGCATTCTAAGACTTTTTTAAAGCCAAAATGTTTAAGTGATATTTTACTGTTCAACAATGTTCATACCACTTAACACCTGTCATCACCACCCTCAGACTTCTAAGTTTTGCATGTTCTACCACCAAACCCATGTTCTGTACTTCAACTTGAAAGGGGAGTCTGTCTCCTGAACATCAAAGGCTGACACTTCAGTTCTTTTATGTTACTGCCTGTGCTCCACCTGACACAGCTGAATAGAGACATTGCATTGAGAGCTCACCTGAATCAGCTTTAACACTGCAGCTCTGCAATCGTGATGTTCTTTTCTTTTGCTAGCCCAAACCCAGTACCTTTTTCTCCCATTCTGACACTGCTTTTAGCGTTCCTCCCTTAACTCCGTTCAGAACTTGCCACTGCTCTCAGATAGATGCAATGGAAACTGTAGGGCCACATCAGTGTGTTACATTCCCTCTTGCTGTTTAACTTGATGCTCAGTGATGTCCCATGATAAACAGGTAACAAGCATAATGTAGTCTGAATGCTCAGCTGCCATTCCTGGCTATGCAGTAGTATTTTAAATTTTTTTTTTTTTTTAAAAATTAGTGCATTCCTTCTTCAGGAATGACTTGTTTCAGGACTAGAATGACTTTTCTGAACAAGCTTTTTTTATGGCACAAGCTGTATTTATGGTACAAACAGTAAAGCATTAGATAAGGGATCCTTCGTCTGGCATCTTTCTCACCACTGACACAGCACAAGCGTGCTGGGAAAATCAGCAAGATAGTATAGTCTGCCCACTATTTACCTTTTTTAGTTTTCTGGATAAGTCCAGGAACTTGATAAAACCCATGTTAAGTTTTTGTAAAACAGAAGTACAAAAAATAGCACAATGTATTTCTTATGTTTAAATTTTCCTTTGAAACTTCAAGTTTAAGGAAGCACCACCACTATACTTAGTTCCATTTTGTCTCAACAGAGAAGATTACTTCACCGAAGAAGCTGAAGGCTTCATGTATTTACAGGTTTCTTTCATAGCTACTTTCATGTCAGGACCTTTTCCTTTGCCACTCTCCATCTTCAGCTCCTGGCTTATACTACCTCCTTTTTTTTTCCCTGCATTTAGATAGCGTCTTTATAAGTTGTGTTTTCTTTTCAAGAATAGGTATCTCCTTTAGGTCTGTCACATTTACTGAGAGATTTTTTTGATCATTCTGTGGGCATTAAAATAACTAAGATTTCTCAGTGTTAGACAGCCTGTATGAGGTTGTACTGTGTCTTAGAATAGCACTGTGGTGGAAAGGTTAATGCAAAAGCCTAGAAAAAGTTGGAGTTCCATTTTTCTGGTATCAGAGCTGCCACCTTGGACTTTCAGAGGGCATACTGAAAGTATGAGAGCTGAAAGATGAGCCAGCAGGCAAGAAGACTGGGCTGGCTGGAATTCAGGAAAAAAAATGAGAGTTTGTGTCCTTTGGAAGAAGGGGTAGGCAACATAGGAGAACTTCAAGGATGTTTGTGAGGTTATGCAGGTTAAAAAATTAGAAGGGCCAAAGACCAACTAGAAATTGATCTGGCTACTACAGTGAAAGACAACAAAAAATGTTTCTCTAAATACATCAACAACAAAAGGAGGGCTAAGGAGAATATCCATCCTTTATCGGATGCCAGGGGAACATAGTGACAAAAGAGGAGAAAAAGTCTGAGTTATTTAATGCCTTCTTTGCTTCAGTCTTTAATAGCAAGACCAGTTGTTCTTTGGGTACCCAGCCCCCCCAAGATGGAAGACAGGGACTTAAAGACTCTGTAAGTGTCACAGTTAATAAAGAAAGAATGCCAGAATAAAGCAACACTATTACTTTGTTATTTCCCACTTATATTGTCTCTATGAATAAAATCCTTTGTCAATAACCAACCCACTAATGTGCTAGAGTCTGTACAAACACAAATTAGAAAAAGAGTTCCTGGCGCAAAGACTCCGCAACCAGATAGACAATAGGTAACAGGTGGATACTGTGAAAAATAATGGACATCTCAAAAAACCCCAGAACTTTCAGAAGTTTCCTGATTAGACACAGAAATGAACCCTGGATTAGACAGAAATTGAATTATACTGAAAAGGATTAACAATCATCCTTCTATATCAGGAACATATTTTGTTCAAGGTTTTCTGTGATTAGAGGGGAATTTTAGGGATGATAATGAAGAAGCTTTGTGGCTATTTATGACACATCTCCAGGGTAGGAGAGGCATCATAGGTCAAGGTTTAAGGGCACTTTTAAAAAAATTTACAAGTGGAACAGTAAAGGCTGTTGCTACAATATGGTTGACACTGATGAAAGAGAAAGCTCTTGTTTGCACTGAATACTTCTTCTGCAAGGAAAATAAGATTTTCTTTGTGACTCTATTTTATGTCATAATGCAGAAAGTTCCTGCGTGAGAAAATTTATTTCCCTGCTATGTGTCATTCCTATTTCCACAAATAAACAAGAGCATTTCTTAACTCAGCTAAATGTTCTTGCTAGAAGATTGTCTTCAAAACTGCATGTATTGCATGTTACCAATTCATCAAAAAATATGCCCATCTTCAATGTGAGTCATTTTCAGAGGGCAGAATCTTTTTTCAGTTTAAAGCATACAGCCCAGGATTTTATTGTTTTCAAATTCTTAGTTCCCTTCTTTTGATACCTATTAAGGAAAATGCTGTGTCTCTTCTCTGAGACTCCTCCTTCCCCCTACACCATGCACAAGTTTAGAAAAGAGTTTAGCAGTGTAATAGGCAAAATGTACACAGTTCCACTTTTGAGCCCCTGCCTCCTCCCCCAGACCTAATTGTGCTTAGACAAGATTACCATTATCAATTAGCACTTTAACAATTAGCCAAGCACCGGACCTGCACCTCCTGTAGCAGGTGATCAGAACTTTCAATTACATCTTTCTATTTCCCACAGCTCAGCACTGAATTATTAAAACACTTAGGGAACTCTGGTGGCAGGCTGTCAGAATTGAAAACATGGATTAGATACAGTACAAAAGCAGAGGGAAAACTTTAGGCAAGCAGTAAAAGACCCTTATATATACAGCTGTACATCCTGTGAGACAACATTAAGGTAGAAGTAGCCTTCAAGTTAGAATACGCTGGATCTTATTTATGCATTTGCCACACAAAGTCTCATAGCTACACTTCCAGATCTTTCAGGTAGTTCATGAATTCCTGCCTGATTAGTTGTTGGTATGTATTCAAAGTAGGTACTGATTTTTCTAATTTAGCACACAGCTGTTTCTGTGAGGTCTCTTTGCCACAAACCTATTCCCTGCTATCATTGTAGAGACAGCTTCAATCCCTGAGCCTTCAAGTCCTTGTGAGCCTGCAAGATTTTTGCTGTTTTAACTGTAGGACATAAATGATTACTTGGGAAAGCAGACCACCGAATTGTAGCTTTTAGATTTTAGCCAATTTGTGCTCTATACGGGGAATTCACAAAACACCCTTTCTTCTTACAGATAAGAGACTGCAGGAGTTCCACAGGAAAACTACATAGAAATGGCCAGTCTCACCAAGACACATCTGAGTTCACTCCTTTTGTCATGGGAGCTCTCATGACACTACTGGAAGCCATTGCACTGCCCCTGCACCTAAGAAAGGCAGAACTGCTGGATGGATAAGCAGCAAGATGAGGAAAAACATCCCCAGAACTTGTGTCACAATATGCATGTTACAGTGTCATTGATGAAGGCAAGAAGCACATTTAAGAAAGGATTGATGTTGCTTTGCAACAACCCCATTGCTACAGCCTTGGGGTAGAGTGGCTTGAGAGCTGCTCAGCAGAATGGGACTCGTGGGTGCTGGTCAGCAGCCAGCTGGATGGGAGGTGGCAGCGTGCCCAGGTGGGCAAGAAGGCCAGCGGCATCTGGTGCTGTCCACCAGCACTCCCAGTTCCTTTTCTGCTGGGCAGGTTTCCAGCCTCTCTTTTCCAAGCCTGCTTGGTTTTTTTGTGACTCAAGGGCAGGACCTGGCACTGGCATTGTTGAACCTTACATGACTGCCCATTGATTCAGCCTGTTCAGATCCCTTTACTATGCACTCTATTCCCTCCATACATCAAGTAATTTCCCATCATTGTCCTGAAATGTAAACCCCAATACAACAGATGACATATGCAAAATGGAAACAAGGGGTAACTTGGTTTAAAAAAAAAAACAATCCATTTGCTCTGCACTGTCCATTTCCTGCACGTTTACCTACTTCAGCTACAAGACAGAAATGTGCTACCTTATAACTTCAATTTTTCATGTACTCTGCGTGTGTTCTGTAACTTAACACCCATTTCTTCTCCTCAGTCTTCTGCCACAGGCATGAGTTCGTAACAAATTTCTTAATGAAAGATGTGAATCATAATGGGAAAAAAGCGAAAAGGGATGACTAAAGAGAAATCTGGGCCCTGACGTGTTTCTGGGTCCCATTTTCCTTTTCTTTGAAGGCAATTTCAGAACACCAGCCAAATGTACCTAAAAGCTGTAGACTTCCTTCCCATCATTTACTGATAATCTTTCCTTCTTGCGCAGATGGATCCTGCTAGAGGCAATAAATATCTGTTACCCAGAGAAAAAAGAAAAAGACAACAAACTATAAATCATCAAGTGCCAAAGAAGCTGTTCAAATACTATGAAACAGTGAAGTTTGTTGCTGTACTTCTCCCATTTCTGGTAGACTGATAATTTAGGCATAGAGCTCTTCCCTCCAGAATGAAATGAAATTATTCAGACAAAAAAAAAAAAAGTCTTTATCTGAGTTGGTAAAGAAGAGACTCCAATCTTTCCAGGCACATCTATTCAGTACTCAGAAATATGACAAGTGGTTCTTGATATTTGTCTCTTGTTGCTGATCCTGGTAAGGATGTATTCAACATCAAACTGAAGTTAATCATGACTTCTAGGAAGTGGCTGAATCAAATGCGCTTTAGGAGCTCAGGCATCCCTCCTTCCCAACCCACCAGACCTAAGGCCTATGTACTCTCTAACCCTAGAGGTTTCTCCCATCCCAGCCTGACAGATGCAGCCACTGCTCTTCCCACAGGCAGGTCTGGCCAAGCAGCAAGAAGCAGACACTCACTACTGACATTGTCTCACACAGACCAACATAGGCAGATCAGTGCCTTTTCCAGCAACCACATAAAACCCAATCTTACACACATGTAAGCACAGATAGCCAAGGCTTGTATCACCTCTCCAGCTTCACTCTCTAGTTCATAAGACTGCTGCTTTTTTATGGATAATAAAGGCTTAAATTCCTTCTAATCATAAAATTAAAGACTTATAAAATGTTTCAGATTGGAAGGAACTTTAATGATCATCTAGATCCAAACCCCCTGCCATGGGCAGGGACAACTTCCACTAGGACAGGTTGCTCAAAGCCCCATCCAACCTGGCCTTCTCTGGGCAACTTGTTCTGGTGACTCACCACTCTCATAGTGAAGATTTTTTTCCTAATATCTGATCTAAATCTACCCTCCATCAGTTGAAAACCATTTCCCCTTGTCCTATCACTACATGCCTTTGTAAAAGTCCCTCTCTACCCTCTACGGATGCCTAACCACTGGGCCTCTTCCATGGTGACTAGCTCAAAGCTTGGGATTTTCCAGGTGCAGGTTGCCTCTACTCACCCACCCAGCCCAGGCTGAAGTTCCCTAGCGAATTACACATAAATATATGCATGCAGACAGAGAGCTGACGTTCACTGGGTGTCGTGGTTTAATCCCAGCCAGCAGCCAAGCCCCAGGCAGCCATTCACTCACTCCCCCACCAGTGGGATCAGGAAGAGAATCAGAAGAGTAAAAGGTAGAAAACTCATGGGTTGAGATTAAGACAATTTAACAGGGAAAGCAAAAGCTGCACATACAAGCAAAGCAAATCAAGGAACTAATTCACTGCTTCCCATGGGCAGGCAGGTGTGGAGCCATCTCTGGGAGAGCAGGGCCGAATCACGTGCAATGGTTACTTGGGAAGACAAACACTATCACTCCAAATATTGTCCCCTTTCCTCCTCCTTCCCCCCTCTTTCTATCCTGGGCATGATGTCATTTGTTCTGGAATACCCCTTTGGTCAGTTTGGATCACCTGTCCTGGCTGTGTCCCCTCCCAGCCTCCCATGCACCCCCGGCTTCCTCCCCAGCGTGGCCTTATGGGAAGCAGGAAAGGCCTTGGCTCTGTGCAAGCCCTTCTCAGAGACAACAAAACCAAATCATCTCTGTTATCAACTCTGTTCAGCACAAATCCAAAACACAGCCCCATACCAGCTACTGTGAATAACATTAACTCTACCCCAGCCAAAACCAGCACACTGGGGAAACACTTGCACACGCACACACACACACACACAGAGGCTAAAGCCACCCGTGGCCCCTCTTCCAGTTTCTAACACTTGGATCTCTTAAATATTTCTTACACATGAAAGTACAGAGAGTGAAAAATAATAGGACAATAGCAAGAAGAAAAGCCCTCAGTGTTCAGGCATTTGGCTCAGCCTGGTGAGCATGCTGCTAATCTTACTGGTAGGAGACTGGCCTCTTTTATCCCCGTCTCTCCATTTCGCCGTGCTGGGTCATCCCCCACCAACCTTAAACCCTCTCTAGGTCACCTCAGCCTTAAACAGTTACACCTATCTGTGCTTGGCCTTGCAAGAATGCACTTTCCAAAATGTCCCCAATGCTCCTCTAAAACTGTGTGTGGAGTGTGGCAGCCTCTCATACCACTTCCACTTAACTAGTTGTGAAATCTTGTCCTTCCTCAAGGTCCTACATGCAATTTTGTGAGTCTCTTGTTCTGTTATTTATGCTCACCAGTTTCTCATGTCATGTCCAGCAGTTCCTTGTGGTTTTCTCAGCTAGGGAAATCCCATGCCAGGACCTGCACACCTCAACAATGATTATTTGGTACTTATCTCTATGCACAGGTTTAACTGTATGCCTAAGTTTCACTGGGTTCCTCAGTGGCTACTTTCTATCTAGAAAAGAAAACACAAATGCTATATGTGTATGTTATCTTTGAAGAATCAGTGCAAGATGATTGCTATTAATCATAACTCCACAAAACCACCCATGTTCCCATTATCTCTTCATGTCGGGGCACTACTATTTTATCAATGTTATGAAGAACACCCACAAACATAGATTTTAATAAATCGTAATGATTGTTTTATTCTTATGTCTGAAAACATCCGACCTAAGAACCCAGTAAGATGGCATCCAAGATAGAAACTAAATTCTCTTACTTCACATGGAAGTTTAGTTTTACTTGAAGGTAAAAATGTACATATATATATAGATATATTTATGTTTGTATGTATTTAGTTTAGTCAACATTTCTTCACAGCAGATACAATTTTTTCCAACAGTTTCCTAAGGGAGATATTTTAAATTATATAATAATGCAAAAGAATCCCTGGACTACTTTAAAAGTATACTGATAAAAGTATACTGTAAACTGATAGGAAGATACTACTATCTTCTCCTATAGTAGAATTTCAGTTAGAGTTTTGGCAACTTAAATTTTATGTTTTGTGAGGCAGACACCTTTTTACTACAATCTGGAAATAATTTTACTGCAATGTGCAACACATCTACTTGCCTTCATCAGTAATATTCAGCAGCATATTCTTTATTTTGCTATGGTCTTTGGTTTGTTTTAAATATGACCAAGAATACTGAACTCCTTCAATTTCTTGTTGCAGGAGCCATCTGGGATCTGGGCATAAGGAAAGAATAAACATATACAAGAGCACATGCAGTCTACAGCAGCATGAATAACTTCCACTGACAACCCACTTGTTTCCCTCAACAAAGATGGGGCAAGACAGAACTTAATCAAGAAGGACATCTAGCTTGTATGATATTTGGGTTGAAAACAGACCTTCAAATCTGCATATCTTTACACTATTTGCAAGATTGTTATAGAATTAGCAGTCTATAAAGTCAAAATTTTTAAGTGAGAAAATCAAACTGTCTAAACACAGAGGCAAAATCATCAACAAAAAAGGGTTCCTCTCTCACAGAATATTGGAGCTGTAAACTTGCTGCAGTTAGTTATGGGTTTTAATACTGCTGGAGCAGCTTGAATTGAAATCACTTACATGCCAACTGAGCTAGGAAATTTGTGAGTCATTTTAAAAACCCTCCTCCTTATGTAAACACTGCATATGGTAAAGATGAAATAAGTGACCTAGTCAAGTGAAAGTTTGCCCTCTGGCTCTGGCCTGTGCACTCAACTGGCTGAATAATAGACTGTCTGCCTGGAAAGATTTGCTTTTCCTAATGGTTCAGACATGCAGCTCAGAATTCACGTAAGGAGGAAACGGAGTTTAATTCTCTGCAGCCCGTTTTTGTTCAGGATAATTGCTAGGATGGCATAACACCTGTAGGAAAAGTGTCTATCTCTTACTAGAAATATAGTTACTCTGCTGTACATTGCATGTAAGGATGGAAAATGCTCTTAAAATTCTATATCGTGAAACCGTAAGAGTAGAATTCATTACAATTTAAATAAAGTCAAGCATAATTAAGTATAATACTTTCTATAATTTGGATCAATATGCTTTTTATAGTAAGTGGGATTTTTTAGCTGAAGAAGAGCCTACATTGCCTGGTGATAACGTTCAAGGATATTACAAAATCAGTTATCCAACAGGTGGAACATATAATGTCTTTACATTTTCCTCAGTGTTTTTCAACAAGAAAAGATCAAAGTTAAAAATGCCTATGCCTTTGTTCAGATGACTACAAGGCAAGACTCCCTGAATGTTTAGACAAGCAAATAAATATTTCTTGCATTATTAATTTCTTCTATGTACAAACTGTTTTCTTTTCTTTTCTTTAAAATGTAACAACTAAATGACTATGAAATTAGTCAGTGGGATTATGTTCTCTTTTTAAATATTAATTTTGGATATCTATGTAACATTGGCACTAAAGATCAGTTTTGTCTGCATGTGAACTGCTGAACTAGGAAGGAAAAAGGAATTTCAAAGGAGAAGTCTAGCAGTGGTTAAAAATGCAGTTCACATATGAATGCTAATGAAATAGCAGATGCAAAGGCTTCAGGTAAATTTGAACCAGACAGAAAAGATGATTGGAGATTGTCATGTAAAGCATGTACACAAAGACAATGACAATTTTAATATTCAGGATCTGAAGCATGTAAGAAACCTAAATAGGTGTTTGGGGCTAACTTTGCTCCAAGCAGCATGTGAACTACTTGTTCTCCCTGATTTTCTGTCAGTGTAGTGTATAAACAGAAAAGGCAGGACAAACAAATACTATTTCAGACCTTGTTGAAAAAATAGATAAATTTACTTCCATTAAATGCTTTCTCTGTCACAGGTGTGGGATATACCCACAGAGATGCTCAGCTGTCTCTAAGCATAGGCAAGGTAGGCTGTTTTCTGGAAGCACATCCTGAGAGGCAAGTGGCTGTGGTTCTTCTGTACATACTGTAGTGCCAGAAATTTTTAGACAGAAAAGACTGTCTGATGTAGGACCACTTGTAGCTCCAAAATTCAGCCTGCAACTGCTTTCTGTTGCAGCATCCAGCTAGTCCTAGCTTATCTCATCTCCTTTGGCATGGCAAAATGAACTGATGTCTGCCTGTTGAGAGGTACAGAGGTCATTCAGCACCCACTCACAGAACTGATACACAATTTGATCTACTTGTCTAACAGGCTGGAAAGAAAGAAAGAGAGGAGGCTGCTTGTATTGGTTTTAAATACTCTAAAGTGATGGGTGATGAAGGCCATAAGAGCGGATAAAAAATGCCTGGAAAGAGCAAGAGGTAAAAATCATCACACCAATGGAGGAGAAACTACCAGAAGGCAGAGGAAAACTGAGGATTATTTCAGAGGCAAATGTATCTATTTGAAGTTCTGAGGGATGAACAGTGTGCCATGGTGTCAAGTATGTGTTGGTAAGGGGAAACCTAGACTAGAGCAGCAAATAGACCCCAGCAAATATCTTTGTATATGTCATAACTGTGGCATGCATCTCCAGTTGAGGAGAACCCACAGAGAGCACACATCAGTCAAAGGCCTTGAAATTTTCTTTTTCTCTGACCCTTAAGATACTTCAACCTTAAGACTAATCTTGTCAATTACCGCGTATCATGCAAATCTAATAAAGTTTCTCAGATATTGGAAGTAATGTTCATCCTGGATTGACATCTACCAGGTTTTTACTCCCTCATGTAGAAGATAAGTCAAAGAGGAAGCCAGGTATGAATATTCATCTGCTTGAATATTACTAGTTTCAGTCAGTATAATGGCTTTGCATTTCTTTTGAATTTTCTTTTAAAAAGCAGAGAGATGAACTTCTACTTTTCATTAGTCAATATGGCAATTGCTGTGTTATTTTTCAGTATCATTCACTGCTAAAAATCTTTTGTAGACTAAAAAGCATTGCACTGAAATTGTTTGAAGAGCATTCACATCCCCAGCAACTAGGGTGTCTTTGGCTCTAAAGAGAAAAAACATTTTCCATTTGGTGTTCAGTAACAGTGGCTTAGACAGAAATCAAAGCAAAAGAGTGCTTTCAGGAAGCACCATGCTATTTAATATTTTCCTGGTCACCCCTTCTCATACACAGCAGACTTTTAAGAGTTTTCGAACATGAGATTGTATTGCAGTTATATGACCACCATATTTTAAGAAGTATAACAGTGACATCTAGTGCAATAACTAGCAGTTGCATGGCAGGACCCAGAAATAGCTTTGGTAGCTTATTTTCTTTTTTTCAAATACTGAGGCAAAAGTGATTGCCAGTCAAATTTCTGCAAACTAAATTTACTACCTGATCTTTGATGCTATATTTTGTCAGACTGATGTTAGTTTCTGAAGTCTTGGTCAGTCAAAAAAAGATAAACACGACATAGAAGAGGAACAAACAGGAAAGGAAGAAATGCAACTTTTGTTTAGTTCTGATGTGCTCTTAAAGAAAAAGGGACCCACCATGCGGTCCTGACTGGCACTTTTGTACCAGCTGGGTCACTGATCTCAGGTGCCTCTATACAAAGGAAAAGGGGAAAGCTAAATAGAAATCTGTGTAGATAAAGGAGAGAATGAAAATATTGTGCCTTGGGAGTGAAAATAGAAAAGGTTACCCAAAGAATCACTCAGCAAACCAAAAGAGAAAATAAGATACTTGAAAAGGAAAAGGGGCAAGAATTACAAGCCATCTGAAGAAGATAAGAAAAATGAGAGAATGACAATATAATCTGATGTTAGCACAGGGGAAAAACCCCTAAATGCCAAGTCTAAAAATATGAGGAGGGGAAAAAAGAAGAAATAAATACGGGAGACAACGTTAAATAAATCGCGCTATTTCAATTATTTTCATACCAAAAATAGTACCCTAACCTGTTCAAAATTCACGCTTTTTATTGGTCATTAGCCATAATGCTGCTTTAAAGGGCGGGGGAATGTTAATTGTATCTCAATTTCAGAACCAGCAGAGATTTCAGAATGATCTGCCACCAGCGTTACAAAAACTAAAACTGTGCTGTTGGGTTCTGAGTCTGAATAGGAAACATTGGCTCAGTTGTGTTTAATCATTCTGTTAGAATGAGGAAAGCAGAGAATGACAACACTTTCCTATTATTTGCTGTGAAGATGGCATGGAGGGAACAAGAATGAAACTGATACTGTTGAGACATTTTAATAGTGGTATAGCAGAGGATTAAATATTTTGATAACATTTGTTCAGCTCCTGTTGGCTAAATATGAGTTTTACTTGAGATGAATCATGGGTGAAGGTGCAAAATAGATCTTGTCCTGTTACCCTGAATTAAATACTACAGCTGCCTTCTCTCACTTGTGATTTTACAATGTCTTAGTCACTTCACACTGTGGCCACTTTGCCAAGGAAGACAGTCCCACACAAAGTGCCTTACTAAAGCTAGAGACATTTGCATCTCTTTGCAGTATCCCTGGCTGTCTTCAGCTATCAGTTCTGACTGCTGAAGGACCTTTTGGATCCTTTTGGTTCAAGAAAGGAGGAGACAGGCTATCTAGCTAGAAAAAGAAAATTAAAACTGCTCTATTTCTTTCAAGGAATTCCAATATGGAAAACATGACAACCTACTGCACTGCATAAGCACAGTAGATCCAAAGACTCCAGGACATATGTATGTGTGAATACACTGTGCAAGTGTGCACAGTAAATCCAGCATTTTCCAGAGCTGTGGTGCTGACTCTGTGTGTGTGTATGCCATGGAAATTTCCAAACTTTCCAAAGTCACAATTGCTCTGTCAGAGCTACTGCATAGTAACTCCAAAAGGACTGAATGATGGTCAGGAATTGTGGGGAAATTAATTGTTTTGAACAGTTTTGAATTCTGTTCTAGTATTCAGTCCTGCGGTAAAATCCTTCAAACCTAGAAGCAAGACAACAGAGTCTAATTTACCTCTCATTTGCCGCTGTCTTTTTGGCCACCTTATAACTTAAAGCTAAGCAGCCTATAAGACCTGTATGAAAATGGTGAGGACTTTCTGAGGAGCAAAGAAGATGAGCTTCCTCCTCCTGAGCGAGTCTCAAGTGAGGATTCTACTTCCAGACACCAACAAATTCCAGGGAAATGCAGCAAAACCAGAAGAGCACAAGAGACAAAAAAAAAGAAAAATTATTCAGTGACATCTGAAGAAGATTAGAAATGCTTAATTTAGGGAGGACATTAACAAGAGGAGAAAAGAGGAGTGTATCAATAACATAGCAAAGAGGAATCACATACTTACCCATCATCTCAGAGTACAAATGGGCTGTCACAAACGCAAACACAAATTAACAAGAACAGCCTTAAAAATCACAGATAAATACAATCAAGCAGATTTTTGACTGAAAGGATCATATTACACTCTGACAATTTTGCCACTGGAGTTATTAAAATCCTGTGTCTCAAGCCAAACCAAAACCAGATCTCATGTTTTCAGGGCAGCAAGAGCTAGTAAATCACAGTTACAGGAGGCCTGTGACACATGCCTGCTCCCGTGGACAGCAGATCCTGCCTACACATGGTTGCCAGCTGGGCAGGAACCCCTCACCTCAGCCAGAACTTTCACCTCAAAAGAAAATTTAAATTAAACCCCAAGTGTCCTCTCCCTGAATTCACCACTGTGTCTGCCTTTCCCTGCTCATGACTTATTAAAGCTATGCTCAGCAGGAACCATGAAACCTTGCATGGGCCCCTCAGTTTTTTCTGAGTTTGAAGCTTTCACTTTTTTTTTGCCTTTATAATTGATTGTTTAAAGTTTTCACTTTTTGAGTCCTGCTATGCCTGAACTTCTTACATTTTTTAAATGGAGACTCTCCCATCAAGTATGATGTTAGTTAATGATTAAGGTCATATACTTAACTGCCTTAAAACCAGAAAAAGCTGCTCTTCTCATCATTTTCAGTCTCTAATGTGATCCTAATTGTGATCTCTAATGCAGCCACAGTCTCTTCTTTCCACTTCTATGGCCTTATTACATATAGTTTCATTTTTCAGCAAGCTGTGCAAGATTTCTCTGCCTGGCACAAATCCATTCTCTGTATCTTCTTCGTCTCCTGTTGTAGTTACAGCCTCAAGTCCTTTCATCAGCTCATTGTGGACTCAGGGGCAAGTTACTGTACTCAGTCTCCTCCTTCATCATCCTGGTATTGCCAGTATCTCCACAGATTGCTCACTTCCTAATTCAAATGAAATATTTTCTTCACATCTTTAAAAAAGGTCTGAAGATCTGCTTTTTTTCTTTAACTACTCTTGGAGCCAGTTTTATTTTTCTTACTTCTTGTGTACCTCTCATCCTCACATACTCTTTGAAGTTATCTTCCATTGTTGCATAGTCTTCATATTCTTAGATACTCACTGACCTTTCTCTTCCCATCCAGCTTTTTCCTATAACACGTACTTGTTTCACTGCACTTTCAAAGGTTTGTGGAGAATGTGCTCCCTGAAGCCTCCTGTGCTCAGAAGCCACACCGGGCCTCCCTGGGACTCTGTACCTGCAATTGAAAAATGGCTGGAATGATCCAGAAGGGGATTAAAACATACTTTATCAAGGTTTTGCCACAGTTCTGAGCCAGTCAAGAAAGAGAGGCTTTTGTGGGAATTGGTTGTTGACAGAAGACAAGCTGTTATTATGGGATTTGATGCAACAGCAGGTCCACCTCCTACAAACTCCTATGTGAACTCTACTCTCCATCAAGAAGCTGAAGAATAATTGCCAGTATGATTTTTGTTTGTCTAAGGCATAAAATATTTTTCAAAGTAGTATAATTTTGCCCAAGGTTCTTCTGCATGACTCTGAGCAACCTGAACCTGGCTTATTTGCATTATTCAAAGGCAATGTGAAGAGTGCTTTGCATATGAGGCAGCAATACACTTTGGCCTGAAGCTGGAGCTGTTTTCTTAGGGAAAATTATTTCTTAGATATGGAGGGGCAACTGCATTTATAGTTCATGTTCCGTGTTTGGTCTTGGCCTACAGTTATCAGCCAAGGCTTTAAATACTGCACCAAGTCTGAGAGAGATTGTTTTGGCTTCTCTATCCTTACACAGCTCTTCAGATGCTTCAGACGCCTGGTTCTTCCATCTGCGGTCTGTTTCCGAAACAGTTTCCTTTTTTTCAGGGCTGTTTTACAGACCAATAACTTAGAGTAAGTAATTGTCTCTAAATTCAACCAGTTGTTTTAAATGGTTGTCTACGTAGTCTCACCACTGTGACCTCTAATAAAGTCTTTCAAAGGATTTTCAGTACAGGGAGTTCAGCTGGGACCTTGCATTTGCAGCATAGAAGTGTGTAAAATATGCAGCATACGATATTCACCTTCTTTTCCAGCCTCTCCACAAAGAGAAGTCACAGGCGTAGTGGATTTAAATTTTGTATTCTGCAATGGAATGGAGAATACAGACATTTGTAGTAAACCCACCTAGAATGTGCAAATGATACAACTGAACTCTGTATGAACAACTTGGACCTAAAAGTGGTAGGTAGATGAGTCTGCTTTCATAGCATTGGTGCACCATAGCTAATAAACCCAGACTTTTTTGTTTTCTTGACCATGATTTCCTAATGCTCCCCTGTTTTAAGAAATTACTTCAGCACCTCTGCACCAGCATGACTTTAGAGGTACAGCATCATAAAATCAAAGGTTATCACATACAGATATTTAGCAATTTTTAGGGCTCCAGTGAAGGAACTAGTTTTCCATAATGGGTAGCTAACAACAGAAGTCTGGTAATATGGAATTCAATTTCCATAGAATTAGAAGCAGATCCAATTTACATTGATCAGAAGCAGATTAAATTAGCCGTCTTTGCAATAATTAAACAGTATGCTTAAACTTTCACTCTTTCATTTTAGATTTTAATTTTTATAGGGTTTTTAAACACAAATTCCCATGAGAGATACTTAATTTTGGAATGTATTTTAGATAACTTACATTTGAATGCTCTTGAAAAATTGAAAATTTGAAATTGAAAATTGAAAAATTGAAAATTGATCTTTCTTCAAAGAGAAATAAAATAGATTCACCTTCTGCTCATACTTACAAAACCCAGTGAAGAATCATCCCCATTAATGGTTTGCAGAGTAAAGTGAGGTAAGCTGACTCTTCAGACTTTGTGCTTTCACCCCCATCTCCATAGCATTTCACAGGCCAGTGAAAGACTTTTGCTCATTTATTGCAATCTCAATCTGTCACATTAAAAAAAAAAAAAAAAATCTGCTATTTCACAGACAGCACAAGACTGAAAAAGCATGTAGAAATGGGCAAAGAAATTAAGAATAACACAATTTTTCATTAACAATTTTGCATAGTTCTCCACACCTCACTACTCCTTGACATAGTACTACATGTATAAAGCACCAACCAATGCTGTGAGATACATCAACCTCCAATCACAAAAAATTTAAGAACACAGTTCAAAGGTTGGTATGAAACCTCATTGGAAGTTTATCTGAAAAAAAGCTTTGAAGGTGTACCTATACTACACCAATTAAAAACCAGGCACACTCCTGTTTTCAGAGAACGTTCATTTGTGACTTTACATTAATGGTAGGGCTATAAATCTTTAGTTGGTTCAGCAACTAAAGTTGCTGTGATCAGAAACCTAACAGTAGCTAGAAGTAATAAATATTATATGGCACACAGTTGAGCAGCCTTATTCAACAGAGGTACCAAAACCACATTAATAATTTTATTATTTTAGATTTATGATGACTAGCTTAGATAGAAAACCATTTTTGGAAGATTTCTTATATTACTTCTCTTTGTGGTCCAGTTGTTGCACTTAAAGTGATATCAAAGAATTTTTAAAGATGTTTTTTATAAAAACCTCGTATTTCTAAATGGCTGTTAAAAGCCCATGGGCATTTATCTTGGGGCTATTTTAAACTATGTGCTCTTGACTGCAGAATTCAGGAGTTATGATGTGTATACATAAAGCCTGAAAAGAATGGAGTTGTGGAAGAATAAAGAAGATAGAATAACCTGAATAATGCCTCTGGTAACCAATAATTCTGACACGTCTGGTTATGCGTTCTGTTGTCATCTAACCATAAAGAGAATGGAGTGCATCTCATTTCACTTAACAGGAGCAGATGGATGCAGTACTGTTCAGCATCATCTACAACAAGTAATTGCATTGCCATCTCATTGACATAGAGTCTACATAATTTTTCTTTTGTTTGGCATGCACATATTTTACAAAAATGCCCCAAAGATGCAGCAGTGGCACATTAAGAGCTACAGCAGGGAAAGATGAGGCATTCCCACCTGTTCCATCTTTTATGGTCCTCAGTCTCACAAAGCCTTTGGGCTGTCTTCCCAAACCCCTGCAGAATAAACAAATGTTTCAGTGTGGCAAAGTGGAGAACATGCTTGGGTGCCCTAGTAATTTGCTCTGCTCCATTTGTTTTTAACTCAAATCACAAAGGTCACTCTCGACATTAAAAATATGAGCAAACTCTTACTTCCCAAACAAATAAATAACAAGCAATAAAACACAGAAAGAATCTAAATTTGCATTGGCTTTCTGATACGTTTACTTCAGTATTCACAGAAGTAATACTTGTAAAAGGTGTCTTTTTCCTTTATTAAATACTCTGTTTACTGGGATTTATTTTAAAATTATCTAATGCAACTGCGGTCATAAAAAAAGCACACATACCTCAAAACTATAAATTTGTTCTGAGCTATAAACATGGGATCAATGTTTTACTTCACTAAACCCAAAGAAAAAGGGAGCATTTGTCTCAAACACAGAGAGGAATACAGCCCTGAATCCTATATGACACCACAAGTCAATGCAAAAGTCTGAAATAAAGGGTCTCAACTGCACCCAGTGCAGGCTGCTAAACCGTGAAATGACCTGATGGCCTCTTCCCCTCCTTGAAAAATAAAATACCTCTTTCCATTTTTCCTGCTTCTCATCACAACCACCTAGCTCTGCTCATCTGGCCAGGAAGAACATAAAGAGGGCGTAATTGCTACCCCTGCCTGTTTGGGACTGCTGAAGGGCTGACTGCTAGTTACCTTTAATCACTAACAGAAGCATGATTTTTCGAGACAAGAGTGTGTGACACACACACACCACAGTTTCTCACTTCCCTAATACAGCTAAGTTTTGTTTCCTATTAAAGGAGAATGCACTAAGAAAAATGTGCTCAAAAGAAAGTCATCCTTTCAAAAGTCCTTCCAAATACAAAAAATGATGAAATGGAAAAAGTAGATCATGAAGAAATCTGTTAAATCTTTTCAGAGAACAACTGAACAGGAAATAAGTGTTGGATTGCACAGGGGATCAAAAAAGTCATACACATGATGTGAGCACTTTCTGTTCTTTGCAGTGAATAGGACGGGATCTGTAATCATGATAATTACAGGTTTAACCAAAAGCACATGCAAATGGAGAGGGGGAAGGTGGCAATTCAATGTTATTGAATCAAATGTCAAGTCTGATGGTTTCCATTATACTTTTGGGCTAAAATCTTATGTATGTACTTGAATAAATGTATGTTATATACATGCAGAGGGTATCTAAAAATATTTAGAATTATCTGGACACTTTAGGAAACCGTGTTAAATTTTTTAACTACCTTTCTATCTCAAAAATCAGGTTCAGATTGTGTCTCAGGTGTTTAGTCAACCATACTGCCAAACACCAATAAAAAAAAGTTATCAATATGGAAGCTTCTTTATTATTTGTCTTATCACAGAATTTTTTCATGAAAATATATTGTCACTGTCTTTTCAGACTTGGAGGTATATGAGGGAATCTTTCAATAGGCATAACAAACAGAGATGCTCTCTTTATATCAACTATAGACCATAAGGAAATCAGTTTCATTCTACTTTTAAGCAAAAGCATTCCAATTACTGTGTGGATGCCATCACTATTTTACTACTGTTTAAACTGAAGTTATACCACCCTAGATTACTACAACATCCATTTTAGGGTACACTTCTGTGTCACTGGTATTAGTTTCATTGGAACGTAGCTTAGACCACCCACTGCTCAAATAAAACCTTTGCCTTACGTGTCGGCCAAAAGGGATTGCACAGAGCTGTGACCGATAGATAAACTGTTTACACAAGATGAAAGTGCTAGCAAGGTCAGGAGAATGCTAGAAAATACACATTCCTGTCAAAAGTAAGTAATTGAGAACAATTTATTAGTCACAGGATGCTGCATGGCCAAGGATAAGGGAGGAATGTGAACATGGGGATCAGAGGACAGGCCATGAGCCTGGATAGTAGTGTGGAGGGTTGCAGTGAAGGTGGAATCACCAGCACAGGAGGTTTAGGTTGGCACACACCTTCTGATCACTGGAGAAAAACCATGCAACACTGTGCTGACCAAAAGAGCACTGCTTTTTGCCAGGCATACAGACGCTGACACCTCAGTAGAACATCAACCCAAGCAGCATCCTTATGATAATAAAGCTTGCCAAGCCTCAGTCAAACTTGTGGTCATCTCTTAGAACAGAAGAACAAGACTGAAGTTTTCAACTAACATCTTGCTAGCACCAATGTCCTGTCAGACCATAAAAATACTACCAACAGAGGACAGCAACAGCTTTTATAGTGCTTAAAAGTCAAAAAGCTCTGAAACAAAAGAAAGAAAAGATAGAACATTTAATGCCTGTATTTTACATATAGGAGACAACATAAAAGAAAATAACTTAGAGCAAATTTTATAAAATTCGAAGTTCTCTATCACATATTAAAAAATACATCTGTATATGCAACAGTGCATTGCTACTGCTTTGAAGGAAGCAGAGCCACTCAGTTGGAGGAAGATACTGACTAATCACCTTAAAGCAGAATCTGTTGAAGTGTTAAAATAGCTTTTAGCCCCAGCAGTTCCTTCTGCTATCTGGTTATTTCAGTTCAATAACTCATTTGCTCAAGTTGAAAACCAACTAGGAGGTGAAAAAAGGGCAAGGGTTGCTTTCTTCATGCAGAAGAAGAGAATAGAATAGTAGAATAAAAATGATGTGATAGCTGAAAAGGTCTGCTGCTTCTGAAATGTTGGGTATGTACTAACCAGAAACAACAGCTAATTAATTGCAGATAGCATTGCATCTTATAATTTAACTTCTTCTGAAGTATTGGACGTGTTTAAGGTAGATTGAAATGACTAATAAAAACACCATATAACTCATAAGCACTTTCATCTCATGGGGAAATTCTATCCAAATGTAGTCTCAAATGAAATACCAAAAATCAGCTTGAAATAAACTACATTCTTTACTTTCTCCTATCTAAGAGACACAAAGTGAGATTGAAACCAGAACTGAAATAGTTGATGTATATCAATTGATTTCAGTACAGACACTCATTGCTTTATTTTTAATCCACCATCGTATTTTTAAAGTCATAAAAACCCTCTAGCCAAATATAAGAAACACTTTTTGATTTTTTTTGAGGGGGGAGGAGTGGTTAATCAGAAATAATGTTTTTATCTTATTCTCAACAGCCCTCCTATCCCTTCCATGCCTGCAGCAGCTGACCACAATATTTAGTAATTCTTAACCCAGCCAGCACTGTTAGCTCATCTACATGCTGTCTAGTGTAAAAGTCATTGAGCTGCTGGCTCTTCTTTCCTGAAATGCCCTCAGTAAACTGCCTTCCCCACAGAAAACAATTAGACGTGAACAGCAGGGCATCCAGGCCATTGGGAGCTTGTCCAATACAGCCGCACATGGAGAAGGGGGAAGTCACTATTCATTTTAATGCTGGCTGCTTCAAAGATGACAACAAAGTATTTATTATCTGAAAGCTGTCAGCATGTGTAATGAAGAGAAATAGGAAGCTGCAGCTCTGTATGTGTTTTGTAAGCCACAGTCGCTGCTAGGGAAGTAATATATTCCTAAGCTGTTTAAGCAGTGTATGCAGCTTAAGGATGAAGTGATTGTTTTTACATTTGTAATAGAATTACACACAGAATTATGAGTTAAGTGGTTAACAGGTGGAGGGACAGAAATTTCCAAGCTCTTTTGTTAAAATTACCTAGGTTATTCTTCTTCAGTAGTCAAAGAGATGTTTTTAAAAAGAAAATTACATACCTCAGGCCAAGGTTTATAAACTCACTTCAATCTATGATCCTGTTTACAAATACATGAGATAAACATTAAGAAACTGCAGTTATCTGAAGACTGCCTGCAAATGTGTTTTCAGTTATGTTTATTCATAAATTGAGTTAAATCTTTTGTGCTATTTCAATGGTAAAAGTCATATTACTTCCATTGAGAACAAAAGGGAGACCACTCTTGCTATCATGGAGTGCCCTAAATTCCAGCTAAAGTCTCCATATTAACGCAGTGCATTTATCTCTTTTAAAATGAATCATTTACAGATGGCTTTTCCTCTAACTTCAGAGATGATCTCTGGGAGTGACTCCATCTCTGCAGAAGATGATCTAATCGTGAGAAGATCTAATTCATGTCTACAGAACAAGTAGTAAAGTTGTGTCATTGTCTAGCTTAGACTTAATGTGCAAAACCCACATCACCACAAAACAATTTATGCAAGACTTGTGATCTCTTTGATCAACTCCATTTTATAAGACAATAAATATCTACTATCAAAAGAATGTCAAAAAGTATGTGTTCGGAAGATGTACATATTATTTCTTGGAATCCGACTGTAAGTCAATTGTGGGTCTTTCTTAAGTATTAATTGGTGTATATACTTGCTCTTTATGGCAGGTCTGCAACTGTGGTCATCAACACCTTCCGGAGAAAAATAATCTCAAATAGATCTCAATCATCCTGTTTACCAATATGATCAGTGAAAAAAAAAATCCGTTTTTTTTTTTAAGACTCACCTTGGCTAAGAGTAAGGCCAAAACCCAAAAGCTGTTTCTGAAAGGGATTTCTCTTTAATGAGTGGTAGCGTAGGATGCTTTGTGACATGAAAGGAGGGAAGATACTAGAAGGAGTGGAGAGCACTTCACTAGGATGGCAAGGGAATTTGCCTAAGGAGGCAGCAACAGTGCAACAAGGTTTATCTGTGCTGAAGTTCTCAATTCTTTAAAAATGAGGAATACTCTTGAACAGCTTAATCCTTGCTTTATATCACTATTTTTTCCTGAGAAGACTTTTCCCTGTTCTCCTCCCATATCCAAACAGAACCTCCCGCCAAGAACACTAGTTGTGTTCCTTTGTTCATCTCATGCTCCAGAAGAAAATCAACTATCTTCCCACCCTGACCCTATATGAGCATGAGCCAAGGTTGCTCCTTTGTGCGTAGGTGTAAACAGATGTTTAACTCAGTAACTGGTGTCCTTGAGTCTTGTAATTGATTTGCCTCTTCCTGTGGGGATGTGATTCATAATACTCTCTCTCTTCCTTTCATATTTATCCAAATACATCAGCAGAAGCAGCCCCACAGGCCACTGGCCAGCAGAGTTTAGGACCCCTTCCTGTAGTCATTAGAGTCCAAAGGACTAGGTGGAAATGACATTAAAATGAAGGTTAGTCCTCTTGATAGCTCACCATCTTCCTCACCAGCAGAAAAGGGAGCAATTTCTTTTAAGCAGGAATGTGGGGACAAAAATTCCTCTTTATACTGGGCACCAAACCCACAATGTAATCCTGAAGAGAAAAGAGTGTATTTAGATGCTGGACTAACACTCAGAAAGCAGAAGACAACTCACCCTACCTACTAATTTAAATGATAGTAAATTGTAGTTCATTCATACAAATTCATCATCCCAGAACGTAAAAGCAAATAAAGGTGAGATACAATCACAAATCCCTCTCAAAATTAAAATTCCTTACCGTGGAGCATAGTACTCGGGTCAGTGACCTAGACCACAAAAGTCAACACTGTTGGCTTTTACTTTATTTTGGCAAAGGATTGGCTGAAGTTGCCAATTCCCTACATGGATTGAGCTGCACAGCCCTTTGGATCCTTACCATATGGCCCTTCAAATCCCTTCCCTCCCTGGGACATGACTTTCTTGTCCTTCCAAATGCACTGCTGTAGGTGTTGATTTATAGAAATAGTAGGAGTGTGTACCTTCCAGCCCCTTTCCTGACAGATTGCTGGGGCACAAGAATTGCTATCGTATATGAGTATATGATTTTTTGTTTGTGTCAGATGCAGAAAGGCAGCAAGAAACTGAGGCAATGCTCCATAACTAAACCACATGAAGTTTCTCTTAATTTTCTGCTTTGTATGGTCCCATCCCTGTGCACCAGGAGAAAGAGGCTGCATCAATCCCATTCCCTTCTTGCATCCAGCAAAATAGAGGCACTGCTCTGCTTCTTGCTCTCTCCACTCCTTCCCCAGGACAGCCAGTAAACAAAGGCGATGTTTGACCAAGAAATTCAAACCATTGCAACTGTGTAATGGCGACTTCTCACTTTCCCATTAATGATGGTGGACTTCAAACAACCCTTCCCACCTCAGCCTCATTCCTCCACATTGCTGATGCCCCAAGACCGCTCCAGTGCCCTGTCCACATATAGCCAACAGCACTTGTTTAAAAACTTACTTAGGGAATTGTAAGGTAATGGGATACAGGAGGAGAAGAGTTCCACCAAACAAAAGGAACATTACTGTCTCCAAACAAAAGGAACATTACTGTCTCAGTCAAGAATATATTTTATTTTGAGTCTAATAATGTATTTATAAGTGCTTTCTGCAAATTACTTGCCATCTTTTTTCCTTCAGGACTTAAAGGTTACACTAAATTTCAGAGATGCCTTATATTAACTTTGATGTATGTGTTAAAAATAAGTAGATAAATGGTGCTAAGGTCTTTTCATTCCGGAAGGATGTTGGGTGATAAACTGCAAAGGTCAAATTCTGACCTGCACAACCCCAGAGCAGAACTTCATTACTTCAGATGTACAGAGAGCTAAAAAGACCCGATTTCCTAGTGGTCCCAAGAGACATCATGATTGACAGGCAGATAAATAAGGAAGTAGAGTTCTAAGAAATATGGACTATCTTTGAATTTAGAGGAAATGAGAAAAGCAGAAGGACCTTTTGCAGTCCAAGTTAAGTGCAGGTTTAAGAATAAAAGGCATAACATTAATAAATCTTCAGATTAAATAAATATTTAAGACAGGAGAAAAGTAAATTGCTAAATCAAAAAGTGCTCTAAATTTGGATTAAAAAAGGCTGCTCTTCAGATAAAAATATGTCTTCCTTGAAAACTGTATGCAAGTAAAATTGGAGAAAAGACAGATTGGCTCCCAGTAAGAGAAATGTTTTTGCCTGTAGAGATCCAAATGGATAAACTGCATTTTGGGAAAAAGAAAAAGTGAACTCATAGGCTTAAACATAGAAAATTAAAGGAAATATTCCTGAAATTTTGCCTGATAGGAAATAAAATTTTAAAAATACAGCAATGCCCAAACCCACACGACCACTTTTTTATTCATTTACATTTCTCTGCATACAAACAGAAAATTATTTTTCCTTCTGATAGCAGCTTTGTAGACAAATGTGCAGTGGTAGAAAGCACATAAGGCATTTCCCTGTCCGGCATTTGTCGAAGAAAATTCCAAAGGAAAGCTGCTGGTGATTTATTTTATGATAGATATGACAAATATGGAAATCCAGTGGAAGGTATTGTTCCATTTCTTACTTCCATAGATGTCACAATGGCTACATTATCCCGTTTTCATATGTGTGTCTATCTACTCTTAGACAAGGTATGCATTCTGAAGGAATAGCAAAAAATTTCAAAATTCCACATGACCTTTGGGTTAAATCCATCACATAAAGTAGCAAAAGCTAATAGCATTTCAGGAAAAAAAGTTGTATCTTTGCTATTTACGATTTTGTAGCACATAGTAAAGTTATTTCAAATCACTTTGCTTATGGAAACAAATTCTTTTTCAAGTTTTAATTAAGAACTTGATACTATCTCTTTTTTTGAGTTATATTACAGGTATTTTGGATAGGGTTGTAGGATGGAAAATAGACCTTGGAAAAACACAGCTTGGCTGGATATGGCCATTAGACCCTGCTATGGCATACAGCAATAAAGTTACTGTAGAAATCTGATGCTTATTAATAGCAATCATCAGCTCTATAAATCAGACTAGACCTTACCTATGTTGATCATGTGATACCAAATGAATGACACATAGTCCTGGCACAGGCCATGAGAAGAGTGCTGTAGTCTGTAGATTTCATAAAAATAAGGTAGAAAGGACTAAATCCATTCTGTGCAAAATGAAAAAAAAATGATAATAAAGTTTGTTTCAAAATTGGAAAACTTCAACATTCATCCACCAATCTAAGCCAAACACAGTTAGGTGATATATTATGATCAATAGAAAAATGTGAAAAATAACAACATGACTGACATTTAAAGAAACCTCAGTGCAATGCTTTTACCTCTATAAATGTCACTGAAGCTTTTGTGGAGTGCCTGGCCACAACCACTATTTCCATCTCCAGTTTCCCTGAAATGTTCCCTTGGTGCAGAATTTAAAAGCAATCACTCTGAATCTCCTCCCCTTCCTTCTTCACCCAGCTTTTACGTCTGAGCATGATGTCTTTCAGTATAGAATATCCCTGTGGTCAGTTGGGATCAGCTGTTCCAGCTATGTCCCATCTCAGCTCCTGGTGCACCCCCAGCCTCCTCACTGACTGGGTGGGGTGAGGAGCAGAAAGGGCCTCGATTCAGTGCAAGTCCTGCTTAGCAATAACAAAAATATCCCTGTATCATCAACACTGTTTCCAGCACAAATCCAAAACACAGCTCCATACCAGCTACTGTGAAGAAAATTAACTCTATTATAGCTAAACCCACCACAAACTTCTTCACATTTTTCTCAGCCTCAGCTTAATCCTGCCATTCACATATTCTGTACCACAGAAAACGGCCAGTTTAAGAAAGTTAGGTCTTTTATTTTCCATTTCCTCCTGATTTCTCTCATGCCTGTAATTAATTTTCTGTTTCTTTATATGGTCTTTTTTTTTTCTTGCAAAAACCCACTAAAAGGTTATCTTTTAAATCCTGTTCTTTATTTAATTTTTTCTTCTTCTTAGTGACTGCTGGCTGAAGATGCTGCATATCAGAGCCTTTATCCTACAAACAAGATAGTGAGACTGGCTATTTGCAACTTGTACTGCTGTGTGCAAGGGCAGAGGAATGCTAGAGAATGAAATATTAGTTGGTGAGCTACTTTTGCACTGAAATATATTTGACACATGCAGGAATAGAATTTCTGCATTTTAATGAAATAAGAGAAGCCAGCTAACCAACATAAAACTCACTCATATTCAGTCAAACCAACATATCCTCTTCAAAGGACTCACAATTTATTTCAGAGTCCATAAGGGAATAATTGAAAGAAACAATGTCACAAACTATGCCATGTTGGCCACTAAGATTTAGCTGAAATGGGTATAAACAAAGCCTCTCTATTCCTCATGCCTAATTAAAGAGCAGTTAATTATGATTGTCTAGAAGAGACGATTTCACTCAAAAGAAATTTCCAGTGGGAAAGATGAAACCAACTTTAAAAAGCATCTTGAAAAATGACTTTCTGGGTGGGAATTTATTTCAGTGAAGAAATATGACAAAATACAAAAAAGACAAGATGTGAATGTAGGCTAGGGTAACTGTAGGTCTCTTTTAGAACTCTGCTGTTCATGCCAGGGATCCATTTCAAAATGCAATCCTGATGTTGTTCTGCCTTAAATTTTGCTACGAACTCATGTCTGATTTTCACTGTATTTCTTACACTTTGGATAAATGAAGTGGGAAACTGAACAACAAATTCTGAAGTATTCCTCAGGTGACTTGTATCAGAACACAGTATTTAATGAAGTGCCATAACAGGCAGCTGTAGTCCTCCTTTTTGGAAGGACATCAAGCACTGGGGATGTTGGCAATAGCGTACGTTTTTCATTTGAGCACTGTTTCCAGAGACTTTTTTTTCTCACTTGAAACAATCAATCTCACTTAGGATGCAAACAGCTGTTCTTCATTCAACAACTTCACCCAGAATAAGAAATTTTAAAGGACACGTCTGGGGTATTTTCTGTATTCGTATGCAAACAGCTATGAAGATCATGACCAAAAGTAAAAATAAATAAATAAAGGTCTTCCCTTGTGTGCAGAAGCAATAACACTACAATATTTTAGCACAACATTTCAGTTATTCTGTTCTTCCTCAGTTGTTCTACACCATAGTCAAATCCTATTTTCAGACCCAAGAGTTTCTTAAGGCACATTGTGACAATGTCAAATTGTTTTTAGCAATGGAAGCTTTGAGATTCAAAACCTTTTTTTCTCCAACTTCTCTTGCAATGTCATTTGCTTTGAGGTTTTAAATGAAAGCAGTGAATTTGTGGCTTCCCAGAAGAGACAGGATATATGCTGTGCTCAAGAAAAGGAAGAGAGGCAACTGCACATATGTAATCTTACTTCTGACAAATCTCTTTGCTACCAGTTGACTTTGGTTAAGTAGTCTCAGTATAAAGTAAAAAAATTTTATCCAATTTATATTTCTAGGTATTTTCTCTGTTATTTTCAGTGTGGTACACTAAATCCACCAACCAATCCAAGTTTTTTTGGTAAAAAACAGCAACTGAAGGGATACCCAACTGTCTTTTCAAGGGGGAAACTAACCACCTTGTCTGCTTGTGTCCTCAGGAAAGGAGACCCTCAGGCCAAGGACCTTTTGGAAAGGCAAACCCAACAGCCTCTTATTCCTAGCTCTGCCAAACCAACATTAAGAAAGACTTAGAATCAGTGCTTCTAAAATAAAAAAAATAAAAAAATAAAATAAAAGTCTGGTTTTTATTCATACAGTTATTCTCATTAGGACCAATATTTTCACAAGGCTTCCTGAAACAAAAGTATTTTGAAAAATTCTCAGCAGAACTTTTGTTGTGGCTATACATAAACATAATACTAGCATGCGCTTTGCAATAGAGAATTTGAGAGCCAGATTTTGAGTAAACAGCATTAGGAGTTGCCTCTCCCTTCTTGCGTCTCTCCCCTCATCACCATTAATAGGCATTATGGTAGGTTACCACACACTAAATTCATTTAGTGCTCACTAAATTTCCCAAATGTTAAGATTTTCCTTTATGGCATTAAAAAACCCCCAAAATCTCCTTCCAATGATATAATGAATCAGCCCATACGTTAAACAACTGTAAACTAAGATTAACACCAACATAATTTTATGTCCTACAGGGCAAACTGAATAAGAAAATTCAGGATTTATCTACTCTAAAATGCACATTTTAAAAAGTATTATGTCAATGATGCAGCAATCTCAAGGAAGTTTCACATTAAAAGGATAAAAAATGGAGTTACTACTGTGATTACCTATAAATATTCTGAAGATGTTTTATTCTGTGTCTTCCCTATAACATTGCCTTTGCTGACACAATAACAGTAAGAATTTTTAAGTAACTAACTAAATGTCAATAGGTAATATTTTCAGCTCTGTATGGTCTTCCTATAGATCATAGTCCAGTCTATGGATTTTAGTAACTAAAATTGTTTCTCTCATGACCATCAGAAGAAATAACAATAATGTAAGAAAGGCAAGCATATTAGTAAATATGTCTCAAAGAAGTCAGCTTTTTTTTCATGCAGCTGTTCAGAACATCAACTTTGTAAAGGCATCTCGACAACCACCAACACCTGCTATATATTAATATTCTGCTTGAGCATTTTTACTCAAGATGTCCAGGTTGCAGATGTGGGTCATTATTGTATTCTATCTATTGTAACAGAAGTGTTTTCATCTTTACAGTTCTTTCAATTACAAATATGTATTGATATTACTATTAAATTCATTGAACAGACAGCAAATGTTTTGCATGAATTTGAGCAGAGAGTTTCATAACTGAAAGGCACCTTTGGGTATTGCTCTTTCTCCATTAGACAACATTCTGTACAATATCGCTTCTGATATTTGAGAGTTGGGACTATTATCCCTGGGAAACAATTCTGTCTCTGACACTAAAGAGGTCTCCTGGCACTCAGCTTAAATATTGTATTGTTCAGAATCATTTTTTTACTCCTACACTTGTAAGTCCATATTCTTGTAACATGTTCTAAACAATCTCACTCTACTCTGTGAGAATCACATGCCATATGCAAGCCAAAATGTCTTTTTCATCTTTCCTTTTTCACTATAACTTCCCTTCATTACATTTCATTTTGTGGACACTTACCTGACATGCCCCTAGAAAACACTACCATTACTGTGGAGGGAGAGAAAGGTGATTGAGCATGCTCTGAAAGAATTTATATTCCAAATGATTATTAGCATTCCTTGTGTTTTGTAAGTTGCTATCACATGGGAAACAACTTTAACACATATGCATAAATTCAGGGATCCTTTCCTGTAGTCACAACAACACAGGAAGAATTACTACACCTGAAGGCCATTGAAGACATTCACACACACACAAAAAATCTGTCATCTTTCTATCTATCATATCACTTAATCTTGCGTTAGGATGAGATTTGACAGGTTACAAATAAAACACAGGGAAAACAATTGCAGAAATGGGATCCAAATAGAGAGATTCAAGCCTTGCTAATGTTTCCTTTCGCTGTTAACCCAATACCACTGTACTGTATTTTTTGCCACTGCCACAGCTTATTTTCTTTATGAACTCAGGATGAGAAACCAGGGAAAATGAGAACATTTTCTAACAAGGAGTAACTTCCAAAAGGCATTTTCCTTTGTCCTTTTTATTTTAATCAGACTTCATTAATCCTGATTCCATGAAACAATATTAAGCAGCTGCCTATTATTTTGATTAATTGAATTAGATCAAGCAGAATAACATTAAAATGTTGTCCCAAATATTCCGTTTAGAGCAGCAAGACTTGATAGTGCTAGAGGGGAAAAAACTCAACCTGTAAGATCTATAGCCCAGCGTTACTCTCTCTCACAAACAGGTAGTTACTCTAAATATACATGATTAGGAAACAAAGCAAGTAATTTCTTAGGTTGTCTTCAGTTCTCTGTTTGAAAAATTCATTAACCAATGTGATTAATCATCTAACTGTTCGCCAGGTAAGTGAAAGCAACACAGCATAAAGCAGTTTTAAAAAATATGAAGGATGCATTGAAAAAATAATAAATCAGCAACAGTGCTGACTTTGGAGACTCTTTTTTTCTTTTTAATGTGATGTGTTGTATCTGTGGTAGCTTTATATTTTGCTTTTTCGGGCATATTTTTTGTTCTGGCTCCTCTTTCTTTTTTTTGACTGACCAATTAATAATCGAATCATAATCAGCAATAATAAAATCAAAATAAGAGCGAGTACTTTGGTAAGGTCCTGCCAATCTGTATGATCACATATGTTACTGTGATATAACCCATCCTCTCCTATTCATTTGGACCCAATTTAAGACCTGAAGTCAAAGCAAAATTCTCCTCTGGTAACTGGCCAGTTTCCTGAAATTGCATACACATATCAGGTCCCTAAACTCTGAGATTTGCAAATTTTGGCAGAACAGAACCATTTAATTATATAAGTTCCAGGGAGCCTTGACAGTGACCACTCTATGGTGGTGCTCACAGTGCAGCACACACACAGCCTGTGAGGTCAACAATAATTTCCTCTGTTAGAATAAATTAGGTGTGCCACTTACACCCCAACAGCATAGCAAAATTACAAAACTGATTCCCCAGGTGGATAAAGCTTCCATCCAAATTAATTCATTTTTTACAGTGGTTCAAAAGCAATCTGCTTTAAATGAAAAAGTAACTCTGCAATATTTTGTTAAGGATCTGATTTGGCTCTCACCCATGCTTAGGTCAACTCGCTGTCTCACAGCAAGGCAATATTACTCAAATATGTTGTCGACTATAATAAAAGGCCAGCAAAGAACAGAATATTTGCTGTGTGTGCACCTACCTTGCTTTATTCACTTCAGCTTGACCACCACAGCTTGTATGTAAGGCAACCATTTTACCTGTTTTCACTGATGACTTTTTTTTTTTTTTACTTTTTTTCTCTTTTTTTTTTGTTTGGGGAGTTTTTTTCAGGACACAAGGAAAGCCTCATACTTCCCTCTTATCTGAGCATGATATTGATCACAGGATTTTGTCTGTCACAGACTTAAATTCTCCAAGAGCAGTCAGCCACGCAGAACCAGCATATTCCATCAAAATAACACTTTACGCTGAATTTAACAACATTAAAGAATAATACTCATCATGTCAGCAGCTCTTTATGTAGTTGAGAAGAAAGCTTTACTATATGCTCCAGGAAAAGTAATTTAAATCCAGCAATTTTGCCATAGTCAAAAAAGTTTGTCAAACAGGAAGCAGAACAAGAGAGTATCATCTTCACCCTGATGGGAATGTTGCCAGTAAATGCACTGTAACTAGATCTCAAAGCTGGAACTGCACGTGTGGATAACCCACACTCCTTTTCACAATTTTCAAAAATCAAAATAAATTATTTTTTCATTATTTTCTTATTGTTAGGCTCTTTATAAGGCATACTTCCCCTAAGGGAGGAGTTCACTGCATATGTCATTTTTCATTACATCAGGAAAAATCTCCTAGGACTTGTAAATAGCTATGTTTTTAATAGCATCTGATAGCACCACGAGGCACTGACTAGGATCATGGCCAATGAGAAGATATAACCCATATGGTCCATTTATCACCAAGATAACCATTAAGAACACCTTCTGCATTTTCACCACTCTGAAGCATATGAGATCTACAAAGGAATAAGCAATCAGAGAAATAAAATCAAACTTTGTATTCAAAGTTATGGCAACTACTCTCTTCTGACTTCTACATATTCCATGTGAAAAAATCTCAGAAATGCTGTGCTCGAAAGCAGTACTTTGATATGACCATAAAGAATCACCTTCCACAGAGTTTTAGAAATATACAATAATGTGTTGCCCCCAGTCCAACCTCCTCTCCATCCATTCCAGCTGCACTATTCAACGCAGGACAGTGGGATTTATACAGGGGCCTGTATGAATCAACAAAAACAAGAAAAACTTTTCCAAAAAATAATGATCTTGGCTCAACCCTTTGGTTATTAGAGTAATCTTGAGAGGATTTAGAAAGCCAAATTTAGAGAAAAGGAAGGCTTTAGCAAACAGAGAGAGATAATACCAAGGGGAGACCGGAACAGAAAAGTGGAAAATAAGAGAGCATGGAAACTTGCATTTGCTCTCAGCCTCAGACTTTCCCAGCTCCTTTTGATTAACCATGCCAGGGAGACACTGCTTCTGCTGCTGCTTGCTTTTCCTTTCAGAAATTCAAGCACTGGAATTCTACCCAGCGGATAAATTATGTAACAACATTAAGAATATGCATTTTATTTTTTTAAGTTTGGCAATATCTCTGCCTGAATTTTGTAGTAAAAGATCTTGGAGAATATGTTTGTAGTTCATTTCTTGATCAAACAACCTGAAAAATGACCCAAAAAGACAGTGTAGCAGCATTATAAAAATACAGAAATTATTAAGTTTTTGAACTTCACACACATCAGCTGTCTAAAAAGAAAAATATATATGAGCAGTAACAGGGCTGTTAAAACAACCAAAGACACTTACACAGACATTCTGTTTTTATTTTTATAAAAAAAGGGCAGATTTATTAGTGCCAATGTATGTTCATAGAAGGAAACAAAAACTAAGCTAATCTGAGTAGCAACTTACATCAAAGGATATCAAAATAATATTTCTTGTAAGTGAAACATAATACTTCATTTAAACTTGATTCTTGCAAACTAGAAGTCCTTGTTATCTGTCTAGGAAGCCTTTAAAGAAAAGTTGCTACAGTCAAACAGGGTCCTGATAGAACTTGGCACATAAAGAAACAATTCCATATTCACTCATACAATACCTCTCACTCTCCTGGAGCACTCATTCATACAATACTTACATAATGCATATACATTATGACTAAAGCCATGTACGGCCTAAAGCACATAGAATATCTCAGTTCTAAATGTAACATATCTCTACATCAAAAGCAGGTCACTGTATTTACAGCAGAAGATCTCTCTCTGCAGATGGGGCTTTTGCTTGAAGATCCTTTTGTTAGTATATGCTAAGATGCTCAAGTTGTCAAATTATTTATCAAATTAGAAGTGTATCTACAGGAAGATCTGTCTGATTGTGTGCGAGGATTCTAAGGCAATAATAGTAGTTGTTCCACAGGAATAGTGCTGCCATTGCAACCCACTTTCTGTCGGAGCAATAAAGCCTTCCTTCTCCAGATGCAGCCAGGTATAGTGAGACATTCATGATCTGCAAACTGTTGGCTCAAAAGTCTAAAACTTCTTGGTTTGTTCGTTTTTTTTAATGTTCATGGAATAGCACCATAGGAATTCACACTTGATATCAAAAAAATCCTGGGTCTGTTGTTTCGTTTTGCTTTTTTCACCACCATGGATATTCTTACTCTTACAAAAAAAACCTAACAAAAACCTCTTTGGGAAACTTCTCTTTTGGACACTACTGCAGCTTCATTTCTGAGTAACTAAATCAGGCAAATAGCTCATTCACAAAAAGGTCCGAAGAAATAAAGCTTAGCAGTGGTTTCAAATGTACTGCTGAAAACAAATTCAGTAGGAGGAGTTTCAGATGATCCTTGACCATTTCTCTTTCTCGTGGATACTGATTTTGATTCAGGAGAGGTTTTCATCTCAGTCTCTTTCTATATTCAGTGCAAAATAAGAGCACATCATCAGAGATAGCTTACTCAACCAGTAAACCAAACATTTTCAGATGCTTACACCATTCAAATTCAGTCAACTAGTGATGACTGATATAACAGTTCAGACTTCTCAGTCATTAGTAAAACAAAATACTCTATAGATCAGTTACGTTTCAGAAGTAGGATTTTCCAGTTTCAAAACACTGATAACCTGATATGACACGTGAATTTGTAAAAAATACAGAACAATTCAGGAAGGTCTTCCCATTTCATGTCTTCTTTCAAGTCCTTGTACACACCGTACGTGGGATTCAAAGTCAAAGCAACTGGGTAGAAGGACAGTATTTTGAGCACGTGACCTAAAAGAGCTTCTTTTCCTCCTAGACACTATACAATTGTCAGTAGGAAGAATGGTCTATGGGATCACTTCCCCTGAATGAAACTGATTGAATCCACACACGGTTCTAGCAAATACTGGACCATGAACAAAAGCTTTTATATTCTCCCTGCATGCAAAGTCCTTTCACAAGCTCTGCAGAGACAGTCAAGTATGGAGCCTGCACATTATCATCTTGACTATTCCACTGGGGTAGGTGATTTTCTTCTTTTATTTTATTTCAGTCTGTTGTCTTATAAGTCAGCATTTCAACTGAACTTATAATAAACATTTGTGCTAATAACTTCAGTTTAAAAAAAAAATGACACACCTTCCTTCCTTTTCACTGTGCGTTCTTTCTTTCTCAATCTCCTTTTCTGGCATAGAGGTTCTTGTGTTATTTTTTGGTGTGTACGCTATCTGGATATTTTATACTTCTGTATCGTATATGAAATCCTTTCTTGTTGATTGTATCATCAGTGTGAAAGTGAAGTAAAAGAGATTCCCCTGCTGAATAAATTTCTTCTGGTGGCTAAAATAAATAAATAAAAAGAAAAAAATTATTTGTCCACTCTGTGTATTCATTCACTATTTTTTTTCCTTATGAATATTTTTCTTTTCCTGCTAGGCCTCATCATGTATTTCCGCTGTGTCTCATATGATGCCATCTGGCATCATCAGAATAGTTCTATCTCATTCAGCTCTCAATTACAGGCTAGGAATTTTTGAGGCAGACTGAGGAAATAACCTAAACTCCTAGTTTTTCTCTAGTTCAGCTGGAGTAAGACAGTGACTGGGCAAGACCATGTACAATATTCTAAATTTAGATAAACAGAGGTCAATACCTATTTTCTATCTTATTCTTCATAGCCCTCACAATGTCCTGTTTTATTACTGAAGCACATTGATCAGAAATATCAGCCAAACTACCAAATCCTCCTTCTAAAGTTGAGAAGGTGGTAATATATACTATTAGTGTCTTTCTCCCACTCTAGTTTGGATCGTTTTGCTTTTTATTTTCAATAGCTTTTCTATTTAATTGTATCTTTCCTATGTGGTATCTGAAGCCGTTCATTTACATCTTACCAGAACCAAACCACCACCACCAATACTCAACCATTCCAACCCAAGCCCCAAAAAGAAGAAAATAATTCAGCCTGTTTTCTTGTTCGCTGCACTTCTACTTGTCAAATACGTTAACTTGCCAAGAAAAGTATTGTTTTGTGTAAATTAGTAGATTTTAGGCTCAGTTGTAGCATTTCCTTTAGAATACATCCCCTACAGTTCAAATGGAAGCACCTTTCGTGCATCATTAATTAGTGTTCAAAAATGCACTAAAAGGATTTAAGCCAGTTTACAGGTAACTTGTCTGAATGACTACGATGTTTGATCCAGCACAGTGGCTGAAAAAAGTGACACATAATTACTTAAGAGGTCCTGTCATCCCATGTAGAGTCTTTGAAGCCTTTTATCTAGGCAAAGAGTATATGTATGAAAGTGTGCTTGCACTGGCACACATATAAAGAATTGATGAGGACATGTGGGATCATTGCACTGGTTTTCACAAGGCAGGCAGCCAGGAGACCAATGCAAGTTTAAAATCAGAAATAGGATACAGCATTTTCATGTGTCATCTGGCCAATTTCCTCCATGTCTCACAGTGAAAATGTGTCAGAATGCATATAAGATTTCATGGTTTTCTTAAGGCCCATATTAATCACCCAAGTTAGGAGTACATTTTTTTCCTAAAATCAGACTTAATAGTCAATGAGCACACTACAAATACTTCTCAGCTGCCCCTCCTGCTGTAAAATGTGGCTTCTTTCCAATTAAAAGTATTTTAATGCAATAATTTTCAACATTGGTGCATTTCCCTCTATGTAAGGGAAAAAGCTGCTAACTTTTTTTGTGTGCTGATAAGCACACCACTGTCAGTTACTTAAAGCTGAACATAACATTACAATACTCTGGTCAAAAAATAGGTAAGAATATTTATTGATGAAAATAATTCAAGGTAGTGATTGTACTACAAGCCTGCAAATTTATATATTAAAATCTGAAGCAGATAATCTGCTATCTTCTTTATAAGGTGTAGTAACTGAATCTCATTCCCCTTACCTTCCTGTGCCCTGCCTTTCTCATTCTTTTTGTAGAAACGGGAAAAAAAGTTTTATACCTATTTACTTACCCCAGATCCACAAAATCGACCAAGTCTCACAGCTGTCTTATCATGACCATCAAAAAGCTCCACGTAATCGTAGCCACAGTCTGCCTCCTCCTCAACCTCGAAAGTCTGGAACATTAACTCGACGCGAGAGCCACGCTCGGCCACCAGGAGCCAGTCGCAGTCCGCCTGAACCGGGTAGTTGTTATCACCAAACTGAGCATGCGAGTACAGGTCCTTGGGCTTGAGTTCAGCTTTCAACCGACCACCACACTCTAAATGGAGGGAAAAAAAGATGACGAAGCTTATTCAGTGCAAACTTGTGTTTTCTTTTCATAGATGCCCCGTCTTATTCAGGCTGAGTGCATTTTAATGCCACAAGCAGGTTAATCAAAAAAGCTGAGAGCGAAGTACTAACCTGTAGGAATGTAAATCCATCATTCTGAGTATTTCTTATATAAATTCTGTTTTATAACTAGAGAGACTTGAACATAGTTCATAATTTTCAAGTGAAAGATAAAGAGAGGGAACACCAAAGCTATAAGGAATGTGGCTTAAGCAGTATGACAGTCTTTGAGCAGGCACCTGAAAGGCTCCTGTGGCCAGCAAGACGGTTGCTGTAAGGGTACCCACATTTCAGTGGTGGCACTTCCACAAGAGTTAATGACACCATTTGCAAGTGATAGGGGAAGATCAGCTCCAGCACACACAGAGTCAGAGACTGAGTGCAAAAATCTTTTGTTTCACAGTAGTGTGTCAGCTTTAACCATAATGTGGCACCTGGAGAGCCAGCTCAATACTAAGCACCACTGCCAAGCTTGCTACCTTGTTTGCTGTGTAGCTCATAACAGGCCTTTCTCTGCAAAAGAGCGTGGCTGGGAGAAAGCTGCTGCTACCAGAGAAAGTCTTGTAGCTGAAAGCCTGCTCATGAGGCAAGCCTTTTGTCGAAACCATTATTTTAGCATAAATCTCTATTTGTACACAGTTGCAAAATGGATGTGGGGCTTTAGAGCTTGTTTATAACTGCTCAAAGAGTTCAGAATTTAAATATGAATTAGCTTTAGTGTATAGGTGAATAAGCTGTCCAACAAATAAATAAAAGTGTTATTAGAATCCAACCAAGAATAGATGGAAATTGTACTTAAGGGAAAAAATGCATTGTTTATCATGTTTCCAAAAGGTGGGTGGAGGCTTTTTTACTTTACAGGTACAAAGACTTCAATGCAAACAGAATAATTCAGTTTTACTTTCTCATCTAGAACAAACCATCTCTTACAGCACCCATAAAAACATCAAGCGCAAATGAGCTTGAGCAAAATACTGAGACTCACAAGTTTAGATGTAATTTTTATAAATAAATGAACAGATAATTTTATTGCATTTCAAAATATGTAGATACTATTGATTGATCATTTTAGAGTAACCTGAGACAAAGTGTGAGATTCAAATCTTTCTAACTTTGGTGAAGAGACACTTTGAATTTGACTTCAGTGTCACAGACTCCACCCACACTAAACATGACCAATTGCACTATTGTATTGTGAGGAGTCACATTTCAGCTAAGAGTTAATAACGGTAATGACCAAATCCTTGCTTTTTAAAAAGGGTGGGTTTTTCTTAACTGGGAAATGAAGGAATAAAACCAGGAAACACAAAATATATAAGTTATCCATTATGCATGACCTGTTCAATCTGAAATTTCAAATTTTTTGCTTTTAAAGAACAAATAGGAGCACATGATAAAACATTGGCAAATAAGATAGTTCAGGCAGTTATTTCTCATTTATACTCTAATATACTGTTTTTTCTCGCTATTCTGGATTTCATTTATTTCCTTTTCTTCTGTTGAGGGGAGAGGGATTGTTTTGGGTTTATTTTTTGTTTGACTGGACTCTTGCCAATATTAGGAACATCTCCCTGCCTCAGACACCAAACAGCTGCAAAGGAGAAAATGTTTAATGAACTGCCTACATTCTTTCCCTCTGCTTGCTACAGAGGACAGGAGCTTAAAGGAAAGATGTAGTCATTCAACCACAGAAAATGGCAATTCCTGTTCCCCTGCCCTTCTCTCACAGATTGTATCCTCATATTTTAGTATAGAAATTACAAGCCAAATTTTCAGTTTCTTAAGCATTAAGTTGTAGTTTCAGAAGTCTGCACAACGAGGCACTGCATAAGACGTGGGACAGTGCCATGCAGCACTGCTTGCTCTGCCTTGGTACCAGAGCTAACCCAGCCACACCACCCATCGTGGTTTCCATCGTGCAGGCATGGCTGCTCTGCTGTAGGCAAGATGTATGATTCTGACTGTAAGGAAATATGTCCAGCTTGTAAAATGATGGCCGTCTGGCAGCTTCAGGTGAAAGACTTTTTCTAGATCAGCTAAGGCATAAAAACCCTCTCATGTTTCATGACCTTTCTAGGGATTTTTAGGCTTCTTACAAACATAAGAGTAAATAGAGCACTAGTTTCCTAACTGTTTAACGAGCCAGACAGATGGGAAAAGCTTAAACCCACATCATCTGAACTAATGAAACAAGATTATAAGTTTGATTCAGCACCCCCATACTGAATTATTACAGCTATTTTGGAAACAACGCAGGCCTCTAAACTGAGTGACATCTGAGATATCCAAATTTGTTTGAGACATCCTCCCAGCACTGACAGATAGGAACAGGACCTACAGTAGATCTGCAACCTCCTAGAGCAGTGGCTGGAGGCCAGGCACCATAAATGAAGCTGTCCAAAAGAGAGCTAGATGCCTGAGTTAGGGCAAACAGATCACTCCCTGAGCAATGATGTTTAATGCTCTGTCAGGAGCATTTTCATGAATTCCTCTTGGATCGGTTATGCCTTTTCTGAGAGGGGAAAATATGACAGAATCTCCTTCTAAAACTGTGTTGCACTTTCAAAACAGCATTTTATAAGTTTTGCTCCACACAAGGAAGCCTTTCTACCCAGTTTACTTTTTTAAACTTTACTGTATTTGCTGCTACATTTTTATCCTGTTTTCTGAAATATTAAATGAAAATTTGGAAATTAGATAGCACTTCAAGCCAAAAAGTATCATAGAAGGGAAATCAACATCATCGACAGCATCTACTGGAATAATAAGAGGCCATTAAATCATGAAGATGCCAGGAATGCAGCAGCAGAGACAGCTCTGGGCGTAGAATCCAGCTACTCGGTCACTGCTGTTGTGTTACACCAGTCCTTTCACTGAGTGAGTTCTGCCAACATGTTAGAAGCGAAGGGAGCAGCTTCCTCAGCACTCCCTGTCTGCCTGCTCAGCTATGCAGGATTGAACACAGCCTCGTCTACTTCTATTGCATACCATCAAGTATTTTTTTCTTGAAAAGATAACTAAGGGAATATAATCCTCTGCCCATACACTTGTTAGGTATCTGTCATTCACACGTGTGCCCATAGCACAGAGGTAAAATGCTCACAGAATTGTCACAGAGCATCTGTGTCTGGCTCAAGACTGGAGGAATAGGCTGCAAGACCCGAGTTGTCCCTCATTCAAACACTACCTCCAGGAACATGCCAGTGATGAGGGTTCATCTCAGGGAGGGGTCTGTGCAACAGCAGCTGGCAGAAATAAATGTCCTCTCATAAGGAGGTAAACTTCGTAGATTTCATAACATTCTTAAAAACTGGGTAGATTTTATTTCTCTCAGTTTCTCAGAAAAGCACATGCTTGTGCATGCTAAGAATATTTTCATATTTAAGACACACAAAACTCAGCAGATATGAGGAAAAATTCAGCAAGTCATGACAAAACTTGCAATTTTTAGAAGTTAGGGAGTGTACATCTGAACTTAATTCACATATTGACTGCTCCAATTGTACAAACTGAAAGTGAGGGCAATAAATGAGACAGCAGTTTTACAACACCTGTTCTAGGAAGAGCTCTGACCTTTAACTGTATACTATGAGATAATTAAAAATGGGTAATTATTACCTCTATCTAATTTTGCATCTAAGGGAAAGTGTCACTGCAGTAGGGAAGGCAAAACATTGCATGCTTGTAAAAGGATTTTCCACAAGAAAAACAAACTGAATTACAGGAAGCTAAACTTTTCACTTTCAAGGCCCAGATTACAAAGAGTTCATATATTGTTGTCTACTCTCTTTCTCTGAAAGAGAAATGAAATTACTAAAGATTGTGAATTATTCATAACAAAGCAGAAGGAAAAAAAGAGAAAATGCCAGCATTGATATATGTGAGGATTTTTTTAGCTGAGCACTACGCATCAACTTGATGGATGCTTTGGGTAATATCAAATTACATTAACAGTGACTCATCACCTTGATTATTCTATTAATAACTATTACCTGTCATTAAATCTTACCTCCTAGCAGAGATATTTATTAAATATTTTCTGCATTATTTATTATCTGGATATATAAGAATGAGCTCTGGAAAGTAAAGACAGACACTAGGAATGAAGATAAAAACAAAGGCAAAAAAAACCCCAAATCGCCTTGTCTTACAGCAGGCACTGGATGTTCAGAAGTTCAGCACTAGAGGCCACTGTAAGCCAAGCAACGTCGGGGGAAAAATCTCCACACTGAAAATGTCCCAAAAACTCTATTAATGAATTAGAAGCCACTGTTGCCAACTTCAATGACTTCTGCCAAACAAGAAAATTGAATGGTAAATATGAAGGACATTATATTCTAAAGGTCCTAAGAAAGTCTTCAATGTTGTTTTTTTCTTGTTCTTCTTTGGCTTATCCTGCCTTTTAAGCACTACAGGAAAGTAATATGTGTTTACACAAAACCCAGATTTTTGTTTAATTTAGAACAGGAAAGTAACAGAGGTGCATCACATGTCCCAGTTAAGTGTTGTCATCACAAATACAGTGAAAAGATACTGAATCTTTTATGATCTCGTATCATGAATCCTAAAGGAATTTCATTTCTTATCTTTGTTTCAACATCTTTTAATTTCTTACCTATGAGAGAAAGACAGAGCAAAGAATGTCTAAAATGTTAGAGAATACTTTCTTCAATCTCAGACTTTTTCTACTGTGCTTAAGGTTTCATTAGATACAGCTGTTACATTGTCTTATCTGTGAACTCATCCCGTTGCTACAAAAAAAAGTCTGCATATCTACCACGAAAGAACAATGGGTGAGTTATTAGTAGAAATCATGTCCTGGTTTCTGACCTGTAGAGTGCGTTGCTTGGAAGCCTTTTCTTTGAACTGATGCATCAGAAATAAAGCGGAGAAACATTTTGTTTCCAGTAGCAATAAGAGGATCTGGTATTTTATTGCCACATAAGCGTCCCAGGATTGGCGATTTCTCACTTTCACCATCAAACACTTCCAAGTGGTCATAAGCACATTCTTGATGTTGTTCTATTTCAAATTCATTGAATATCTAGGGGGAAAAAAAGTAAAATGACCCATTGTGGGACTGTATTTACATGGCACATACATATATATATTAATATGTTTTAGAATACAAGGATGCAGTTAAAAAAACAGATTTAATATTACTGCCTCTACAAGCCCGTAGACTTGAATAACATATTGATCCTGAGAACATGGAGTAAAAGTTAAGACAGTGAACTTTAAGAGTGCATCATCCTTCATATAGAAAGGCATTAGAATATTTATAACCAACTACTGTCTATCAGAGAATATCAAATCTAGAATACCGCTGCCTTTCTGCTGAATTTGCACAGTTTTTAGGATTATTTCAAATTTCACAGAGCATTCAAAACAGCAAAAAGTCAGAAATTATTATTTCCTTGCATAGTTGAGGATTGATTGAAACATCTGCAAAACATAATGGGTCCCCCCCCACCCTTTTTTAAAACCTACATCACACTGCAACTAAAGCCTCTGAGAATGACTTCTCCACATGAAGGTTTATGCATGACAGCTATATTTTCTAATCTATTATCTAGAGATCTATTTTTTTATTATTACAACTTAATGATCTTTCAGGGTGCACCCTTCATGCTAAGGTCAGGTTTTTGCTAGCAAAAGCATTGTGAAAAATAAAAAAGTTTTGTTAATTTTTCATTAGAAAAAACTTCAGGCATTTCCAAAAAGTGTATGCCATATCTGACAGGAACTGTTAACACATGTACAACTAATACCTGCATTTCATATATGGAAGAGTGTCTTCCAAGACTAGAATGATATAAATAAACTTATTTCAAGGGGACATTTACGAGTTTTCAGACAAGACTTTTTGACCAGGGCTAAATTTCAACAGCAACGCTGAAGCTTAATATCTGGTAATTTCCCCTCATGTAAACACTGAGAAGGCAATATACATCTTTGTGAATTTTCAGAGTAACCTACATGTTAAGGTGAAATTCAAAATCTATTTTGTTCAACAAAATAGCATAAAAACACCAAGTACAAATGCTTTCATAAGTAGTCATATAGTTGACTGTTTATTAAAAAAAAACCAAAAAAACCCCAAACAAAAACCCAAAAAACAAACAGAAAAGGATTGATAAACAATAATTAAAAGGAATAAAACTGAACTATCCAATGCCGAGCAAATATCACAATTAAGCATTCTCTCTGGTACACCAAACCAAATCTGACCAACCAAATCACTTGCAGAACCCCAAGAGTGTGAAATGCAATGGAAATTTATATTAACAGCTGACCCAAAGAATATTTAAAGAGCTAACACAAAGGCTTTTTCCCAGAGAACTTCAATATTCAGAATAACACTTGGTTTTTGTGAAGAGCTGTGTGATGCAGTGGATGCAGGTTCATTTCACTGTAAAAAACTGGGGTTTATATTAAGGGACTGAAACTGCAGAGGCAGTGAAAATGGCTGTACAGCAGGCGTTCCTGCTGCTCTTAAATTGTGGTCAGCCATCCTACTTTATGATGCCAAGTATGTGTTGTCATTTATACCCAAATAAAATCTGATGGATTAAGAAAACTCCAGAAAGCTGAGAGACTAACTTTCAGTAAGGAAGTTAGTTAAACACAGTATTGAGTCAAGCCAACTTGGAATCAATGGGCGCAATAAGACATGATCCAAGAGCAGCCTCCAGAAATTAATTTTCTTTTAGAGGAAAATTGTATCTGTTTTGTTCACTTCTCACCAGCATGAAAAACCCCCAACAAAACCAACACTCTCCAGGAAGTATATCACACTATGAACTGTAAGACACACCTATTATTTTTAATGTTTGACTTCTCACTGGGATTCCTAAGCCTGCAGGAGCACAGTACATGTTCTATTCTGTCCTTCAAACATGGCCAGAAAAAAGTCCTAAATCTGTTGTGGGTCTAGCAAATGATTCTAGGGACTCCAAAGAGAATCCAAGGAATTTGCTTTTTAAAGGAAAATCAGATCTGAATATGCATAGTCTTTTAAAAGCTCAAAACGCCTGATATTTTAAAACACCCAAAGGCAGTCTCCATGTTTTAAAAATCAGTCAGTTCCTTGCAGGTTTGAAAGAGGAGAACTGACACAAACTTTCCTTAAAGTTAAACATAAGTGAATAGTTGCTGCCAACAGAATTCACAAATGATTTAACAAAGTTGGTAGTATAATTAAATCACACCCTGTCTTCCTGGGACAAATACTTCTCAATTCCTACCCCACCATGACTATTTTAACCCCACATGATTTGTCTCCTTAGAGGGAATGGTGTTCAGAAATGTTACATATAGCTTCTGACCATCCAGCCCTTTCTATCTACACCACTCAACCGAGCAGATACGTTGGTGGCACTTAGGGAGAGCTGTCTGGATGGGACACTTAAGCCTGTCTCTTATAAACATCCGGCTGATTAGCTCATGAAAATCGGTCTCTCTACAACGTACATTTTCAAAGCCATCTTTATCTACATGTTTCATTTAAAAGTTCTGAAGTGCATATCCATTTTTTCATAGGCTTCTTAATTGCACCAAACGCTTAAATTTGGCCTGTTCAGGAAGAGACTTTTCAATGATGAGCAGAGTGACAGCAATCACAACAAAAGATTAGTTTCTATACATACACCCCTCTCAAAAAAGAAAGCAGAGCCTCACAATTCATGTGGTTTGTTACCATGAAGTAACCGATTCTCTTCTTGTTCAATTTGAACAAGTAAACTATGAAAAATAAACTTAAATACAGTGTAAAAGTCCAAGAAAAAATATTGATCCATTGTGGAATTATGGTATTAATATTATTGATATGGGACCTTGCTGCAGTACACAGCTTAAAGATATTATACACATAGAATTTAGGAATTGACCCTACTGGCTTGCACAGAAGAGTAGATCTCCGACTCTAAATCATAGAGGCATTTTTGAAAATTCTATCTAGTAAAATTCTGCCTAGTTTTCCAATTCCAATGGCAAAAGCCAATTTAAAAAAACCTTTTCTTTGTAAAGTAGACTACGAAATATTTTGCTGAAGAAATCTGAATGTTGGAGTTTTGCCTGCTGTGGGTATAAGTATCGGAAAAGCTTTTACAGTAACATGCCCATGTCTATGCCTGGCTGGCTTTGGTTTATTCAGCCACTATGAAGAATACTTGCCCAGAAGCAGCAGTAGAAAGGCTGCCTGAATTAGAAACTTATTTTTCACCCTTGGAATGGACAGAGCATGCACATCACTCATTCTCCACCACCTCCACCCCCTCCAGTACAGTTTAACTCCTTTACTTTTGGAGAACAGGGATCAACACACGATCCCACATCAGCACCAGTAACAGAAGTGGTTTAACCCCAGGCAGCAGCCAAGCCCCACATAGCCGCTTGCTCACTCCCCCACCGGTAGGAACTGGGGACAGAATTGGAAGTGTAAAAGATAGAAAACTTGTGGGCTGAGATAAGGACAGTTTAATAGGGAAAGCAAAAGCTGCACACACAAGCAAAGCAAACAAGGAATGAATTCACTGCTTCCCATGGGCAAGCTGGTGTTCAGCCATCACATGGGCTCCATCATGTGTAATGGTTACTAGGGAAGACAAACACCCGAATACTATCCCCTTCCTCCGTCTTCCCCCAGTTTGATATCCTGAGCATGATGCCATATAGTCTGGAATATCCCTGTGGTTAGTTTGGGCCACCTGTCCTGTCTGTGTCTCCCCCGCAGCCTCCCATGAACCCCCACCTTCCTTGCCAGCAGAAAAAGCCTTGGCTCTGTGTAAGCCCTGCTCAGCAATAACAAAAACATCTCTGTATTATCAACACTGTTCAGCACAAATCCAAAACACAGCCCCATACCAGTCACTGTGAATAAAATTAACTCTACCCCAGCCAAAACCAGCACAAGGGTTTTAGGGTTTGGCTAAGGTCAGTAGTTATGAGATACAAAATCCCTTTCATCCCTTCACCAGTATTGGCTACTCTTCTACCTCTCTGAAGCAGAGACATCTCTCTCCTTAACTTTATTTGCTCCAAAATAATTTAAAAATCAATTTATGAAATTTAAAAACATGTAAGGCCAGGTTTTGTAGTGGCTGTCCCTCAAGTACGCTGCTGAAGGAACACTGGGGTTAAGCTCAAAGCAAAAACCCCCTGGGCAGGACTGTGCCTTCAGCTTCATAGAGAGGCTACAGAACCTCAGTAAACCTGCAAAGCTACCTAAGCTCTTCTGCGCCTATCTTTGGACACCAGCACTGTCCTCAGCCAGCTGGACACAAAATTTACAAAACCACTCCAGACTGCTCTTCTACTTATGTTAAAATTTGGAGGCACTTTTAAATGAGAAATCCAGATTCTCAGGGGTTTTGTATCTCTTCTTCCTCCTTAAAAAGAACAGAACAGAAAAAGTTGTGTGTAGAGGACTGTTCATAACTCAAAACTTTGCTTTTTCTATATATTGGAATTTGTGAAAATGGCCTCTGCAGTATTTGACAAAACTTAGCACAAGTTTTATGAGTTACAACAATGATATAGTAAAGTCTGACAGGAGGAAAGTACGCCTTTGCAGAGTATTTCCAATCACCATAAACTTAAATCACAGCTCTGTGATATTGAGTAGTCCCTGTTGGCCAGAAATGGACAGGAGTCAGCAAATTTTTAAAATAGTTTACCTCTGGGATGCAAACTGACAGTAAAGTTTAGTAACGGTTTCATATCATTGAGCAGTCATTTGAGAAGCTGATTTGGTGGAAGAAGAGTTGAAAAGGAAGGGTAGGCAGAGACTCACCAGTTTGACCCTTTGCCCAGGGGTGGCACTGATTTCCCATGTGCACTCCTTTCTGCTGGGATACTTGTCTGGCCAGTTGGGACTCGTGATGATGCCGCTGGGACTGTGGATCTTCTGTTCACACTCAGCTGTGCCAACAGTGATAGCATCAGTTAGTCTAGGGGTCTGCATTCAGAGGTAGTCAAAAAAGTACTACTTTGTCAGGGCAGCCACTAAATGGGAAGGATCTTTAGGAAAATAGGTAAGCATGCTCTTCAGAGGGCACAGTCATGTTCTTCCCCTCAGGCTTGTGCTTTAGAGCATTAACCCAGCATGTTTCTTTATGGACTGTTGTGAAACATACACTGTTATTTACAATGGATGGCTTTTTTCAAGTACTGTAGTACTATACTGGAGTAAACATAAGATAAATACTAAAAATTAATCAAATATTCTCCTATTCCCCTATCTTGCATACAAGTAAGTGTGCAAATCCGTATGAAAAGTCTCACTACTCCAGCTTCCAAAGAAATTTCTCAAACAATTAATTTTTTTCTCTTCTTGCTAACTTTCACTGCAGCTACAGAGCAATCACTTTGATTTCCAAACCACAGTTTTTAGGTATACATATACACAATTTGAGAACAGCTAAGACTAAACTGTGAGTATGTACAAAGAACAGCTTAGTCGCTGACTTTGTAACTAAACCACTAGTACCCAGAACTAAAAGAAGGCATTTTTTAATTTAGTTTTTTAACAATCTCAAATTGCTTTCTAAATATCAGAGAATTATTTGAAAAGAAAAACTTTTAGAATAGGCAAGTAGCATTCCAAAACAAGTGAAAATGCAAATGATTCACAAAGGGCCTGTCTTTAGTCTCAAATTAAATCCATGCTAGAAAACAACAGAGAAATTACAGCAGCTCACATGATATTGCACACTTGAGGTTCATTTGCAGACAATTTAAATTATACTTAAGTCCCAAAGCCTATTGTTTTCTTGAAGGTAGCCACACCTTGAGAGAGCCAGGAGGAAGAAAGATGCATAGGGCTTTGACTGGAACTCAGATTGTCTGAATGTGACGCCTAAAATAAACCCAGAAAGTGTAGATATGGTTTCAACCTGACTGTGAGGAAACTAACTGCTACTGATAGCAGCAAATCACAACTCTACCAGGCTTCTCTCCAGAAACTCTAGACTTGTGTTTAATACAGCCTTAGATAAATACTTTATCAGAGCTTTAAATATTCTACACTTCACAGAACTATTGAAAGTAGCACTCCGTGCCAATGATCCCTGGTTTTCCAAACTGCATTCCTGCGGACCTCGAACTCAGCCCACACAAATGCTGGGGATGGAGGGGATGGGAAAGGGGAGGGATGTTGTAGTGCTTAAGCCTAGATGTCTAAAACCCCATTACCAAGAACTTTTTTCCTTTCTTTTGTTTGAAAGGAAAGCTGCAGAAAGCTTTCTGCAAGCCTGTTGTGTAACCAACCACTCAAATGCCTTCCTACTCACCTTCCTTGCAGTCATGTTTATTTTCGTGTAGCACAAATCCATTCCGGCACTGGCAGACGTAGCTTCCTACCGTGTTGATGCACTCGTGCTGGCAGCCACCGTTGTCCTTGGAACACTCATCCTTGTCTACAAAATACACAACAAGCTTGGGTGAGCACAAAGCTCCCAGCAGACCTTGCTAGCAAGAGGAGCACGGGGCCTGAGTCCAGAGCAGGATAAGCTACAGCACGGTCACTCTTCCCAGTAAGGCAGTTTCATGGTACCTTAGTTCTAGCCACTCTTTGCTCAGCCTGCAGCCTTGCACTATGGCACAAAGAGTCTGTCTCATCTTTATAGGAGATCAAGGTTAGTTCCTAAGGGAAAGGAACACAAGTAAAACAAGCTAGAACAAAGGAGGTAAGAGATTTACCAGCTTTTACTCTTTCAAGTGGTCTAGCTGGTAAAAGTTTCATAAATATCCAGTTTTATCCAGTAAACAATGGTAGTGTAGTTTATGGACAACACAAATTATTCCAGCTTTATACTAATTTCAAAAGGTAATGGTGATATCTTGAAAGGAACATATAGATCAAACAAGACTTCAACTTCTACACGTTAAACATATAAGAAGAGAAAGATTTCACATAAGCTCTTCTAGTAAGTTGAGCTTTTTTACCCAGCAGAGTGACAGTGTGCTTTACTTTTAATGAATCTGGACATTACAGAACATCACAAAAACATTTCACTGAAAGAAAAAAAAGAAATTGGCATTAGTTAGTTCAAGATCTACAATATAGCATGCAGTTCTGTTTATTAACATATAATCCTTCAAAAGAGCTTTTAGCGTGTTAGAAATAAAGCAGAGAGTAGTGGAGGAAATATGACCTGCATTAAACAGCTACAAATTCATTGCATGGACAAAAGCCAAGCTAGATTAACAGGCTGTCATTCTAGCAAGAGGCCTCAGCTGCCACGCTTCTATGTCATTCAGCTGTTCTTGTTTTAGGTGAGGCTGGTCCCTTTAAAAGAGGCAGACTGCTCCTGACATGTATACACATCCACGCATATATGTATCCACATGTATATAACTATATACGCATATACACACAAGTATACATTCTTAGATATATTTATATATGCCTATATAAATATATATACATATAAAAATATATAAACACAAGCATATTAAACCTCCCCTTTATTTTACTAAATGTGCCATTTCAACATGCAAAAGAGAGGAGGTAAAAGAGCAAAGGAATTTTGGTCGTCCCAGAGGGTTGCAGGGTTGGAATGCAGAGCATTTACCCCCTTCAGTCTTATATACCTTGGAAAGCAGCAGTTAACATTATCTCCAAACAAGGCAACATGATATTTCAGACTCTAGCAGGTACAGCAAGAATTTCTATAGATTAGAAGCCACTGTGGAAAATTTAAGTCTCTTTTCATTGTCTTACTCATGCATTTTTTCCCTGCCCTTACTCGTATTCAGTAACACAACAAAGGAAGTTTGCATTATAATTGCATACACATCATCTTCCTCTGCCAAAATTTATGCAACTCTCCCAAAATGTATTCAGCACTTGACCCGTTGACTTGCAGGTCTTTCCATAAAAATCAGCTTCTACTTATAATACAAGATGATAATGTACATTTATAGGTAAATTCTGCAAATCAAACACAAGCATTCACTGCATTTTGTACTGTAAATCTCAAATCTGTTTGCACTGACAAAAGTTTCTGGAAACTTTCTGCAAATGTGAACAGATTTGAAGGTTAAGAAATAGTTGAAAACATAGATACCTCTTGTCATACAGTCAAAGACTTATACTACTTGTCATTTTGAGGATGAAAGGAAGCATAAAAGCTCCACAATACACTATTTATGCACCTTGCAAACTGAGGTAGTAAATCTATGTAATTTCAAACCAAAGTTAAAATTTTGCAAAAGCAAGCACTATCATAAATTAATTCCACATTGCAAGTGAAGAACAGTAACAAGCAATGGAGAAATTAGAAATAGCATGAACAAAACTATTCAATATTTCCCTCCTAAGCATTAGTTTGTAATTTTCCACCAAAATAACAAAATAAAAGGAAGGCAAGCTCAAAATGCATTCAAGTTAGGCTTTCAAGTACAGAGTAGGTGCACAAATTCAAAATAAAAGCCCTGTCCATTTTCATCATCCACCAAACCGTGTGAAAACACTGAAAAGTATTTTAACATTAAATATGCTTATATTCTGTAAAATAATCTCTTAAGAGACAAGTGCATAAGCAAATAGGCCCATGTTGGATGTCCTCATAAATAAATTAATGGACAGAAGGTAGGAGAAATTTTGGAACACATTTGAACTACAACAATTATTTGTACATAGTTAATCAAGGATGCAACTGTTGAACAAGCCTTCCTCACACTTCATAATTGAGAACAGACTTTCTGTCAAATTGATTGCCCAGTTTAAAAATTTGTGAAAAAAAAACCAAAAAACAACAATTAGTCTGTATTAGTTACAAGAACAAATGTTTTGCCATGTAAAAACAAAGCCGTTTGTTATGCTGACAGATGGAAATGAGTCCCCCCAGTTTTGAATGGATACTTTCTTTCTTTTCTCATTTCAGTACTCAGAAGAAGGAAAGATCCATTCTCAACAAAATATTAGATTGAATCATTCTGAGGACAAATGGTCATACCTCTGAGACCCTCAGAGGCCACCAGTCTGTGAATAATACGTACTCGGCCTGAAGGGACCTGTTATCAAGTCCTTGCAAGATTCAAAAACAAAAATTTTCTCTTTGCAGGCAGCTTTCTTGTCTGTGGAAAAAAACGTACCAGGATGGCACCAGAGGTGAGTTTGTGTTCAAGGCTAGAAACATTCTAGTTGGCTCTTTTTAACTGCTCAATGATTCATCACCCAAGAAAAGATGTCCCAACAAACCTCATTTCTACCTTATATCAAAAACTATGTATATTTTGAATGATTATTCAAAGAATCACATTTATTTAAAATACTGAAGTCAGTCTGAACCTTATGATAAATGGAAGCAGTTTAATGACAAACTATGACTGATCCTTAGGTTATCTTCTCAGAAAGATCACAGAAAAAAAAATTAGGGGTTTAAAAAAAAAAAAAATTATTATCTTTTTGGAGTTATTTAATACTTCTCTAGTCTTACAGGTCCAGCAGAGTGTTGAGTCCTGCAGGGATTTACTCCTAGGTCTTGGTCTTATAACAAAAGCAGGAGACAGAGAAGGGCAGAAGAAAGAGGGAGAAGAATAAAAACCTAATTACTGGAAGTTTTTTGTTTAGAAGCCTAATATCCAATTCCAAGAAATTTTAATAAAAGTTTTTTTAAAAGTAATATATAGTGACCCCCTAGTTTCCTCCCTTTATCTGAGAAACTTGGTTATAAATATGCAATAGAATCTCTGTAGATCAGCTAGATCCCTGCAGAGGCTCCTAACTGAGCTTTCTTCAGAACTGTCCCATCAAATGTAAATTTTACAGAATGCTGAAAAAAGTTTTTCTCACTTTCCAGTAGCACCTGTCTGGCTGTTAACACTATTTTACAGCCAAAAATGTAATTACATGTTGTCTTGTATCAACATAAATACCTTCCTAATGCAGGTCATCTGTTGCCCTATGTCACTGTTTGCTTTCACAGTTTATCACAGCAGGTTTCAACCACCCAAAAACTGCTTTCTGTCATCTAAGCTGGAGCTGGGCCATCCTTTCTCAACTCTAGCTGTGGTGCAGAATTCACCACCAAAAGAGTTGCTGAAAAAAATAGAAGTTTTGTGTCTGTCCTTGAGGAGCACTTCACAGTTCCTAATCTTCACACTAATCTAACATATCCACCTTTCTCTCTCGCTGAGCACTGCATATGCCATTTACTGGTGAATAGAGTGCAAGACATGTTTTATTCATTACAGTTTTTTTCATTATGTATGTCTTTATAACTAAGTGCTTACACATACTTCAATTGTAATTTAATTAATAAAAGTGCTAAATGCACGCAATCAAGTGTCTAAGTATTTCTACCCAGATATCATTCTAAAAGTATTGTATTCTGAAGATTAATATACATATAAACAGGCAAAAAAACAACACTTCATCAGCTGAAAAATTATGTTATCAACTCCCAAAAGTCAAAATACTTGAAATCTCAAGTCTGTTCTTCATTGACAGATCAATAGCATATTAAGCCCATATTAAGGAATTCAGGCATAAGAAAGTGTTTTCTGAGAGTCCTAAGATGTCTGATTAATTATTTGGAGATGACATTTTCTTTTTTGATATTTTAAGTGTGGAAATTTGATTTGTCTCAAGCATTACAAAATTTCTGTTTTAATCAGAAAACATTGTCAAACAGGGAAAGCCAGATGACACAGAAGAATGGAATCTGCTAGAAATTAGAACACACGGAAGATAGTTGAGAAAGAATAAAAATAAAATACTCATATTATATTCAAATATTTGAACTTATATTAAATGCTGGCAGAAATGCATTATAAAGCAGTTAGTAAATTTATATACTTAGAGATTCAAGGACTATTTATATGAAACCATCTTTTTTGTTGTTGTTGAAAGGGGTATATACTATATCCAAGACATATCACATATTTCTATTCATTAAAAAACACATTAGTTCAAAATTATCCCTCACTTAAGAATTTATTCTGTGATCAATGACATCATTTAAACATTTTTTTTTCAATTACCTTGTAAGGGAAAGATAAGAACATTTCATTCAGAACTGAAATATGCAAGGGAAATATTACTTCTGAAGAATTACAACCCGATGCTTTCTAATCCATGACCTATAGTCTAGTCTTTCCCCAAGATACAGCATTGGTGGAACCCACTCATTGGTGGAACCCACTCATTTTAAAAAGACACTTAAGCAAAATAAATTAATACATATGTGAAGATGAACTATTACTTTAAAGAAAACCAAAATTTAACTGACTTTAAATGTATAAATGATCAGGATGTCCAGAAAACACAACTTCCGAACCACGAAGCTTACACAAATTACTACACTATCATTGCCAGTCTTAAGTGAAATATCTGTAAGATCTTAAAAAGATTTAACCAACTTCATTTGCAGTTTTTAGAACTTGAACATGTCAATAGTTATTCCTGTAAAAAAGTCAAAGTATGTGACAATTCCTGCTGGCACGACTAGACCTACGTAAAATGACTAGTTGTGTGCACGTATGTATTTACTACAAATAATGAGTAAACCTTGAATGCTTCTTGCTAACGTAAATCATAAATTTAAAAGTAAAAAGTGTTACTATATGTAAAGATGGATCTTTGGAAGACTATGACCAGAAAAAAAAAAAATATACGTAGAGGAGGCAAAATGTTTGTTAATGTCTTTCTTTGTATGAGATTAAACACCTTTTCTCATCATTCACAGTTGCTTAATAAAAATATCAAAATAGTCATAATAAGAAAATATTCAAAGTCTAAACTGTTTGCCGCCGTAGATATTTTTTCACTTTCCAAACCACATCACTTACACATTATACAGATTCTTATTAGTCATAGTTATTAGTTATTAACAGTAGCCAATGAAATACCATTTCATTTCAGTTTTGATAAAATATTTTAGCAAGCAAATGCTAATAATGGTGGTATATTTTACTACATGGTAAGTGTAATCAGGATTCTCCAGATTCAGATTTTTAACTGCTAGCAAAAAATCTGGGGCACAATTCAACTCCCAAATTCTTCTGTTTGACATCCGGTTTAGGGAGGTGGGCAGATGGAACTGGTGTTTTGTGTTGTTTTACTCAATATGAGATACCTATCCCTACGTGTGTGTGAGAGAAGACACAGGAAAAACACAAAGCAAACTTTCTCTACAAACACCGAGTGGTGTCCTGCCAGAGCCAGATTTCTATGTCCCACTCAGTGGGTAATTGCAGAGGCCACTGTTGAGCAAGTATTTCCTCACATCTTAAGCTTCACTCCTGGGTAACTTTATTCAACAGTATATGTCCTCATATGATATAAACTTCCACTGCTCTGATCTCCCTCAGTAAAATTACACTAATAAATAAAAAGACACAGCTTTTTTGCAAGATCAAGATCTTAAATCCTGTTCTTCTGCAAAACATTAAGAAGTGCAAAGTTTGGCACAGAAGTGCCCATAATGTTAAACAAATGTTGTACCACAAAGTGGTAATTTCCCAACAAATGGAATACATTAAGAGACCTGAGTAAAAAAAATACAAGCGTACACAATGTGCAATTCGTATCACGTTAAAAGTGGGATTTGAAAAAAATAGCAACAAAATTTAGGATAAAAGAAATCTAATAAAAATATAGAAATACAGTAAAGTTTCTTTTGTCCTCTGTATCTCACAAAGTTTACTTGCTTCTGCTGTTATTTAAGTATATATAGATATGTTCCATATATTTTCTACTGACATTACAAGTCAGAACGGTACTTTAAGCCAGGAGAGTGGTTTATGTCTATATAAATAAAACTAATCCAAAGCTACCGGGAAAATCATAAGCAAAGAAGCCCCTCTTTTTCATACCAAAATTGTGGTTGCTCCACCTAGTCAGTGGACACCCAGAGGCACTTATAGGTATACAAGGGTACATTTCCATACCTGAGAAGAAGTGTGCCTTGAAGCCTTTTTTTGAGACAGTGTTGTCAGATCGAAACTCAATTCGCATGTTGTTGTACTGAGAGGTGATAACTTCAGGCACTTCTGTACCGCAGAATTTACCGTGGAGCTTGGAATCAGATGAAAGGCCACTGCGAATCTCCACATAATCATACTTGCAAACCTGGGAAAGGAAAGAAAGAAAAAAAATTTGGCTAACCAAAATAAAAGCATGAAGCTGTTTACAAACGCCAGAATTCTGGTTGATATAGTAATAAATGAACAATATCCTTCTTCACTTTCTCTTGACTCTGAAAGCATTTGTAAATTCTTGCAAACATTCTTGATTTTAAGTAAGAATATTTTAAGGTCACTAATCCATAGCTATACTACGAATTATGTTCAAACATATTTTTATAGATGCTGATCTTTGTTTAATATATAAATTCCAAGATGTGTAGAAGCATTTCCACTTAATTTAAAAGTAAGCATTCCATTGATAGCAAATTAAAATCTAGAAACATTCATCCTAAAAATTATAACTATCTGTATGCTATAAAGCACATACCTCAAACCTACAAACCTTCTACTGCTTGCATCTTCAAGATTTTTTTAAAATATTAATTTTCACCTAGAAATTACAAGGTAAATTTTTATCATAACGTATTTAAGATACATTCATTTATTTCCAAAATATAACTTTCCACTATTAAAACCATACAACTTCCATCAACAGTAGCATAGCTACAATTTGGAAGCAGAATGCATGCCATTTTCCTTAAAAGGTTAAAAATAAAGTAATATAATGTAATAAAAAAGCCTTATGCAAGGCCTACTTCTCATGATAATACTTTCAATGCATAATCCCTTGGTCAACTTAAAGCCATCCACCCAAAAACTTCTAAGCTTCTTAGGCTCATCTATCAATCATTTAATCAAAATGTCTCAGTTGTCTGCAATTAATAGCTTAAGAGAAAACATTGGCCAGAAGGATTCATACAGAGCTTATATTGTCCATTAAATCCAAGTTGTATTTGAAAAATTGCAATTTCTAGTCAGAAAAGAAGTGTCAGGGGAGCTGGAAGGGAACAATAGAAACGGATGTTTTGGCCTTTGTTGTTCTCTCCCTCTATGAAAAACTGTCCTAATTTCCAGTTGGTTTTAATATAATACATTGAAGATGTAGATTAAAATTTTATTGTTACCGGAAGAATTTTCATATGTTGCAGAACTGGAAAGTGACTAATTCAGTTGAAACTCTTTCTGTACCATATAAAGAACACAAAGATTCATAAAACCTGAGTTACTGCCACATGATGATCTATATTAATGGAAGACATATTCATAGTAATGCACGTGATTTTCAAATATAGCTTAATACATTGATAAATACGACCAATTTCAGTAATGTAATAGTGATGAGTTTTTATGGTTCCATAGCTTTAGATCAGTAATGAGATGTAATTTCAGATAGGTCTAGCTTCTTGTATATTACACCGTATTGAAAAAAATTTACAAGTTAAAGTGCAAAATGTGAATGTAAATATTAAAATTGTAATAGTGTAAAAGACATATTAAACTGGGTCCTAAATGAAGCTCCTATAACAAATAAAAATAGAGTACTTGATAAACGTATACATTTTATGTCTGCACTCAGACGATATATTAGAATTTTCCAGATTTAATGTTTCTTCTGATTTTCATAGGCATCCATCCTTAGTACTACTATTTAACAGTATAAAGCCAAGATTTAGTAGCACATGAGACGATCAAACTCCAGTTCTGAGCGTTGAAAGGCATTTAGGATTTTTCTATCTGCTTATGTTACACATCTGCTTATGACCTTAGAAAAGTCATTTAACTTCATTACACACCAGGTGTTTTCCTTGCAAATCTTGCTCACGTACCAAGAAAGTGCAAAGAAAAGGCTTTTATGACTTGTTCAAATGGTAATTAAATTTTATTTCTTTGGAACTTTTAAGTTTTTATTACGTCACTTGCAGTTCTAGTAATAATGATTACAGGACATGGGTGTAACATATATAACACTGAAAACTGGAATTTCATAGACTTTAGAACCCACTCCAAAAAATTATGGGGGGAAAAAAAACCTCACATTACTGCCTCTGCAAATAATGTTGAGGTATTTTGGAGAAGCTATGGCTGGTTTGGTTCTTAGTTATAAATTAAACTCTAGCTTTTGCCCCTTTAAATACCTCTGCCCAAAAGGTGGGCCATCTTTATACCAAATAGATAGCTACAAATTTATTTAGTCAGAAATAATATCCTGGGATTCCTGTTCTTAAAGCATAATGTGCATATAAACTCAGTGGTTACAGCACGTTATGGCTGGAGTGTGGTGAGGGAATTCAACGATATGACAGAGAAGTGCCTACAAAGCAGAACAAAGGCTGAAAAGGATGTTGAAACCCATAGTTTACTGCTTCTCATCCAAAAAGCACTGCAACCCCCACCACTTTGTTTAAAGCTGTAAGGAGCATCCTTCAGCACACGGAGGGCTCTGCCCTGTCCCTCCTCCTACCTGAGCAGAAGATCCTGCATGCCTCTGGGGGCTGCCCAGCTCAAAAACAGCTGCTGTCCTATTGTGCCTTATTTCTGGTACTGTTCATTTCAAAATATTCCCCCAGTGAGATACTTGTAAGTGATTTAATGCTCCCTCACTCCATCACTAACCACAGCTTATGTGTATTCTTTGTAGTCAGTCTGTAAAGATGATTTGGTTTCTCCAGATTTTCTTCTCTTGAATTCTTTCCAATATGCTTCAGTCCCATTTGCTCTGTTTTATTTTGTTGATAAAAAAAGTCAGCTGAGACTCAGCAGAGAACATTTTTAAAAATTTCTTGTAATACATATACACTTAGATGATATGTAAAAGAGAGCTATTCTTTCCATGTTTGTTTTGAAAGAATCCAGAAACAGTCCCAAAATGAAAACAAGAATATCCATGCTTATTGTCAGCATATGAAAGGTCAGCAAGGGTTTTATTTTCAAACGCTTGTGAAACTGTTTAGCATGTAACATATTGCGCAGCTCTTTGTTCACGGTTACTTACTTCATTCCCTTCTAACTCAAAAAACTCAAACTTCATTGAAATTCGGTATTGCGATGGGGCAACCACCTGCCACACACAGTTTTTGTTTGGAGGATACTCTTTTGGCCACCCTGGTGTTGTTATAGTCCCATTTAGCTTTGTCAGGAGTCCTCCACAAGCAGCTGTAAAATTAAAAGAGAACATCGTTTCTTGACTGACACTGTGTTTTACTCTAAACAGAAGCACACTGAGAAGAATCAGTCCTCTCATTACTTATATGCGCAATGCCCAGACAGAATAATCAGAATCTTGCTTTATCATGCTTGGTGCAAACAAAGAGAAAGAGACAGCCCCTATCTTGAACAGCTGGCAGGTTTGTGAGCAGAGATAAGTTTCAGGACTACACAAGGCGTTATCATATCCATTCTTTTCCCTTCCCTCCAGGGACTCTGGTTATTCTCTCACAGCCTTTCCCATGCAAGTCCTCTGACCTCACCACCCTCCCCAAGACCTTGACCACCCTTCTTCAGACAGAGGGATACTTAGGATGTGCTCCTCTCCTTGATTATTGATGCAGAATCAGCCCTACCTGTCTCAGCTCATACGGCTGTATATGCCTCCCATAACCTAGATAGGGTCACTTCTTTGGAAGAGCAGTCACGTACTCTTCAGTCACAATTACTTTTGCTGAAGTATGGATGTTCAATTAAAAGAGAAAATGCCTATTATTTTCAAATATATGCCAAATAATCACCTCCATAAAAGAGAAAAATACTGTACTTTGTTCTTGAATGCAGCTCAACTTGTAAAGGATAAACTCATTAATCTTTTCCATCTGTGTAGATTTTTTTTTTTTTTTAAAGGAAAGTAATGGGATTTAGAGAAGCGCTTGATCACACTCTGTTGCATTGATACCATTACAGCACTGTGACAGCACTGGAAATCATCCACAAATCTCTTTCCAGAAAGCTGAAGAGAGAAGCTCTACTCAGCTTCTCTCCACAACACTGAATGCTTTAAAAACTGGCCATTCCAGTCTAGCTGATGATCTCACACACTGCATCTACTCCATCTAACACAGCTGGGAGAACTCACCAGTTACTGTGTCAAGGCTCATTTTGTCAATTCAGACACACACCAGTGTTCATCCTGGTTCCTAGTTTTCCATGCAGCATGCTTCTTGGTGTACATGTAAAAGTAATCTGATGGGAACGGGTGGACTAAGACCCTGGGTCACCCCTCAGTGTATCAAAAATGATCGGACATAGGTTTAGAGACTGCACCCAGATGACACAAGCTGTCCCCTCAAATTATCCAATCTGGGTCAGAACAACTATTGGCAGATTTCAGTTTCTACTTTTGAACATTGTTCTATTGATCCTTGAGGCAAGGGCAGGAAATGTGGAAATAGTGAAAAAAGAAAATATTAATACCTTCTAATATGCTGCCATTGGTGGAGACTTGGATTAGAAGACCATGAAACAAATTTCTGCAGTCAACACTGCAGTGAAGTACAGGGCAAAGTTTCTGACTGAGAGGCTTCTACTCACATGTGAATTAATACAGCTAGCTAACCCCCAAAGGCCCAAACTATAACAAGGATGTAATGTGTAATCTACAGTAAGTTTGATTCAGCAGTCCCAAGTACTACCTACATACAGTGAGTGCCACCTCACACGGAACAAACACATACACACTTCTAGGGATAGCTCAGGGGTTTTGCTCTACACTGCACTGCAGTGCTTAGAGTGGCTTCTTTTAACAGAGTTGCTTTACTGTTTGGGTGCCAGAGATGTATCTCTTTTCTATTTTTCAGAGGCAGAGGGAAGAGTATTCTCAAAGACTGGTAGTCTTCTCTAATATTCTGACTCGAGTCAGCAAGCAAACTAAACTGAATTCCTTGCATAAATTTGGGCTGATGATTAAAAGCCCAGAGATCAAACCTCTGTCATGGCCCCCCCTTAGATTAAACTTATTTTCTTATTGTCTTCCTAATATGCAGACATCTAAATAAATCATTTTTCCAAAGTTCTCTTTATTAAAGGTGGGAGAGGGAGGAAAAACAACCAAAAAAACCCCAAGCAGTTTGATGAGAGCCACAATCTAACGTGCCTTCAATCTAGGACTATCACCACCTCACACAAACATACAACAAACAAAAAACCAAAACCAACTCCACAGATCCAAAAGCAAAATAACAAGAAAGAATTGCAAAGAAACTAGGCTAAACTACCCCAGGTCGTGACAAATAATGAATTAAAGCCAGGAAATTGGAAAAAAGAGAGACCAGTGAATTGCATCAGAAGAAAACCAGGACTCCAAGTACTCCAATTTTCAAAATCCATTCACTAGTCAAACAGATGAGCTAAGAATAAATTCGTGCTATCCCTTGATTTATTGGTGTCTATGAGTAAAAATCAAACAATAACTGGTGCGTAATGATCAAGAGCTTGCGTTTCTTTAGTTTGATATGAAATATGCATAGAATGCAAAATCTTATCTCAGTTCAACCCTATGTTTACACAGACTTCCACTTATCTCTTTTTTTTTTTCTTCTCGAAATGATTATTTGAACACGCTTTGCTCACCCTGAAAAGTAAAAGTCCACAACGTGACTAGGAGTGGGGAGGATTCCTCTGAGCTTTGAGCTAAAATAAAGGATCTAGCCCTTCCAGACCTGCCAGCTTCCCAGGCACATCCCAGTCAGAGGTGGTCAGAGGGATCGCTAAATACTCTGATTCTGAGAAAGTCGCACATGACTCTGCTGCTAATTGTCTCCTTGAGCATGGTGAGAGACTTTGCTTTAGTGAGTATTAATAGTGTAATAAGTGGTATGAAGTCGTACTTTGCACCATTCCTGATTGACTACCAGCAAAATCTGCAAAACTAAATTGCTGACAGACACAGGACGAACATGGCTCTGGCACCACTACTGAAAGGAGAGCACTGGGTTTCTGGGTTGGGTTCCATGGATCTCATGCTGCTCGGACAGAGCCTAAGAAATGTGTAGCATTTCATTCAGGCAACGGCACTCTGAGAGCTTTCAGAGCCCATAACACAGCAACACGCTGTACCTTCACAACTCTTCTTGTCAGGGCCAAGTTCATAGCCAGGGTCGCAGGCACACTGGTAACTGCCCAGGGTATTTACACAGCGCTGCTCACAGCCACCATTGTCAGGTTTGGCACATTCATCTTCCTCTACCAAGACAGAGAAGAATGCAAAAATGTGTTACATAATTACCTTCCTCAGCTGTAACTGCTGGATCAATATTAATCCAGAAAGCTGTATGTATGCCATTATAAGATGCACTACATAGCACTCTGTGGTTGCTGACTAGAGGATTTTCAAACGCTAAGGAGACCTCCAACGGAGAAAATAAAAATTTGTCCTTTGTGGTGTGTGGGTGTTTGGGTTTCTTTTTTTCTTTTTTTTTTAAAACAATATCTACTGACAGCTGCAGAACTAATTTATAAGCACTTTGTGTGCAGCATACAGTAATTCAGGCAGCCATAATCTAAAGGTTATACTGTAAGTAGTACTGGTAAGTACTGTAAGTATTGAAGGAAAGATTGAAAATCCACAGTAGGGTCACTTGAAGGGCACTTTATCTCCCACAGAATCAATCTGTGCATTATCCTGAATTCATACTCAAAAACAGATTAACAGAATCCTCAAATCCCAGGTTTTTATTCTACTGATATTAAAAGGAACAAGATGAATCAGGGCAGGGGGAGGGAAAGGAATTCTGTATTCTCTCTGCTAGCTCTGAAATATACCCGTGAGATTCATTGCTGAAATACTCCTCAAATGCTGGAATATTGTTTCCTTACACCAAGACAAGTAATTTCTCAGAAAAAAGTCAGAGCTCCCACTCTCATGCCTATAGCCTTCAAAGTTATAATTGTCTACAACGAAAACAATCAGTTAGGATTAGAAAAGCCATGGTCTGTGTCTTTTCAAAAGAGCAAAAAGGTTCTCCTAGTGGTATGACCTGTATTTCGGGTGTCACCATGGCCACACCACTACCAGTAGCTTTAACTGTGCCACCAGAAGCACAGTGTGCAAATTACAAACTTTCTGTTCATCAAATGCTTCAGGCATAGCTGCAGTTGTACGACACCTTCCTCTCCCCAAAAAACACTCAAAACTGAAGGAAGACTATTAGGTTATTGCTCAGTGTGATTTCTCATCTGGTTTTTGTTGTTTTTTTTTTTTTTTCCCTGATTACAGAGGGTAATAAATTGATGAAGCAGACTAATCCAGAAAATGGATTAGAAAAAAACTGACAAGATTTAGACAAAGAAAAGAAAAGAACTTTAACAGGAAAAAAAGCCATTTGCAATTGTGCTGTTTATATTTGATAATACAATGTAAAAAAAGTGCCACTTTTCTACAAAATTAGGTGTGTTTCAAAACTAAGTTGATTAATTGAACCTGAAGACAGTAGAAAGTTGTGCTGAATATGTTCCTTCATTCTTTGGACACATTTTACTAGGAGATTCAAAAACCTCTATTGTTTGCTTTGAATAAACTGTATGCCCAGGGTAAAAATATGCTAGAGACAGTAGAGTCTATTAGTAAAAAAAGATTGAGAAATATTTTTAACATCCTTTTATAATTTTTCTAGTCCTAGAAGAAGTGATAAGCTGTTCACAATTCCAAAAATACACTTTAACACTTACCTTTAAAAAAGTTAGCTGCAAACCCTGCTTTGTTAACAGTTCCATCAGAAACAAACTTCATCCACAGAGTATTAGAGGTAGATCTAATGTCTTCTGGTTTGTCATAGCCACAAAAGTGGCCAATTAAAGGACTGTTCTCATTTGTTCCATCTCGGATTTCCAAGTAGTCATATGCACAGTTGTCATGTCTTTCGATCTGTAAAACATAATTTTCAAAGTGACCTACCTGAAATTGACCATAAATATCAATTATCAGTCATATAATTCAATTTTTTAAGTCATAACAGAATTCAATTTTTTCAAAATTAAGGTTAAGGTCTCTGTTTAGGGTTCAAGCAGCAGGAAGATGAACAAGCATCATTGAAATGATTTTAATTATACTTGTTTTCTACAAGAAAAGATTATTGTAATGTTACTAAGGACACAGCAGTCTAACCGGGAAAAAAGTAACTAAAAAAGACATGCTCACCTCTAAGCTTCCTAGTGTTCTGTCAAACTTCTACTCTGACCTCAAGTAAAGTCCTCTTTTCTCATGAACACTCAACTAAAGAAGATTAATGGCTCAGCAACTAAACAGGTCAGAAATATGAATTGTTTTAACAATATTAAAAAGCTCCATTTTGATCAGTATGATAAGATTTTTAGACTCTCCCTTTATCCTCCACATAGAAAAAAATTTTGCATTTGTCACTATTCACTGATGTTGCAGGATAAAGGTAAAAAATTGCAGTGCACAAAGAATTTGATGCATCTGAAGAATTAGATCCAAACACACATCTAAAATGATCGGTTCTTAAGTAGAAAAAGAACAGAGGATAAAAAGAAGTTCATCATTTTTATGTGGCTGTTGTGTCTAGTTTCTGTTGCATGACTCCCAATTTCAGGTGTTGTCTTTTGATTTTCTGGGTCAATCAGTGATTCTTTGCTGTACTGATGGAGAAACCTACTGAAACCAGAACAACTGAAAATTTCCCTTTCCATTTAAACTTTCTGCTGGATGACGTTCAAACACAGACTAATGTGTGGCTGGGCATGTGTGTATGTCTACTTGAGTAGCGAGCCTTGTGCTCTTTACATTACAGTATTTGCAGAGTCAGTCAGAATGGGAATTGCACCAGAGAGGAAAGCAGTAGCAGCCCAAATATGACTTTGTCCAGAAGCTAGATAATTTACAATGCTTGTCTTTATTGAAACAGTATCTTTCTCAACAGAGTTAAAGACCCTCTTGAGCTGGATCATTTTACTGCTGGAATATTTCACATCACTCAATCTTATTTATAAAAGAATTAACTAGATCCAAGCATTCAAAAATAATTCCTGTAAGAACAATCTTGTTCAATGAACTGGCTGAATCGGGAGAGGCAGCTTTAGGGATGGAGAGAACGGGGAGGGTGACAGGATCACGGTCAGGTAGAAGGAGTGGAGAAAGACTCAAATTTAATTCAGCACATCCAAATTCTGTTAGAACAATAAAGAAGCCAAAACTAAACTAAGCCCAGGAAAAATCCACGTTTGAACTCCAGAGAGAGTCTTTCTTGCATCTTGGCTTCACAGTAAGTAGAAGTATCCACTGGTTCTCTGCTCTGATTGTGCATCATGACCGCCACGAAGCTCAGGAACCACAACAGACTTAGGAGCTTTCACTTTGCACATTAGGATTTCTTATGTAAGAGGGAAAATTAGGGGAAGGAACTGCTTGATTTCATGTCATTTTAGTGGCATCAAAATATGGCACTTACACACAACATTTCTCTGTCTTCTTTCCAACATTCCAATTCTTCAAGGTTTTACATGCATAATTTTCTCCCACTCACTTCTCTGTCACAAACCATATTGCCACTTACTGTAATTTCCTAGATGTTTTCTGAGGAATTGCTTTGGGACAGAGTTTGGGAATGAGTGAGGAAAGCCAGGAAGATTTGGGTGCAACCACCTATTGCTGATTTTAGTGGCTATTGCATGGTTGCAACTAATGCAGCCAGGAATGTGTCTACATGAGCACCGGTAAGTTTTTGACAATACTAACTCCAAATTTTCATTAATCTAATTAATAAATTCATGACATCGTATTCCATCTTGAAACAAAGTCTGCCTTGTTATCTCAGTAAAAATCAAGAAGTGAACTGGTCCAAAGCCCACTAATATCAATGAAGGAATTGTGCATTTTCCCCACATCTGTGGTCATTTCACAACTCAAGACTTTTAATTAACATCAGTTTTTTCCATGTTTCCATGTTTTATGGGCAATATGGAAATTATGATTATCCACCAGTCCAGTATGGCTCTGAGTTATGTGTGCCAAATTTCCATTGAGGTGAATTAGTAGTTTCTTTTCTGAGGATCACTTTATTTTGGGCAGAATAGAACAGCTAAAAATTCATTTTGTATAGAAGTTTCTCAACTTCCTAAGACTATAAAAATCAACCAACTTGCAAAGTGCTACTGAGTTTCAAAGAAAAAAACTTGAAAGGTGGCCATTCTACTATATTAATTTTAGTTTACTAATAGTGCAAGTGATGCCACTATTATCAATATTATTATATTAAGTGATTTAAGTGTTACACCTATATATAACCTAACAGATAAGTATTGTGGTTTTGAGAAATAACTGGTACTTGGTAACTAATGAAAAAAAAAATCTTAAAATGTGGGGGTTTTATCCATACCTGAGGTTTTAAGATTATATGGTACTATCATCTGGGAACACTGCCATACAAAAGTCTATTACACTTGAAATAGTCTCTTATTCCTTTCACTTCCTCCTATATTTTCTATCTTTCTTATTCTTCCTACTTCCTATTTGTTCCTTGAGGAAAATCTCCTCCAGTTAATGAAAGGACCCCTAGTGAATTTGGTCATAACTGGAGTGATCCCATAAAACTTGTTTACTGGAGCACTAAAATTTCACAAGGTTGATATCACATGTTAATGAGAAGAAATATGTGAAATGTTAGCAAATTCAAAAAAAAAACCCCCATAACTTAGAAGTTTTTACAGAAAAGTGCCTTTCCTGTAAGAAACGGAAAGATACCCTTGGCTCCTGAAGGCCTTGGAGGAAACCCTGAATTTGAATGGCATCAGAGAACTAAGTTGAGAAATTGCCAGAAAAATTACTAAAGCAGGCACATAAGAGCAGGAGCACACTATGAAATCCCCCAGAGAAATGGCAAGCCAGAGACATTCTCAACATCCATTCTCAAAAAAAACCCCCTCGTGCATAGTTTCAGGTTTAGAAAAACAACAACAAAACCAAACAAACAAAAAAAAAACCCAAACAAAACCCCCCATAAAAACAAACAAACACTGAGTAGCTTTGTCTTACAGCACTCCTCCAACAGGAAAAAAAGAAGATAAAAAATAAAAATTAAAACAAAGAAACAAAAACCCCTAAAACTGAACAACCAAAATACAGAGAGAAAAGGATATGACGAGCAAATCTGGCAGCAATTCTATTTCAGTAAAAATCTTTACATTACTTTTGTCACTGTTAAATTTTTTGTTCATTAAGTCAAACTGCAATACAGGTAAACATCTGCCTCTGGTTGTAGACTTCAGTCATAAAAGGTGGCATATAGGCCTAGTGAAATCAGAAGATCAGATAAATTTTATTCCCTGATTTATTTAAAAATAATTTAAATTATCACTATCTGTACACAGTTTAACAAGGTCACTCAGATGAGGAAGATTAATACGAATCCGCTCTACAAACCCTCTGGATTGTGTAAGCTGGTGAGACTGAGTGCCAAAAAAAAGTTCTTAATTAAAAAAAAAAAAAAACCACTAACAAAAAACTCCTGATAATTTTCAAAGAATACTATAAAGGTGACTGTAACAATGAAAAGATGGAGTTACCAGTCCCAACATCTCTGCTGTCACACAGACAGTGGAAATTACAGCAGCCAAATAAGAAAGCGTAATCCTGCATTCAGTGGAAAATGCGTTGCCCACAGCAGGCAAAACAAGATGACTCATTGATACAATTTGAAATTCTCAGTTTCCCTAGTGCTTTCATTTCAGAATGAAGGTTATTTACACAGTTATTTTTTTCTAGTATTACATAGGGATAATGAGAACTCCTCTTACTTAACTGTACTTTTCAGAGGACAGAGAAGTAATTTTCTCACAAACACACTGCAATAACTCTCCGGCCTGACATTTACTTTTTTCTATCTCAGCTGGCACCAAAAACTGTGATTTTTAAACAACTTTTTGTTTTACTGGGCAGGGCACCAAGGATTCAGTCCAGAGAGGGACTCAGTAACAGAAGCCGGAACATCTACGTTCAAGCCATGGGAGCAGAAACAGAAATCGGATCCAGTGGTGAATGTCTGGGCAAGGCACTCCAGAGCAGCTTCCAAAGCATCTCCCATCCTCAGCAGGCAGCCCAGCGGATGAGCCAGTAAGAGATGCTACAAAGACAGACATAACGGTCTTTTGCCTGTCTGGGGTACCTCATTTGGTGCTCAAGGGCATCTTGCCACTCTGGAATTACAGCTCAGACTCTCCCTGGAAAAGTATTTCAAGTTCCTACTGTTGCAAATGTTTATTTTTTTCCTTTCAAAACACATTAAATATAAGTCCCAACTTGAGACTGTCCCCTGACTTTATTTCTCCTCAATTTCCTCTTTCTTCTTATGAGGTGTTAGTCCACATGTTTCACCTCTAGAGAGTGCCATAATACTAAACAGTCTGGAGGAAAAACTAGACATTTCTTCCTACGGCCTTCATCACCTGTCTACTAAAATGTTCTGTTGTTTGCTGGTTCTTTGCTTCTAGTTATTCCCTGTATGGTGAGGCATAAACATGCCATCTTCACACTTATAGACAGTCCATAACTTGGTGATTAGAAAAAGGTCCTGAAAGATAAGGAGCGCTGTAAGTTTGATTCTCCCAGCGGTGATATTGGATTGAGGTCAGTTCAAGCAATAATGCATCGCACGCGTAGACCATTGCCGAGCAACTGCATGCAGACCAAATATTGCAGCAAGTCTCTTTTACAGAGGCATAGGGCCATTTCCTTTGTCATCATACTAAAAAATGCTGAGCACTAAGGGCAGATTAGAAAAGTTCCATATATAATCAGTAAATTATATAAAAGGTACTCAAAACATTGCTCATTTTCAACAGTGCTTATATAAAGAGACTAACATACTACGGTAGGTGATCTTGAGCCAGGTCATGCAGACTCGGAAGATCAGGGGAAGCTGATCTTGTCTGCACTAGAACTGACATTAATTTAGGATTAGAAAAAAAAAAAGGGGATAACTAAGTAGAATCTAAGAAATTATTAAAGCTTCTATACTTTACATTCATAATTGCTGATAAAGTCCCAATCCCTTATTGTCTCACACTCAAATCTTTCTAGCAATCATAGCAAAAATGTGCCATAACCCTGAAGCCTGTCTGAAAGACTAAAATGTCAGGTTGGAAATTATAGCTATGTTTACTATACCTGTGTATATCTATGTACAACATAAAGACAAAAAGTTTAGATTTTTGAAAAGTGTTCTTCATGCCCTTACTGCTGAAGCATATTCAAATAAAACAACTCAAAGTACGCTACTAAGTTTATCTAAAAAGTTCAAGCTGGTGTATTGTATAGGAATAAACCAAACATATGAAATAATACTTTTCCTTTTTTATGTAATAGCTTACCACTGTTTAGCAATGTTATACACAGAGTGATATACGCTAAAGACATACAAGTATAACTCACCACATCTTTTTACTTCCCTCACTCAATATAGGTCTGTGATCTGAATATTAGTTGTAGGGTCTTTCCCTTTTCAAAACAGAAGCCAAAGAACAGTGTTTTTTTTTTTTTCTCCAGCCACACATTCCTTTTTAACAATAAGATTTAGCAAAAGTCCTGGTTATTTAACAGAATATTGAAGTAGACTTGCTGAGCTGGATTATGTATTTGGTAAACTGTGACTATCTTCAGTAATTTAAACATTCTAATTCAAACATTGGAGATAACATAAAAAAACCTTTAATCTTGAAAATTTCTGTGGAAGGGAAGATTTCATGGATGCTGGAGTTAATTTTCCATAGAGAATTCTTAAGTTCATTCACAGGTTTAATATGTATTCCCTTAAATGTCACTGTCATTTAGCCACTAGATGCTTGTCTGAGATTAGTTAAAAGGCTTTACCTCAAATGCTTGAAAGGTTAATCCTACATTGTAGTTTTCTGACACTGTTATTTTCCACACACATTCCTTCATTGGTCTGTAGTCATCAGGATAATTGGGAGACTGGATCTGGCCTTCATTTTTGTGGATTTCACCTCCACAAATAGCTGATAAAAGCATAACATTTTTACTGTCAATAACATTTTCTGTAATTTCCCCATGCCCAAACTGCCATTATATGCTCCCATTTTTAAAACTAATAATAAATTCATTCTGGAAAACACTTAAATCTACCAAGGATAAATTATTGAAAACACAATCGATTTAAACCATTGTATGTATTTCAATTACCAAATATAATTTAGCATTTCTAATAGCTCTAAACATGTCTACAGTGTTAAGGAAGATTTTGTAATAATGGATAATCTGAATCTATACATTTTACAGAATATATTTAAAAGGTCAAAATAATAACATTTTTGTTCACTCTTGAAATATACTTAATAAACATTCTTCATTAATATTTACTAACCTTTAGAAAGAGACAAATGAAAGCAAAATCTCATATTTTATAGTGATCTATGCATTTTAACCTACAGTTTATCACTTCAAGCTTGCACTCAGTTTGAAGAAACAGCTAATATAAATAAAAAATATTTTCACGAAAAGTACAGGCTCTATTTTAAATAGGTGAATGTTGACTTGCTAATGTAGCCTGTATGCATGGGGGCCTTTATTAACTTTTCCCAGAGTATATGGAAAATATAAGACATATTTTTCTGAAGGATAAACAGAAAATACACACAGAAATCTTTGCAAACACTAAGCACAAGAACATGCATATTTGGTTAACTAAAGACTGGTAAAAAATGTTTATGATTATTATCAGTGATTTCCCTGAAAAAGAGCTCAGCTGAAATCTGATCACAGGAGGAGTTTCAAAACACCCTGTATAGTAAGTTAGCACCTACTGTCTCTTAGTGATAAAATACTAATTTCATATGTTAGTTTTGGTGGGGAATTATTAATATCCAAAGGTATCTGGTCAATATTTTTCTTCCATAATCAATTCATTTTTAATGCTATAAGAGGCTTACCTTCATAAATTGCTGCAAAACCTTTCCCAACCCAGTTGCTGCTGCTGCGGAACTCGATCCACATCCTGCTGTCGGAGGATGTGAGAACTTCTGGCAGTTTGTCACCACAAAACCTGCCTAAAAACATGCAACCAGTAACTGCATTTTCTGCCACCTCTGAAGCCAAATGCTGCAAACATTTATTTAGTGTTTAACATTATAAGCAGAAGTAGCAGAACCAGCTCAGTGGAACTATTCATACGCTTATGGTTAAGCACATGTGTTTCTGCAGATCAGGATCTAATACACAAAGATTTTATTATAAAGCTTTCAGAACTTTTTATTGCAGTCAGGCTCACAAGTCCAAGTATAAAACCTTAGGGGAATTAATGAAAAAAATTATTGTTAGAAATTGTTTCTATACATACAAACACATGCATTTTTGAAGGGCAAAGTGAGTACTATCTTAAGAAAGGAATGCAATGTAGGTCCCAGTTATACAGCTCATTGTGCCTAAGGGCCAAAGAGATTTAAAAACTAACATCTTAATGACCTATTATACAGTATCCTCTTAAATTCTGCCTATGTTGATAAAATTTCTGTTTTTCTAGGTGATAGGGAACAGGAGAAAAGGATGATTACTGTCTGGTCTTAATTGTTACTTTTTTATTTTCTGTTCAAGGCCAAGAAAATAGACATTCCTGTTAGAAAGCTGTCCTCTGTATCTGGGCACTAGCATTATGGGAGGTGAAATCTCCCCGCCAACCTTCTGAATTAAAATAGGATGACTGCAGCTTTTACATATCAGCTGCAACTCAATTCATTATTGCTTTGCATGTCTTTTCTCTGCAAGAGCAAAGGACACACAAAGAACAAATAGAAGCAATCTACTCATAATCTTAAAGGTGCAGGCACAGAGCTCTTAAGAACAACTCTACAGCAGGCGCACGTGCTCATCACACAACCTGTGGATTTCCCCTCAAGTGCTCTACAAGTTTGTCTGTAAACTACCTCCCTATTTCTCTGAACAAAACTATGGCAGCTTCATAGTTCAATACCCGTAAGCAAAGCAAAAACTTGCACATTTTGTAGTTGGCATCTTTCCACACATGCAGCTGAATAATGGTTAGCTGCAATGAAAGGAAGGCTTGAGGCTTGAAGTCATGGCCATTTAGAGGTTTTTTTCCCATCCCCAAGTTTGAGTACATTCTAGACACCTAAAACCCAAGAAGTTTGTTGTGGGTTTGACAGCAGGTCCACTCAGCCCAGTGAGTGTGGTACAGTGGACAGCACAGCATTTAACAGTTGCATACCAAGCAGAGAGGATTTCCTCCAGTAGCCATCTCTTACTTCAATATAGTCGTACCAACAGAGACTGCTCTTGTAAAGGTCCATGGTGGTAAAGTTTAAAACAATCTGCAATCAGATGAGAAGGCCTAAATAAATCGAGTGCGGTTAATAAGAGAAAAACTATCACAACAACATTCTGCAGAACTGAAGCCAGAGTGGTCACCTGTAATGGGATTCCAACTATCTAGATATTTAATTAACCTCTCCTCAATTATTTCTTTGACTAAGTAAAAGTTTCTTGGGAACATGAACATCTCTTTTACTTAATCTTATACATTTGAGCAGATTCAAGACAAACTACTCACATTTAATTGCTCACAGGGAATTTTTCAGAGAAATAAAAATTTGAGAATGCTAATTAGGTAAAATATTACAGTAGTATAATTTTAAGTATCTTACTCAATAATTCTACTGCCAATTCCTCTTCCATTACATTTTGACTATAACCAGCACTGACTATAATCAGCTGCAAATAAAAAAAAACTTAAAAAATCATTGTTTTATTTTGGTTTGTGCTCCCATCTACTACTGTTTGACAAGATATTTTACTTTCAGACACATAAATGTTGACAATGGTGGACAGCAACTCTGAAAGCAAGGTTAGCTAATAAGAAATGGTACACAGTCCATGATTCTTAATGAAACTATAATAAAGATTTTTATACAGAAATCTGAGTTCTATGCATTTCTGGAACTTTTGACTTGGACTCCAGGTTTTACTGAGAACATTTGTAAACAGGCATATTTCCGATACTAACTATAAGTACTACCCTTATATTACATTACATTACCCCTGTTTTAGAAATACTAATCCTAAACTGCCATAAACTTACATTTTTAACACAGGAATAGGATTCGTCCTGATCACATGTTGGCACAATAGCTACAGTTTAAACCCTGACTGACTGGGATAGTCTTCGCATCATGTCCTGCGATCCAAGCAAGCAGATTAAAAGTTACTCAAGTTTTGTATTATAAAATCTTTTCCAATTAATATCTTTTTATTGGATTTAGGTGTATTTGGAAAACCAACTCATCTTCGGAATGAGTTCCTCAATGTACATAAATAAATATTTCAAACTAACTGAAATTCTTCTCTATTCCCATTTGAGTATAGAATTGGTATTATTTTAGCTTTGATCCTAGGAACTCATGATTGAAACCTGCCATTATAAAACAAACATGAATTGCTGCACAGTAGCAAATACCTCACACTGCAAAAATACATCTCCATGGCAGCCTATGGAGCAGCTTGTGAGCATCCGTTGAAAGGAGAGGAATTTACCCTTAGTCCAGATGCAAGGAAAAAATTATAACACCATAACTGGAACAATGAACCCAGACAGACAAGATGGTTTAGTTCCATCTCACACTTCTAGGTTTCGTGCACCCTTTCATGGATATCTAACCCACAGGACATTTTGCCTTTACTATTCAGGCAGTCCTTCAGGAAGATGTACTGAAGAAATAAATGCACAAATATTATCAGAATTCCAAAACTACCTACTTACCATGAAAAATATGAAGATCTGGCTAATAATACAAACATTCATATACTTTTACTCTGCTTCAGTTTTTTATTACATTTCCAAGTGCTATTTGAATTTACTTCAGCGGATGGCAGAGAGATCATTCTCTCATTCACACCGCAATTCTCTGTCCTTGGCAGAATTTTTCTCCTTCAACTTTTCCTTCAAATAAAGAGGCCACACTAACTACAAAACTTTTGTTCTTCTCAAATCATCCACTTTGCAGGTCAGATTCCTTCTAAATTCCTACCTTCTTTTTTTCTCAAAATGTAAGCAGGTATGTCTGTACTAGCCACACTGCTTGAAAAGCCTGCTGCCCTCATCAGTCTTGTCCTTTTCCACCCATGCCAACTTTACCCTATCCCTCATCTGTGCAGTCAGATGGGCTCACAAGGGGAAGCCCTTTTTCTTTGCCCCGATGAGATGCAGGCAGCTGCTTAAACTAACCCAGCTGGCTCTGTTGGAAGCAAGCTACAGAAGCCACAACCTATAGCTCCTTCATTGCTTCAGCTTCTTAGAGCCTGGAGGTCTCTCACCAGTCTAGCCAGAAATTTTCCTTTTTCCATAACACAGCTGAAACATGAGATTTCTCTGTTCTTTGTTTGGAAATTCACCTTTTTCCCAAACCTTAGTGGCCAGGAAATGGATGGAAATTGACTTAGGTGTGATCATGTCAATGTCTCAGAGTGCTGCTATCTAAGTGGAAACAGTTAAAATTTAATGAGCCTCCTCAATGGCCCCAGCTTTTCAAACTACATGAAATAATCTTCACAGCCTTTTCTCACTCTGGCATGCCAAGGTATTTGATGATGCAGCAATTTCATCACACTGACCAGAATTCATTAGCAGTACATAGGCAGAACCCCCAATCTGTCACAGCATGATTTCTGGTCATGAACAAAACAAGTTTAAATATACTTAAGATTCTGATTTGCTATTCTGCAAAGTATTAAATAGAGCTACAGACAAGGCAGAGCTTGTTCAAGGGGACAGGATGGCTGAGAGGCTTCCCAGGAAAAACAATCAATGGGTATCTGTGAGCACAATTAAAGAATTATTGATTACACAGCAGATTCAATTGTGCTACTGCAGCTTCCAAGAGAATGTATCATACCCGCTACTGTCTGAGATAAGAAAGCACAAAATATGCAATAAATACCAGTAGTATGAACCAAAATTTCTGCAGGTGGCATTTTTTTACCCGTATCAATCAAGGATTTTTCTGTCCTATTTTATCTTTCATGTAAAACATTAAGGAAAATTGAAAAGTAGTGTAACCAATTCAAAAAAGGCAGATTCAAATAAAACACTGGCACAGTTGCAACTCTCCCTATGCCAGTAAAATTTCTACACAGCAGAAGGCAGGATTCAACCTGAGGGCATACAGCATTAATAACACCATCCTCCCTCTGAGACTTTTCTGTGTATAGATATACTGAGTACAGCAGTTTACCAAGTAGTCTTAAGTCTTGAAAGTAAAAGGTGAATGGGCTGCCTTGTTTTACTAATAGAAACGCACATATTTTAGGTTGGCCTGGCAATTTATGATGCCGTGTGAATAAAGGGAATTCTTCAGCTAGTGCATGCCACTGCAGTCCCAGCCTTCATTAAATTTCTGGGCATCAAAGAGCAGAAGAGTCCTTACTTGCAGAAAGAAGCATGAATAGAAGTCCTCCAAACTATGCTCGTACAGCAGAATGCTAAATCTCAATAAATAAATAGAAAAGAGCTAGGCAATGCCTTTTCAGTTTATTTTTAGGTGACTAAAGGGCTCACTGACCTTTCAGAACACGACACGATGCACGTATACATACTCTAATCCCCACACAATATTCCTGAGATTTATCAGGGTCAAAGCAGCAAAGGAACAAAAATTTGAATATATTTTCATTTTCCCTTCATTATAGGAATGTGTTATTACCATTTACTGAGAAAAATTGGGATCAAGTATAACACATGTCCAAGGTATACGACACATGATATATGCTTTAGCTAAGATTTAGACCCCATGGCTATGAATAGGGTTCCTTATCTCAAGACAGACAGTTTTCTATGGGAATAGCATGGACAACACAGACTTTTTGACACTAGCACAAATATCAATTACTTTGTTCTGGCTGAACTATATGGAGACTAGATAGCTGGAAGTAACAGTGACCTATGGACATGACTTGTCATGTAAAATTTCAACTAGAAGATTCTGCTTAGTCTTTTCCCCATTTGGGGCAGCACATAAATTGGGAAATGAGCCAGTCCTCTCACATGCTGACTTCAACACAGGGGTTTTCCCCCATTAAGATTCTGTACAGTATAATACAGCTTCAGTGGTGGTTACAAACTCGAGACAATTTTTTTTTATTATATTACAAAGGTATTTGTATATTACACTGGTGTCCATAGATAGGTTTATACAAAGTTGGAGTATGCTATGAATACTTAAACATGAACATTAATTCACATATTAGTATTTTTTTCAAAAGCAAATAATTGTACATGAACACCTTTTATTATTATTTTTTTAATGGAGGGGTGGAAAAAAACCCTAAGCCATTTTTGTTGTTATCACAGCAATGTCTAAAATGCAACACAAATAGTGGGGACATAAATTCACTATCTAGAGTAATTTTCATCCTTTGCACAAATATTCTCTATTCAACTCTTCATTTTTTTTCCTTGACAACCTGCTGAGCCACCCTTTTTCTCCCAGCAGACTGTGTAGTTTTCCTCCTGTCTCTGGCTCTCACCCAGAGGAGGGCAAATACCCTCCAAATGACTTTGCTTTCATTCCCCACAGTAGCAAATGCCCTTTCAGCTCCTCAGGATCTATTAGAACATCAAGAGTGTATATTCTTGGTGTCTACCAGGACCCTGTCCTGAAAGAAACATGGAACAAAGTAATACAATCAGGAGAAAATAATGTCCAATACACACACAGAGGGAGACCACCGAGAAAAATGACTGAAATATCTGGGGGCAACTGCTGGAACTTCCTGTTTGGACTTGCCAGTACTGAGTCTGTTAGATTCTCTATCTCAGTCTTTAGATTCTATATTTTAGTCTTTAATATTTGTCTGCTTATATCAGCCACTGCTTCATGTAAGGAAACTTACATCCTTTTTCCTGCACATTTTGTCTCAGCTGAAGCTTTTTTATCACTCCCTCTATCCTTATTTGCTTTGAAGCAGCCTGATATTTGAGCCAATAATTCAAAATAAGATTTAGCTATAACGTTTTGAAAGTGCACACAAGAAGGACAGGTTTTGCTTTCACTAGGATGGCACATTTCTCTCTCCAGACTGCTCTCACCAAGCCCATTTTTTTCTCCACTCTTTTTCCCATAAAATTGATCCCCAGAAAGCAAAACTATGTGCACTAGAACCAATAGCAGGGAACACCTACAACGACACTTTCTTTACTCATGTTATACAGTTTCATTTTAGAAACATCTTATTTAACACACTAAGAACTTCCTTAGTTAAAGCCCAGCTATCAGCCCCATACAGCTCAGTCAGTTTGCCCAAGCCCATGCTGGCAAATGGACTACCCAGGAGCCTGAATCACCTCTTCTACTTTTATACCAAACCATAAACTGAACTGGCAGCCAGTTTTAAAGGAAGTTCATGATGCAAACATACAACAGATTGAAATCATGCCTTCATTTCACAAGGACACCCACTGAATAGATGATGTGGTTTTAATACCACAAATCAAAGTCAAGTCAATAGTACATAGTCCATGGTCCCATTTTTTATGACACACCATTATTTTCAATTAATATGCATCTTTTAAACTTAAACAAAAAGCTAAATAACCACAACATTCTACTTCGAAAATAGTGTCTGTGTCTAGCTAAAGGAACATTAAAATACCTTCTCTCCTGGGGTGACAGAGATTCTCCATATGCAGTGTGTGTAGGAAGGATAACCATTTGGAAAACCAGGAGAAGAAAAGTTGCCTGTAGATTCCTGCAGTGTTTCTCCACAGGCTGAAAGAAACAAATTACAGTAAAAATATAAAATTTTATGTGCCGAATGGAGAAAAATGCATCTTTCCAGTATCTACTCAGAATACATTTCACTCACTGCAGATGCAGAATGGAAAATAAACTAGCTAGTTTACAATTTATCCAAAGCCATGATTTTAAGCCAGTCTGATGTTCATTCCATTTTGTACAGGATGTTTTTATTCCATGAACTATTTCACTTGTGTGTTGTCTGTTGACATAACCAAAATTATGGCAGTCTTAAAAATATCATTGCTGTCAATCAACTGCAACATTACACACAGAACTCTTTTGGTAATAAAAAAAAGTTAGAAGTCCTTTAAGAACTAAAACAAATGCTAGCACACCATAACTTGCACCACACTGAAATTTTGTCAGTGGTTTCACTTAATTTAGTACTTTATCCACATAAGGGACTGATCTGACCTAAACTCACTCATTTATGTTGGTATAGAAAACAAAATCCTATATTCAACAAAGTCTCTTGCAAGAGCAATTTGTAGAGACATGAGTAATAAAAGCAAAGGAAATGCAAAGTCCTAAAATACTAAAGGCTTTTATATTCTTTATTATTGAAGCTTTTAGCACCCTTCTCTCACCTGTCAATCATGCTGCTAGATGCTGGTGGATGCTGGTTAATAAATCACTTTCACGCTAAAATATAACACTGGAAGTTCCTGCCACTCTCCACCATTAAAACTCATTTTGGTAGGGTGTTGCACCTTAGTCAGTCATCTTTTTTGACCTTAATCAAATTTTTTCACCCACTGATTTTGCAGGTGTGATACAAGACATGAATTTGATATTATCCCATGACTGACAGTGTAATCAAATCTGCAGTGCTTTCAAATTACAGGGCTACCATTGCCAGCAGGTGAACAACTGTGTCATCAAAATATCAATGAATTCTAAATGATCTGGAAAATCTTTACGTAAAAGAGGACAAATGGAAGGATTGCTTATGACAAAGACAGACAACACAGCTGTAAATACTGTCTTGCTAAAATGCATCTAAGATGGGATCGGACAGCTACGCTGTAATTTCAGGTGTAAATTACATTCAAGGCATTAAATATGCTCTCTGACATTCAAATGGTTATCGTGACGAGGACAGAAAGGAAAGATGGTTGTGGCCGTCAAGAAGTGTAATGTAAAGTGTAAAGCCACCATCACTGTCTCCTTCAGGAATGAAACAGAAAAAAAATATTTTCCTTCCTTCATTTAAAAAATGTGGTTTTATCTTTAAAGAATTGCAGGCAGCCACAACAAATTACATTTCTGCACAAAGCCTTTTCAGTGAAAAGGCTGTACCTGTCATTAACCACAATTTATTTTTAACACAACAATGAATGCAAAGTTGCCAAGTCCTGTACTGGGTTCCCCCAGAGCTTGTGAGCTGTGCTGTAGCTTACAGTGCGTAAGTAAAGCACTTCAGAAAAGCCAACAGTGAAATAATTGTCTCAGTAAGGAGTAGAGGACAGCACAGCCCAAAGATGAGACACCCATGAGAATCCAAGTACTCCTCTCACCCCTTTCAGAGCCCTCTCTTATTCTTCCCCCCATGCATGGTTTCATTAAGACTATGCTGGAACATTTCATACTTCATATACAGAAGATGTGTATAGACTTAAAACAAGGGCTTTTAAGTTGCAAAAGGAGCCATGGAACATTCCCTCCCCCCCCC